>JACGWO010000012.1:4747366-5077366 GCA_034509735.1 Sesamum alatum | reverse complement strand
GGATTGAGTGGTGAATTGACCAAATGGGAATCAAGATACTCTGGTAAGTGGTTTCTTCCCTCTTATGTGATGTGTCTGCATTATTTCCTAAATTTTTATAATATTTTTTTTTATTCAAAATACGATGCAACTTTTATGATATTTCATAACATCCAAATTGAGCTACATACGATAGGACTATCTGTTAATTATTGTTGCAACACCTTGTCGACTTGAAACTTTAGAGTAATTATGTTGTGTCAATTATGCTATCGTCAATATCTTTCGTTTGTCTTTACCGCCGTTTTTGAAAATGAAATATGGGCGATAAATGTTATGTTTTTTTTTTTAAAAGCATGCTCAAGTTCATCAACTGATAGACAGAACATGCTCAACCGTTAACGATATCCCTGTTAACCGGGAATACTAGAGTTGTTCTGAACCCTCTCAGTTATGGTTAAAAACTGAGGAGTTACATCTGACCCTCTCAATTGGGGTTATAAACTGAGAAATTATGTCTGACCCTCTCAGTTGGGGTTATAAACTAAGAAACCTTCTCTGACCCTCTCAGTTGGGGTTGTAAACTGAGACTATGTTCTCACCCTCTCAATTGGGGTTAAAGATTGAGGCCCGGATTATGGATTATAATTATAGCCACAAATAAGTAAGAGGTATGTTATGTTGCTAATGAATACGAGCATGCCTACTTTGTTAAAATGGTCGATTTATGAAAACACTCGCACTAATCTTTCACATTGTTATCGTCACCCACCATTATTGTGTATACCTTAGTTTAGTTGAAAAGATTAGAATTATCATTGCCACGACGAATATCTTGAAACTATAATTTTCTCCTTTATTCATCCGCTTTTCAAGTTACCTCTGTGTTGTTACTACATGATAGTCATTCATTACCAATGTACTATGTTTGCACTCGGTAAGAGATATGAACCTCTTACTGGGCAACTAGTCGCTCAAGCCACTTACCACACCTTACAGATGAGGTATATGAGAAGGGTGAGGAGGAGCTATACTGGGGTTGGTAGCTAATCAGGGAATCCATACATTGTTAGAATAGGTGACTGTCAAACCAATTGATTGGCCCTTTGTAAACTATTCTAGACGATCTTTTTCAATAATATGTTAATTTAAGAAATGTTCTTTGGCCATCTTCATCATTTACTTTATACATTATATTTATATGAGCATTTGGTTGAAGCCCTTAGATCAATTATGCTACGGGGTTGGCTCGCGCATATGATGGCGACCATGAAACCAACCTCTATGGTTTGATCTAAAATATTCCAAGTCGATGAATCGGTCGAGACAGGGCATCGACCATTCCTTAAAGACTTGCACTAAGTGATGCGTTCATATGATGAATATCGAGTTTCATAGACAGAGACGTATGACGTCTGCGCACTTTAGTGGGCGCTTGATAAAGAGTTATCAAGTTCACTAAATTGACTCACAGGAGTTGTCATATGGAAGCCTTATATTGCATGATCAGTATGACTAGAACTCCTAGGCTACGATAGTGCACTAACTAGTCCTTATACTTGAGGTTCCATAGTAACCATGTGCATAGGATGGCTATGACTTGATCAAATCCAATGTTGTCTTAGGTTTCATTCTGGATCACTATACGGTCATGTTTCAGACATAGTTGAAGCATTCATGGAGGTTGGTGAGTTCCACGATAGGATCTGCTACTTATCATGAGATGATAACGAACCTCCCATATTCTCTACAGTATGCATTCCTCAAAGCCCATGGCCATAGCTATTGATCAAATAGGAGAAATGATTTTTCCTATATTGATAAATTGGAAGCATAACTTTAAGAGTTGATACATAGACATCAAAGTCGATAATGGGAACCGGTAACTAATTTCATGCCCTAAACTTTGATCGGGAGGTTAGTAGCAGAGGGACCGTATCTGCATGGTACGCGTAGCTCACAGGTTCACGCAATGATTCACCTATTCTCTAGTGCCATGTTGTCAAAATAGGTGACCAGAAAGCCAATAGGTTTGGCGTTTTGTAACCTATTTGACAACTTAATATAAATGTAATATTATTATGTGATGAATAAAATGAGTGTTCGTCACTATTGGTGCCTACTTTGTTGCGCTCATTTCAACATATGTTCCAAAACAGTGTTTTACTTATATCGCAACAAAGCCCACATACCACGGTTAAACAACTCATGCAGTTGGGCCACGCATTGGATGGTGGTCATGAAACCAACTGATTTGAGAGTTAGGTCTGAAACGTTCCAAGTCGAGGACCTCGAGACAGGGCATCGAGAGTCCTATTGAGACTTGCATCAAGAGTCGTGTTCATTGGATGAGTGTCGTGTTTCATCGGCGATAGGCATGAAACACCTACACGATCTTGATTGGTTGGTCGACTGGGGTCGAGCCAACTGGACTGACTCGCGGGGATCATCATATGGAAGCCTTGGAGGCTTGGTCGGTATGATTGGATTTTCCCAGTTCTGATAGTATGGGAGTAGTCCTCAAACTTGAGGAACCATGGCAGTCACGTGCACAGGACGGTTTGTATTTGGATCTGGCGAGAGGTGATCATTCTGTAAGATGATCATTATAAGCCTTGTCCAGTGCAGTCAGAATGTGTAGCGAGGCCGGTGGATTCCAAGAAGAGGATCTGTCCCCTGTCAGTATGTGGCAGAGGTATCTCCTATGCACTCGGAGACACGTTCATGCTGTTTGAAGCTGTGGCCATAGTGGCTGGTCGAACAGGGAATGGTTTCCTGTGTCGACGCAATGAAGCATGCGTGGTCTCAAGTATTAAGCATAGATGCCTAGTCAAGGATGAAAACCAACACCCAATTCCATACCCTAGACTAAGGCCGGGAGACGGTAGACGGAAGGACCGTACCCATACGGAAACGGCGCCTAAATGTTCACGCCATATTCACCTAGTCTCTAGTGCCATGGACCGTTGCTAGATGGCCACCCATGGTAACGGGCCCTTATGGGACACGGGCCCAATTCTAGCTGATGGTGAACCTAAAGGGTCACACACAAATCACCGAGAAGGTTTAGAGATTGACTTGGAGTCAATCTCGAAGGATAAATAAGTAATTGGATTACTTAAGGGATAGTCCATTGGATGGACAGGCCGATATTGTATCGGGCTCTCGTTTAATCGGTAAATTAGATTTATCGATTAATTATGAAAAGTCGAGATGTTGGATCTTTTGATTGAATTAAAAGACCAACGGGAATAATTTAAATGGACATTAAATTGGATATAATTTTAGGTTCGTCGTAATTGGATTACGATAAAACCCGGTCCGTTAAATTTCCGAGAGGAGAATTAATTTCTATTTTGGAATAGGAAGAAGTTGGACTTCTTCCCATATTGAGCATGACCGAAAATGCTCCCTTGGAGGAAGCAAAACTCAGCCATGTTCTATGCAAGGTGGCGGTTGACTTGTCTCTTTTGGTAAGAGACAAATCAACTCCAATCAAGCCCTTCCCTTTTGGTATGATTTAATCATACCATAAAAGTTGGTAGGCTTGATTGAAGAATTAATGGTCATTGATTGGGATGTATCTAGACATCCTTGGATGAACCTAGACACATTCCAATAATCACATTAATTATGTATATATATGAGTATATACAACACCTTGTGTAAGAGAATCATAATTCATCTTTTCTAGGAAAAAGAGAAGACAAAATTCGGCCTCCTCTCTCACTTCCCACTTGTGTTCTTCAGTTGATATTGGATCAAAAGGAAGAACAAAGTAGGTTTAAGAGAACACTAATTCATAGTGTTTATTCTCTTAAACCGATTCCTTCACAAACCCATTTTCTTTTAGCAAGGAGAACGTGCATTTCACGTCCGGTGTGGTGTGGATTACCTTTGGAGAATCCATACGTTTTGATTTAGTGAACATTCCGGAGAAGGAACAACGCAAGTAGCCGCCCCCACGTGAAATCTACAAAGGTAACGATTTATTACGCTTTTCTAGATTTACATTTCATCCTATACCCTATGTGTTATATATATGTTTAAATATTAATACATCCTACATCGAACGCTCGGTTGAGCACCCAAGGGTACAACCCCTTGGGATCACGTTTATTTAAATTGTTTAAAATTACATACTTTCACGCTTTCTCGCTTCCGCTCGCGCTCCCGGGCGGATCCCTTGTCCTTCACATGGACCATTGCTAGATGATACAAGCCAATTAAGGAGTTAATTGAGGGTGATTAATTATGATAAGATCTAATTAATCTAATGCAAGTAAGTTGCTAATTAAATTGTATATATGATACAAGCCAAAGTCTAGCTGAGTAGTGAACCTAAAGGGTCACACACAAATCCATGATGGAATTATTGGAAGTAATTTATAGAATTAGTTATGGAGAATAAATCAATTAATTTAAGGAGTTAAATTAATTGATTGAAATAATTTATAAAATCATTTCATGGGAATATTAAATAATATGATTATTTATTTGGAGTCTAAATTCACAAGCATTAATTTAATTAAGTAAAGACTTGTGATAGATTAATTATGATTGATTTATTTGAGCTTGAAAATCAATTAATTAGATTAATTGATTTAGGCTTATATTTAATTAAAGAATTAAATATCATGGGCTAAATAATTAGTTGGGAATTAATTAAAATTGGATTTAGTCCAATTGAAAATTAAATAAAGCCCACAAGCCCACAAGACAAGATTCATTATACATAGACATGCCTTGTTATGAAGAAGAAAAATATGAGTCATGCTAAAGCTTGTCTATAAAGAAGACAAGTGTAAAAGGAGAAAAGATGAGTCATTTTAAAGCTTGTCTATAAAGAAGACAAGTGTAAAAGGAGAAAAGATGAGTCATGCTAGAACTTGTCTATGAAGAAGACAAGTGTTATCTAAGGGCAAGATAAAAGGACTTGTCTATATTGATTGTATCTAGTAAAAAGAAATGCCTATAAAAAGGGGTAGAAGGCAAGAGATTTACTTTTTCCGACTCTAAGAAAAGCGTCGTCATCTTCGTTCTCTCCCTTAGAGTAGAACTCCCATGGTGGAACTGAAGGTTATCCTTCTCCCTACAGCTAAGACATCCCCTCATCTGTTCTAACCGTCTGGTCCATCAGCAGATTCTTCTCCCCTTTTCCCCTATCTGTCTTTTTTCTCTGCTTCTAGCTCCCCTTTTCTCCTTTTCCCCCACCTACTCCCTTAACCACCATCAACCTGACTTTTGGACCTCCAAACATCTTTTATGGAAGAGTCAGACCCCCTTACCAACCTCACTGCGTGAACATCACTACTAGAGTTCAGTGATGAGGACAACCCCACCAACTGAACCATTAAACACAACCAACCACTACCCTGTCATTGCCAAAAGTCCTTTGCGAAAAATCCCTAAACCATAACGCCATTGAATCCACCCTCCTCAAAGCTTGAGGAATCCCACCTCAAACCCGAATTAATACCATTGAACAAAATACTTAGCAATTCTCCTTGACAAAGAAGAAGATCGCAGGCGCATTCGGAAGCACAGTCCATTGTCGTGAAATCGTGGCACCCCAAGGAAGCCCTCGCCGATGTAGACCTCACCAATTTTCAGATTTAGACGCAAGTCACAGGACTCCTAGTGATTCTCATAAACAAAAAAATAGCAGAAATTATTTGAAACACAATCGGAAAGTTCGTCCACATGGACCGAGCATCAGAAAGCCACAGATGGAGGAAAGCCCTCCGAGTGCGAGTTGAAATTAACACTGCAAATCCGCTAATAGATCATATCAGATTCGAAGGTCTTGACAATAGAACAATCATCGCCGAGCTAAGGTACGAAAGATTGGGTGAATTCTGTCATGTGTGTGGAATCATTGGCCATAAGTTTAATTCATGCCCAAATCACCCGACCCCGATAAAGACCTCCAAAAACCCTTTTCGTTTCGGCCCCTGGATTAAAGTCGAGAATCCGACCATCCCTAACCCCTTCATGAAGCTCTACAAAACGGAAGCCCTTGGAAAATAGAACGGACAGCCCGCCACCGGCAACCACAAACATCATACCCCTGCCACGAAAATAATCCTGCACTGTCCTAAAAATTACCAAAACACGACTTTAAGTCAAACCCACACCAACAAACCTTCTGAACCCATCCTTACCTCTGAACCTTTCACAAAAAAGGAAAAGAGCCCAGTTAATGAGCCTGAAAAAGTTCACCTACCCACCCAGCCTATGGATTTGGAGCCTGATGAAACCCGTCAATTGTCACGCTTTTATGTGACCAACGAATTACAACCTATATTCCCCACCTTACCAAATGGTCCACAATCAACTTGGCCAAAAATTCCTGATAAGATGCCCACTTTAACCCCTACCCAATTGCCTACTCACACAACCCAAGTCCGGGACCCCACCCATGTAGCTGAAAGCCCAGCCATCAAAACCTTAACAAAATACAAAGCCAAGCCACTAAGCCAGGCCGTTGAAACTGGCGATAAAAGCCCAGATACACATCCATTGTCCATGAAAAGAGGCCCATTGGCCCCCCTTGATTTGAACACAATCCACAAAAAACAAAAATCTTCAACAAATATTCTTGCAGACCTCTGTACTCCCCCAGTTCCTAAATCCCACACGCCCAAATTAAATGAGTGGCACATGAATTCATTATCACATGACAGTAACCCTGGGTTTGTTGTTTGAGCTCATTGAAGAAAAAACCACTGTGCAGCAAAACAAAAGGATCATCAGAATGAAGGAAAAGGCTCGGAACAGATCCAAATCTTTGAATGGCAACAGGGGCAAATTCTGAAAACCCTACAGTCCAATCTCAATGTCTCTGAAGCTGGTGCAAGAAATCAACACAACTCAAAACACCTTCGAGGACCCGAAGGGGTCACGGGAGTAATCAGACAATGAGAATTATCGCGTGGAATTGTCGTGGGTTAGCCTAGCCTGCGGCAAGGAAGAATGCTACAGGACCTCATTCAAACTCACAAACTAGACATCATTTTCCTCTGTGAAGTCAAAACAACCCAAACAGATAAGATTTCCTCCCTTCTTCGTAACTCTAATCTCATCTTTTGTGATTTTGTTAATGCTTTAAATAAAATCTGGTGGGTTGTGCCTCGCCTAGAATGCTTGTATCATTGTTAATGTTACTTTTAAAAACCATTGGATGATAAATGCGCTTATCTTTCTGAATGTTAATCCCCAACCTTGGCAGTTCACTGGTATTTACTATCCTTCTGTTTCATCACTTAAACCTATTTTTTGGCATTGCCTGAATGACATATCCAAATCTTTTGATGGACCATGGTTAGTGATGGGGGATTTCATTGCTATCCTGTCCCAATGGGAGAAGAGAGGAGGGAAACTTTTGCCTCTACCTCTTGGAGTAGATTTTTGGTGACGAACTAGACCAATGCAATCTCAATGACCTTGGTTTTTCTGGCTTTAAATTCACATGGTCTAATTAGAGGTCCGGTCCAGCAAAAATTCAATCTCGTCTTGATAGAGGTGTAGCGAATGCGGACCGGTGCCTTATGTACCCAAAAGCCCATATTCTTCACTTACCACCTGTGGCTTCCGACCACTGCCCGCTTCTTCTCGAAACCCACGAACACTCCAAACATGCCTCGGCCCTTCTTATTCAAGGAAATATGGCTAAGGGATTTCTCATGTGAAAATCTAGTGGCTGACACTTTTTTGACCCTGTTGCAGGAAACCCAATAAGTTGGCTGCACAACATGCTGAAAATCCTGCGAACAGAACTTCGAAAGTGGAATAAATAAAATTTAGGTGGTGCCACGAGCAGATTAATTTCATCGAGAGCAAGATTGGGGAACTTCAGGCTGTTGACCAATCTCCCGAGGTCCTTGCAATCCAAAAGAATCTCCAATCCAAACTTGACGAACAGTTGATGCGATTAGAAACCAAATGGAGACAAAAAAGCGAAACAACGATGGCTAGAAGATGGAGATGCAAATTCAAGATTTTTTTTCACCTCACAACAATTCTCCAATCAAAGATCAACCGCATCCATTCTATTCGAAAAAGAGACGGCAGTGTTGCTACTGACTGGCAACAAATTGGTACTGAATTCTCTTCTTATTTTAAATCTCTGTTTACTTCAGATTTTGAGTCCCAATACCCCCACATCCCCACTAATGATGTTTCAGAACTGCTGCCAAGTGTTGTTTCTCAGCGTGAGAATCTTGAACTCTGTTCAATGCCTACAAAGAAGGAAATTAAAGCAACAATTTTTGAGATGGCAGCCAAAGTCCTGGACCAAACGCATTCCCTCCAAATTTCTACAAAAAATTTTGGCACATCATCGGCGAAGCCCTTACAAATGCAGTCCTGCACTTCTTCACCACCGGACAAATCCATCCCGCAATCAACCACACATATATCACCCTTATCCCAAAAAACCTGAAACCTGACATGGTGGAAAAATTCAGGCCTATTAGCCTCTGCAACACCACATACAAAGTCATGTAAAAAATCCTTGCTAATCGCCTCAAATCCCTCCTCAATAAACTCATTTCCCCACTTCAAATGGCATCCGTCCAAGAAGAACAATCAATGAAAATTTCCATTTTATCGCACGAGATCATGCACTACCTCCACCGAAAAAATTGAAGGAAAGGCTACACGGCAATCAAGATTGACCCCACGAAGGCATACGACAGAGTCGAGTGGCCTTTCCTCATTCAAGTGCTCAAAGCCTCGGACTGTGTGATTGGTTTGTTGACAGCATTTCTCAGTGCATATCGATCCCAAGTTTCTCCTTATTGGTAATGGTGTACCTTTTCACTACTTCAAACCATCGCGCGGAATCCGACAGGGAGACCCCTTATCCCCTTATCTTTTTATTATTTATACTGAAATTTTGTCTCGGTTACTTGATTTTGAGGAATCTGTTGGTAACCTTAAAGGGGTGAAAGTTTGTAGGAATGCACCATCAATTACACATTTGTTCTATGCTAATGATTTAACCATCTTCTGTAGGGCAGAAGAGAGAGATGCTCAATCAGTCCAGGATTGTCTAAACAAATTTGAGCAATGGTCCAGTCAGACAACAAACTGCCGAAAGTCCTTTATCCACTTCTGCGGGAATGTGCCAATGGAGAATTATCCGAGAAATCCTCCAAATGCCCAAATGTAGCCATAAAGCTAAGCATTTGGGACTCCTATTCTGTAAACCAACATCCCGAGCACAAGCATTCAACGACCTCACGGACAAAATGATTAGTCGAATGGCCTCATGGAAGGCAAAGAACCTCTCAAAAGCCAGGAAACTTGTCCTCATAAAAAATGTGGCCCAGGCCAGCCTGGTCTACCAAATGTCGACATTCATTTTACCAAAAAAGTTGTGCCATAAACTTGATGCCATTGTTCGATAATTTTGGTGAAAAGCGGAATCCTCTGAAAGCAACAACCATTTCCTTGCCTTCAAAGCATGGAAATCAATCTGCGTCCCGAAACACAAAGGAGGGCTGGGACTCCGTAATTTTTGGGACTTCAATTTGGCTCTTTCCTCTAAAATTGCTTGACATATTTTTGAGAAATCTGATAAACTTTGGTGCTGAATTATCCGTGCTAAATACTTGAGGAATAAAGTAGATTTTTTCTCTTGTGTGCAGTCCAAAGGAGCATCATGGATTTGACAGGATGCTTTAAAATGCGCCAAGGTGATTCAACTTGGAGCATACATGACAGTTACAATGTAATCCAATATCCAGATTTGGGAAGATCCATGGATCCCGACAATTCCGAACTTCATTCCAACGTTGTCCCAAAATATAAATCCTATGAAACCTACCTTTGTCTTTGAACCGACCAACAAGAAGGTCAATGGAATGTGGACATGCTCAACCAATGGTTTCCCAGCGACGTCGTCCACGAGATTAGGAAAATTCAGATTTCAACCTCGTTGGAAACCCCAAAGCCTTTTTGGGCACCCTCCAAGTCAGGGAAGTTCTCGACCAAAACGGCATTCCAAGCACTTCAACAACATGCCTCCCCCATGGACGACGCAGACGAAACTATCAGGAAGAGAATATGGAGTCTCGATGTGCATAATAGAGTCAAACTATTCCTCTGGCGAACACTTTTTTGATACCTTGCCAACACGAGGTAAGCTCGCACAATTTCTCAATATTTCGCGCGCCCTGAACGCCCATTTTGTGACTTGCAGGTGCAGGATGTGCACCACCTTTTCCTTGCGTGCCTGTTCTCGGAGAGAATCTGGTTACTCTCTAAGTGGCAAGTGCGGTTAATCTCAGTGTCACACTTGCCACTTAGAGAGTGGTTCTTGATCATATCGGACCTAAAGTCGGACTTCTTCTCAGTCGGATGCGACCAACAGGAATTTGTTATGGCTTGGGCGATCACGACAGAACTCATCTGGAAAGCTCGAAACGAATGCATTCATGGACAACAGTCACAAAAGCGGAGGAAATTACAAAACAGGCCCAGCTCAACACAACCAAGTACCTTAGTGCCCGAAGATCAAAGAAAGGAGTTGTGCTGGAGAATTGCGAATGGTCCCCCCCACCCCATGGCTGGATCAAAGTAAACTCAGACGTTGCAATGAAGGATGACAGGTGCACTGCTGCTTTCATTTCTAGGAACCACGATGGAGACATCCTCCTTGCCGAAGCAAAGAAAATCTTCACATACGATGCATCACTTGCGGAGCTTCGTGCTATTTGCCTTGCAGCTGAAAGGATGAATCGTCGTGCTATCCAAAAGACCATTTTTGAATCTGACTCCAGTAACGCCATCCGATGGATTCAAGGGGAACTCGATGAAGTGGATCACGCAGCAAGAATTGATGTCTCGGAAATCCAAAAAAATTGGAAACAATGGCCTTGCTGGAACATTAGGAAAATCCCCCAGCAATGTAATAGTGCGGCACATAGTGTTTCCAAATGGACATTTGGAGCCAATTGGGACGGGCCAATCCCACCCCATCTATTTCCATCTCATGTACTCTGTGACAAGGAATCCAAATCCTTGAACTGCTTGAAGTTTGATTAATGGAACTTATTATATCAAAAAAAAAAAAAAAAGAAGGCAAGAGATTTACATACCATATTTCTATATACAAAGATTAAAAAAAAAAACTCTTGCTTTCCTTTTGCTCTCTAGCTCTTAGACTTTCTCTCATTCAAAGCTAGAAAGTCTTGCTTTCACATTAGCCTTGGTCTTATGTTCATTTCTCATCTCTAAAAGAGAAGATCTCCCTTGATTTCTCCATAGAACAATAGTTGATCTACCTTAATCCTCCAATACCTACTAGCATAGGTTTGTGGGTGATTCCATCATAGGTGGTGTGGACTAGCTTTAGAGGGAAGACACTTGTGTTCCAACCGTGAACAACAATACTATTTTGATGTTCCACCGTTTTTAAGGTAAGGCCGTTCTTGAGAAAGTTCAAGTAATCAACATCACCCGAAGAGCAAGAAAGGTTGGTTTCTCTTAACCATTCAATTGACATACTTTTATGCATGAGATCCACATCGTAATAGCAACGAGATAGGCGATTTGATCGCTAATTATAATATTGTTTTGTAATTAAAATCTTAATTTATGTTGCGTTTAACATCTCGGGGCTTATACGAAGCTAACATACATGGCGGCAGATAATAAGTGCTATGGATGATTTTCTTTAGAAAGTACTGCTTTTGTTTAGATTTTAGGATTTGATGTGAGAGTTACATTTGGATTTTTTTTTTTTCTTTCCGCTGCAAATTATGTCTTTGGGGATTTTATTTCTTATGTACGAGAACTGTTAAGTTTGAATCTATTGTTGGTAACGTGGACTTCATGCTACTAAGGCTAGGGACTTGGTGGCATGGTCGTGTTGTGACCCTGATTTGGGGCATGACGTTTAGTGGTATCAGAGTGTGGTTTAAAATTTGGGGACTATTAAGCTAGGTTTGAACGAGTGGGATATTGTGGATGTAATAGAGGGTTTCTACAGTTGGTGGTAGCGAATTGGGATTAGATACAGGTGCTACCTAGGGTTCTTGTTAGGTTGTGGGATCGTGGCTACCATTCATGGCGGTAGTATAACAGTAATAGAGTATAACTTAATGTTAATGCCAGGGGGGGCACTTATATAGGTTTTATTTTTGTGGATAGGTATGGAGCCATTTGGGAGACTACGTACATCGGCCCAGAGAGGCTTTCCCCAACCTATAGTAGACATGACTGATTGTGTGATGATTGCATTAGGGCATTGTGGAGACTTAGCAAAAGTTGTGGTAGAGTTGCAGAAACTTCTAGACAAAAGTCAAAAGGAGAATGAATACTCGAGAGACGATGCAATGAGGTTGGACCTTCGTTGTAGGGAGCGAACGAAAAGAATTACAGAGTTAGAAGGGAAGTTGGAAGAGCAAACACAAACTAGCAAAGCACAAATAGAGCAACTTCAGGCCGAGATTAGGGATTTGAAGCACAATAGACAAGCCTTGCATCCGGAGATACTCAACTTGAGGGAGGTGATTGATAACCTCATAGCAGCACCAGCTGAAGAAGACCCTGAGGAGGACCCTGAGGAGAATGAGAATGAACATGATGAGGATCCTAGGGGTGGAGACGTTGTGGATTGGATTCACTTGCTAAGACTATGGATAGAGTGAATAAGCTATACACTTTAGTGTGTTAGGAAATACTAGACTCCATTACTCATTAGGTTATGCTACTGATTGAATTTAAGTGGGTTATGTGCTAGCGTGTGCACTCGTAAAATCTTATGTTTTATTTTAGCTTGTCTCAATTAGATAACCAAGTATTGGATATTTTTATGAAGTAATATATTTAATTCCCTATTAATTGTACTATGGACTTAAACACAGTGCTACGTGCGTATTAACATTCACTGCGAGGCTCGTTTTGATCTATCTCGCTAAATGGCTACCCCCTACTTATCCTCTAATAAGATAGTGGCTGGTAGACCTAGGAGCCACGCATCCTCGCTATGCAACCCCAATCGACAACTGCAATGAAGAACCCCCTCTGCATCCTCAGATGCCACCACCACCACCCGTTCCTCCTCAGATGCCACCACATACCTATCAGGGGCTTAGGCAGGAGGACTTGGTTGCCATAGCTGCTGTACTGGACCAGACAGTAGTTTCAAACTCAGAATCAGCAGCAAGCCCAAGCAATTCCGCAACCGCCGGCGACCTTAGGCACAAAAGCCCACTATGTGGCCTTGAGGAGAGTCCATGTGCCCACCTTTGATGGGTCACACGATCCGAAGGTAGTCCAAGCTTGGCTCAAACAGATAGAAGATAACTTCGAGCTAATGGAGGTCCCAATGGAGATAAGGCCGAGGGTGGTAGTACCCTTTTTGGTAGGTGAAGCTGCTAAGTGGTGGGAAGGCGTGTCACCCGTGATGCTTACTGAGGGCCCCACTACATGGGCTCGCTTTAGAGAGGCCTACCTTCGACATTATTTTCCCAATGCAATTAAACTCCAAAAGATGGCCGAATTTGATAGTTTGAACCAGACACTAGGCATGTCAGTAGTAGAATACTCGGCCAAGTTCCATGCTTTAGGAAAGTACTCGCCCACCATTATGCCCGACCCCTAACTCAAGATATAGGGGGTTCAGGAGCCGTATCCAGTCAGCCTTGGCAGTCTACGAGGTCAGAAGCTTTGATGATCTCCTGGGAGTCGCTATAAGGGCAGAGGCGAACAATAAAAGAAGGAACGATGAAAACAACTTGAAAAGACCTCGCTTAGGGCCAAGTCAAGGAAATGGAGCCCCTACCAAGTGACCCAGCTATACTCCATAGACACAAGGAAAGCTTGCCCTCCCTGCTCAATCACCCTTGCAATATCAGTTGTGTGGGGTTTGCCACAGGAGACTCTTAGGTGAATGTAGATGGACGAATGGAGCCTGCTTCCGATGTGGACAAGCGGGCCATAAAGTAGTAGGGAGGGAACCCACCTAAGGGGAATGCCAAGGTATTTGCCATGACTCAAGAGGAAGCAGCTGGCGCAGAGGATGTACTAACAGGTACTATTACTATTGACAACTTGCAAGCCTATGCCCTATTTGACTGTGGTGCTACACATTCCTTTGTATCAAAGAAATTTGCTAAACATCTAGCTAGAGAACACGTCTCACTTGATGAACCTTATAGAGTAATTACACCGGGGGACAATGTCTTGGTGACTAGTTTAGTATATCCTAACTGTGAGGTAGGCTTTAATGGCGTCAAACTTAAGGCAGACTTGATACAAATCAACATGAAGGAGTTTGATGTGATATTAAGGATGGATTGGTTGGCATATAAATTCACCCATGTGGACTGTAGGGGTAAGATGATTAACTTTCACCCTCCGACGGGACAAAGTTTCTCCTTTCAGGGGTGCACAAAGGAACAGACAAGGAAAACATGTACCATACTTTCGGCAGCCCAAGCAGTAAAGGCCGTTAGGAAGGGATGTGATGCTTTTCTAGCTTTCTTGATGGGCACCAAAATGGGTCAGTTAAGTCTGGAAGATAAACCAATAGTGAGAGAATTCCCAGACGTTTTTCCCCAGGATCTACCTGGACCCCCTCCAGATAGAGAGATAGAATTTGAAGTCAACTTGGTACCCGGGGCAACATCTGTTTCAAAGACACCATATAGGATGGCTCCTGCCGAACTAAGAGAGCTCCAGAAACAATTGCAAGAATTGATGGATAAGAAGTTGATTAGGCCTAGTGTGTCGCCTTGGGGAGCCTCGGTGTTGTTTGCCAAGAAGAAAGATGGGAGCCTAAGACTGTGTATCAATTATAGAGAGCTTAATAAGCTCACAGTTAAGAATAAATACATATTACCGAGGATTGATGACCTCTTTGACCAGTTGAAGGGGGCACAGGTTTTCTCAAAAATAGACCTAAAATCGGGGTACCACCAACTGAAGATAAAGGCAGATGACATAGCTAAGAGTGCTTTTAGGACACGTTATGGACATTACGAGTTTTTGGTAATGCCATTTGGGTTAACCAATGCACCCGGCAACCTTCATGGACCTAATGAATCGGGTATTTAGGCCCTACTTGGATAGATTTGTGGTGGTATTTTATCGGTGACATTCTAGTGTACTCTGCAAGTGACAAGATGCATGAAGAACATCTGTGGATTGTGTTGCAAACTTTACGGGAAAAAGAACTTTATGCAAAATTCAGAAAATGTGAGTTTTGGCTCAAAAGTGTGGCATTTTTAGGGTACATTATATCTAATGCAGGAGTATCAGTAGACCCTAGGAAAGTAGAGTCTATTGTGGACTAGCCTAGGCCAACCAATGTGACCGAGATCAGGAGCTTCCTAGGTTTGGCAGGATACTATAGAAAGTTTGTGGAAGGGTTCTCAAAGATAGCCCTCCCCTTAAACAAGTTGACTCAGAAGCAGGTAAAGTTCAAGTGGAATCAAGCATGTGATGATAGTTTCAACGAATTGAAGCAATGCTTGGCTTCAGCCCCGGTGTTGACCCTACCCACGGAAGAAGGAGGTTTTATTATTTATAGTGATGCATCAAAAAGTGGGTTGGGATGTGTCTTAATGCAGAAGGATAAGGTCATAGAACACGCATCACGACAGCTAAAACCCTATGAGCAAAATTACCATACCCACAACTTAGAATTGGCGGCTGTAGTTTTCGCTCTAAAAATATGGCGGCACTACCTATACGGGGAGAAATGCGAAATATACATAGACCATAAGAGCCTCAAGTACCTTTTTACCCAAAAAGATCTCAACATGCGACAGAGAAGATGGTTGGAACTTATAAAGGACTACGACCTAAGTATAAACTACCATCCCGAAAAGGCAAACCGAGTGGTTGATGCATTGAGTAGGAAAACACATAGGTCGCTAGCCCATATGTTAGTAAAACAACTTAAGTCATTGGAAATAGAGGTCGTGGACTCGACGGAATGTGTCCTGGCCATGCTAAAGGTCTAACCCTCCATACTAGACCGAATACGAACAGCCCAACATGCGAACATGGAACTAAAGAGGATTAGGGAAAAAGTTGAGACTGGATCAAGCCCTGACTTCCATATAAAGGAGGACGGAAGCCTGTATATGAAACATAGATTATGTGTCCCTAGCGATAGCAACATTAGGAGAGATATCATGTCTGAAGCTCATAAGTCGAGGCTCTCTGTACATCCTGGGAGTACATAAATGTATCGAGACTTAAAGGAAAACTTTTGGTGGAATGGGATGAAAAAGGATGTCGCGGAACACGTTTCAAAATGCATGACGTGCCAGAAAGTGAAAGCCGAGCACCAAAAACTAGGCGGCCAATTACAACCATTAGAGATCCCGGAGTGGAAATGGGAACACGTTACTATGGATTTCGTGGTAGCACTACCACGAACACGTCTAGGATACGATGCAATTTGGGTGGTTGTAGATCGTTTAACCAAATCGGCGCACTTCATTCCTATACGCACCACTTATTCCAGAACAAGCTAGCTGGGGTCTACATAGACAATATAGTAAGGCTTCATGGTACTCCAGTGAGCATAGTGTCAGATCGGGACCCTCGGTTCACATCGAGATTTTTGGAGAAGTTTCCAACAAGCAATGGGGACGAAGGTGCAACTCAGTACAACTTATCACCCCCAGAAAGATGGGCAATCGGAAAGGACAATTCAGACCTTAGAGGATATGCTCAGAGCTTGAGTGCTTGACTTCAAAGGGAGTTGGAGCGACTATATGACCTTAGTAGAGTTTTCATACAATAACAGTTACATAGTAGTATTGGAGTGGCCCCGTACGAAGCCTTATACAAGGAGGAGGTGTAGATCGCCATTGCGTTGGAATGAAGTAGGAGAAAAGGTAATCACGGGGCCAGAGCTGGTGCAAGTGACGGTGGAGAAGGTCGCGACTATCAGGCAGAGGCTTAAGGAAGCCCAAGATCGATAAAAGAGTTGGGCAGATGTAAAAAGAATACCACTAGAGTTCCACCCCGGAGACAAGGTGTACCTTAAAATTTCCCCAACGAGGGGGGTGGTACGTTTCGATAGAAGTGGGAAGTTAAGCCCGCGATATGTGGGACCATACGACATACTGGAAAGGGTAGGGGAAGTGGCCTATCGGGTAGCCTTACCCCCACCACTAGCAAGAATTCATAATGTGTTCCACGTGTCACAGTTAAGGAAGTATATACCAGATTCGACGCATGTGCTAGAACCCGAACCTCTCCTGGTAAAGGAAAACTTGAGCTATGAGAAGTTCCCGATTAGGATTGTCGACAGAAAGGAGCAAGTCTTCCGAACTAGAGTTATACCATATGTCAAAGTGCAGTGGTCCAACCATATTGAATGGGAAGCCACATGGGAGATGGAGAATGCTATGCGTGATAAGTACCCCACCTCTTCAATACTAAAGGTACTTTTAGTTTCGAGGACGGAACTCCTTATAAGGGGGGGAGGATGTAAAGGCCCGACTAAAATATTGGAATAATGCAATTAAGATTATATTATTATTATTATTATTATTATCATCATCACTAATAGTACTCATTTTCACCCTTATTTTCGAGTGCACATATTACCCCTATAGAAAATAGTATTTTTGGCAGATTTTTGGAGAGTTTTAGAGTGAAACAACCCCTAAAGTCCATCTATATGTCAACCACTATTCAAAAACCTAGTACTTCCCTCATATTCAAACTCTCAAACCCTATTCTTGACCAACCCCTCTCATAGGCGAGATTTACACAAGCTTCACCTCTCCATCTTTACCTAAGGCTTGGCTGAAGAAATCTTATAATTCTAGGTGGCTCGGTGATTGAAACAAACGATAAGGGAATTGAGGCACCAATTAGCGCCAATAACGAGGTAGATTTCCATCTCAATTAGTAGTTTTAGTAGAACTTACATTGGGCATGATTCTATGAATTGTATAGATAATTAATCTTGATAAATCAATTCACAATAGTGTGGTAGCAAGGTATTAGGATCTCGGTAGGCATTAAAAACTGACAGTTAAGATTCTTGTGCAGTAGGGATTGAGATAGAATGGTTGAAATTCCGTATGGTCGTCGCCGAGGTAATTGGAACCGGAAGCAGAGTTTTCATAAATTGCAAGTTTTGTTCTATAGAATACTACAAGGCATGATATGTATATATATTGTATGTGTGATTTGTAGTTAAACATGAGAGGTAATGATTATATATATGCATAGTTGGTCATACAGTAGTCTTAGGTAGTTTAGCAGGAAGAATTAGATGCATATATTATATTATATTAGGTGTTGCTGTTATTATTGTTAATTGAGATTTTGCTATTATTATTATTAATTGAGAGTAGAAGGTTTGGGGGCAAGATATGTGTTTAGTTGTGATGTGAATTGGCTCGATTCAACAGACTGAAATAAGGTTACGATGATATACGAGATATTGTGTATATTATAGTACGTCTAAGTGGATGTGAGAGATGTAATTAATTTTAGTAGAGGCAGAATACATGACTTGGATTAACGGGGTTAAATGGATTTCTTTTAGGCTTTGATTACGTCGAATTGAGTGGTGAGTTGACCGAGTGGGAATCAAGATACTCTAGTAAGTGGTTTCTTCCCTCTTATGTGATGTGTCTGCATTATTTCCTAAATTTTTATAATATTTTTGGATTCAAAATACGATGCAACTTTATGATATTTCACAACATCCAAATTGAGCTACATGCTATAGGACTATTTGTTAATTATTGTTGCAAACACCTTGTCGACTTGAAACTTTAGAGTCATTATGTTGTGTCAATTATGCTATCGCCGGTAATCTTTATTTTGTCTTTACCGCCTTTTGAAAACGAAATGTGGGTGATAAATTTTATTTTTTTTAAAAAAAAAAAGCATGGTCAAGTTCATCGACTGATAGACAGAACATGCTCAATCGTTAACGATATCTCTATTAACCGGGAATACTAGAGTTGTTCTGAACCCTCTCAGTTGGGGTTAAAAATATGAGGAGGAACATCTAACCCTCTCAGTTGGGGTTATAAACTGAGAAATTATGTCTGACCCTCTCAGTTGGGGTTGTAAACTGAGATTATGTTCTGACCCTCTCAATCGGGGTTAAAGATTGAGGCCTGGACTATGGGTTATAATTAGTCACAAATAAGTAAGAGGTATGTTATGTTGCTAGTGAATGCGAGCATGCCTACTTTGTTAAAATGGTCGATTTATGAAAACACTCGCACTAGCTAATCTTTCACATTGTTGTTGTTACCCACCATTATTGTGTATACCTTACTTTAATTGAAAAGATTAGAATTATCATTAGCACGACGAATATCTTGAAACTGTAATTTTTCTCCTTTATTCATCCGCTTTTCAAGTTACCCTTGTGTGTTACTACATGATAGTCATTCATTACCAACGTACTATGTTTGCACTCGGTAAGAGGTAGGAACCGCTTACTAGGTGATTAGTCGCTCATGCCACTTACCACACCTTGCAGATGAGGTATATGAGAAGGGTGAGGAGAAGCTATACTAGGGTTGGTAGCTAATCAGGGAATGCATATGTGGCGGCAAATAATAAGTGCTACGGATGATTTTCTTTAGAAAGTACTGCTTTTGTTTAGAGCTTAGGATTTGATGTGAGAGTTACATTTGGATTATTATTTTTTTCTTTCTGCTGCAAATTATGTCTTTGGGGATTTTATTTCTTATGTACGAGAACTATTAAGTTTGATTCTATTGTTGGTAACACGGACTTCATGATACTAAGGCTAGGGACTTGGTGGCATGGTCGTGTCGTGACCCTGATTTGGGGCGTGACACGAGGTATATTGGGCCGTACGCAATTACAGAGAGAATTGGACCATTAGCTTATCAATTAGCATTACCAATAGATTATCATAGATACATGATGTGTTCCATGTTTCAATGCCTCGACGCTATCGGTCTGATCCTAGTCATGTTATGCATCAACTAGAAATGAAAATTTCAAAGAACTTAACGTACATAGTAGAATCAATAGAGATTTTGGATAGAACAGTAAATAACTTTAAAAAAACAAAGAGATACCCATGCTGAAAGTAAAGTGGAGTAATCACTCTCCAAACGAAGCCACTCGGGAGGCAGAAGAAAGAATGACGGAGAAATACCCACACTTATTTCCTTGAATGGGTAAGACAGTCAATTTCGAGGACGAAATTTTATTAGGATGGGAGAATTGTGATGCCCCCAAATTTCTTATATAAAATTATCATTTATTAGCACAAGAAAATATATATATATGTTGTGATGATTGATATAATATTTATGGTTAATGGGATAATTAAAAAGATGACAATTATCGTAGACGTTTGAGTAATTGTATTATAAAATGTGGGAGTTAAAATAAATACTTGTAAAGATGAGGGGGAAACAAATAAAATTTAATATAATATTTAAATATTAGCACTACATAATATATATATATATATGTATGTATATGTACTACACAACAAAAAAAAATATATTACTACACTACAAAACAAAACAAGTAACCTTATCAACATGTGTCTGTAATATAATATTCATATATATACATACATAGGCCTACTTATCTACACACCTATATATATATAGACACTTATATATGTATATATATGGAAAGATATCAACTATATATATATATATGAGAAGAATGTTGTAAAATAAAATAAAAGACAAAAAGTGAGAAGGTGTGTGTGTGTGTGTGTGTGTGTGAGAGAGAGAGAGAGAGAGAGAGAGAAAAGAAGAAGAAGAAGAAGAAGAAGAAGAAGAAGAAGAAGCTTGTGTAATTCCTCCATTTCATCAAGTTTAGGAAATTTCACCTCTGATTTGGTAAGTTTTAGCTCTTATTTCTTGTCTAAATTCGTGTAGGAGCTGGTGTGTGAGTTGGATTTGAAGAAATGAACCGATTAATATGAAAAAAAGGCATCAGAATATGCTCTGTCCAAATAGTCTCTGTAAATCCCAATTTTCTCGAGTTTTATCAATCCAAAATTAGTGATTTTGGTGTCTATAAAAACTTTAGGATGTCCTATATAACTTTCTAGTTTTGAGAATAAGCTAAATCGCTTGTTTTAGTGGGTAAATCAGAGGAAACATTCTGTTGCCTTATTTTTGCGAGAAATCAGACAAGGTATATTAAAAATTTATAACTTGAGATATAAAGTTTCAAATTGTGTTATTCTTACTTATAATAAAACTAGACAAATATGATATCATATTGTGATAATATCATGACTTCTGAATGGCTATCTGATTTATTTATAGAATTTTGAAGTAGTAAAACCGAATCTGTAGCAGTGAAAATAGGTTGTACTAAATTCTAGATAACTTATTATATAGAAACTCAATTCACCTGATTCATTAAGGAGGTAAAACTAGAGAGAAAGGAAGATATTTGGAGTAAGAAAGACACTTGTATCAGCTATATTTTGGTCTTTATAGAACTTGTAAGTTAGGACAGAGGCGTTGTCAAACCTGTTTAGAAGAGATTGATTAACATGGTACATAAGTATTCATCTTTTAATCTTAATTGTTGAAAATGTTTATATTAAATAAATATATTTGGAAAGTTTTAGGAACTGGATCCATTGGGAAAAACGCACACCATGAACTAAGACCATCAATGATCGGTACATTTTGTAAGTAGATGATTAGCACCGTCTATATATGCTCCTCTTCATTTTGATAATACATATATGTAAGTCTATGATTGTGCTCCTAATAACCTATGAGGAGGTATTAATTGATGGATGGTTTGAGTTGAATGCTTAGGTAATAAAATCAAGGTAAGTAGACAATTAGTATAATCTATATGTGCTCTATTTTATCTCTTGACATTACCTTGATGTATGAATGGTGTTGGAAATGAATTACTATGATGGCATGATTGATTTGGTGCTTCCGTTGAATAATGATGTGATGGAAATAAGACGAGAAAGTATATTTTTCATGCTTCATGAGTTTTATTTATGCTGGTAAATGAACTTGTGATGCTATATTGTCTCGTCTGACTAGCTGTTTACAAGAACGGTGATATGGGAAATGAGGGAGTTATGGAAACTGAACATAATTATTATGTGGATACCCCTTAGTGATCTAAACCAGCCTGTGTGGCATACCAAGGGGGATTCACTTAACGTAATGTGATGATTGGTGAGATTAAGTTGGTGGGGAAAGGTACTATATCACTCTCTTGTAAGCAGACTAGGTATTGATGTGTTTGATTACCTTGCTATGAGATGCTCGCTTTGTGAATAAATTGGAAACGCTGGAATTGATTTCTTGAAAGTTCTATGTGTGATGTGCTACTATTTGGTTTAGATTAAACCAATTCACATGTGTAGATTGTGCCGCTTGTCTACTTATTGAGTTGTAGGCTTACCCCTCTGCAAACATTTTTCAGATATAAATTCTGGTTGTGTTCACTCTTGAGGGATATGTCAATGTTGTGCATTCCAAGTCAAGTCGGGCCAGTATGTGATGCTCTCCTCACAAGTCAATATGATTAGAAGTCATGATTTTTAAGAATATCAATCATACATTAGAGAGAATGGCTTGTGCATAGATTAATAATATTCCACACTACTATATGTGAAAGAGATATGTATAAGTATTGTGGATAACCTAATACTTCTGTTAGTTATGTTGATAGAGAAGTTGTATAATTGATTATGAATTGGTTTATGTAATCTATATAAGTAACTCTGTTAATGTGTAGCCTTTAGGCAACATAAAATCGTATTACCGTTTGGGGTGTGGCATTTAGTGGTATAAGAGTATATTTCATTAGAGGGTGTGACACAGACCCTCTGATCAAGGCAAATGACACTGTCAAACTTGAGCTGGAGAGCAACAAAATTGTTGATTTCATCAAATTTGATGTTAGGAATGTTGTGATGGTGACTGGTGGTAGGAACAGGGGACATGTCGGGGTGATCAAGAACTGTGAGAAGCATAAGGGAAGTTTTGAGACTATCCACATCCAGGATGCCACTGGCCATAAGTTTGCTGCTCGATTAGGCAATGTGTTCACAATTGGAATGGTACAAAGCCGTGGGTGTCTCTTCCAAAGGGCAAAGGTATCAAGTTGTCTATCATTGAGGAGGCCAGAAAGAGGCTTGCTGCCCAATCACTAACAGCATAGTAGACAAATTCAAGCTTCCTTCATTGTGTTACACTAGAGTATGAGATGAGATGTTGTCATTGTGCTATTATAGGATCTTTCTTTGCTGAATTTGATGTTGTTCACAACCTAAGTTTTGATGTTTATATTGTTTTTTCATATTTTGGATGATTTAATTTTGGATATTTGATGACAAATTTTTAAGACCTTTCTTATCAAACGAACTTTTATCAATTGATTCCAGTTGAATATCATATAATTTGATTATTTTTTCAGAACTACACAGATCTACTGATTCAATAATTAGTTGAACAACATCTTTTTTGCTATAGTGCAAAAAATACAACCCAACTTGCTAACTAATTCGATATTGGCCTATTACTAACCTACTTTCGTGAGCCCTTAATACATATCCTAGTGGGCATATTCTTGGGAAAATTGCACTTTTAGTTCCATACGATACAAAAGATTATATTTTTTGTCTTACATTTTACAGGCTTAATACATTTGGAACCAGTACTGCTACAATTTTTTTATCCATATGGAACCAAATAGCACATTTGCACTTTTAGTTTAGTGCTCAGATGGTGAGGACAAAGAACAAGTTATTGATCATGGAATCCCTTTTTCTTACCCCTCTGTCCTCACCATCTGTCAAGGGTCCGTATTTTGGAGAAGATGCAATGTGAAAGGGTCTGTATTTTTGGACTCCTACAATAACCCCCTATTTGGAGGCCCAACTCAACAGATTCAAATCTTCTCCTCCTCCCAAATTCAAGTTCTTGAAAGATGCCGAGAATAATCTGTTGCCACGGCTGTTGGTAGAAGATGCAATGTGAAAGGGGAATGAGTGTAGCTTATAAGTAGAAGAATCATGTTGAAAATGAGTATTTAACACTATTTGAAACTACATTAACAATGGGAATGTGCCATTCTCAATGAGAATGACCAAAACAAATAAGATCCCAAAATTTAGAATAGTTAAAAATTTAACAATGAGATTTGGAAATAAAACCAGACGCACCCTTATATTCAAAATACCAGTATGTTAGAATCAACGTGGAATAACACTCGTCGATATTATCATTGATATCGCAATTTTGCTAGCCTAAGAACTCACGGCAACGGGCCCAAACGTCCCTGAAACATATACATTGCCTATTTATGGAGTAGATTGATATCGTGTGAGAACTAACATGAATAATGATTGATTTGAGTATTCTTGAAATCTGTATATAATACCAATAAACGAGTTTACAACAAGTTACTGATCATAAGTAAATAGTTGAATACTAATGAACTAACACAGTACATTAATATTTTCTATTTGTGATAATTTATTGAATATTTTATACCTACTTGATATTAAAAAATTGCTAAAGATATTCCATATTAATTTCATCTCACATGATTCCAAATCAGTCAGCATAATAAACCATTTTAATGATCTAATCTAACATGCTCTTTTTTCTAATTTTTGACATAAAAAAAGATCAGTTACATCATATAATATATTAAAACATTAAAATTCAATTAAATATATGGACAGCAAAATAGCTGCATTATTGCTTCAGTCATGCCAGTTTTCAAAAACGTTAAGATTAGGGCATTTTGGTAATATCGAATTAAAAAATAATAAAGAAAATTGTTGAATTAATAAAGAAAAAATAAAAACCCAGTCTCCCCCTTTTCTTCCCTGCTTCTCGCTCATTGCTCCCCCATCAAGAAAAGAACTCTCCGGCGCACTTTCCTCAAACATCGCCGGTTGTCCGTACGAATCCCGTTGAAATTGTTGTTATACCCTTTCGGAACCCTGCTTAACTCCGTTACGGGGTCCGGCCGGAGCCGGAGATACATACGCGCATTGTGTGTCTTCATCCCATAATGCGCGAATGGCTCAGTACAGGCAATCCGGCGGCGTCAATGGACCGCGATACGTCGTCGCTCCGGATCACGTGTCAGTCGGCGTTCGTGGTGGTTCAAGGCACTTCTACCACCGGCGGCCGAAGGCGCCGCCGGCTTATAAGATCTCCATCGGATTCTGCGTTTTGACACTCTCGCTCATTCTGTCGATCTCCGCTTTTTTCTATTTTTCGTTGCAAGGTAAAGGTAAGGGAACAGTTGCTTCTGTATTTACTGAGGAGTTTGGGGGTTTTGTGCTAAAGCTCCTGCTTTTTAAGTTGAATGTGAGCGTGTTTAGTAGAAATTTGATGATTGATTTATTACTTCAGTTAATGGAATGGGGAGTAGATTTTAGATATAGTAATTAAATTGTAGTGGTTGATGCTGCGACTGATCGAACATTTTAACTGAAATTAATTTTTAACAAAATTTTAAAGAGTAATTTTGTGATCGGAGTAAAGTTTTCTCATTTGAGTTTAAGGAACCTAAAAGTATTTGGAGGATTCGGGAATTTGAAGTGAATTTTAAATTTTTTGATGTCATGGCTGAGGGGATTTGGTTTTTGTGGTAGGACTTGATCCTTAGAGTTGGTGTAATTGAAATGTAAATGCGTTAAATCTAAAAAAAAAAAACGTTAGAGGATGTGCAAGGCCTTCATGGAGTTGACAACTGTGTATCAACTGTTGACTGATTTGTTGACCAGATGTTGTAATGTGCATATCTTGATTCTGGATTCGCGTCCTAATTGACATTTCATAGTTCCTTCCAGCTGCATCCATGCGTCTTCAATGCTGGAATTTGTGGAAAAGGATGGAGATATTTTAGTTCCAGTGTTAATGTGCTGTCTAGCTCAAGTACTAGAACTTTTGTTGGCTCCCTTAGTCGTAAGTGGTTGATTTTGGCAATTTACCCATCCTTTCTGTGCCAGGAGGGGAAATAAATACGCACCAAGTCCAGGATGATGACATGGGCAATGATTCGGACTTTCTCATGGATGTGACACGAATACAAAGACCCAAGGAGCTCAAATTTGGCCATGGATCAACTGTACATGGCCGGGATTCACGGTACTGGGACAAGGATGATAGAAGAAGAGATGAAGATTATACCGAGGAGGAAGTGGATCGTGTCGAGGATGGTTCTGTGGGTAAGGTTCAGACTCCAGTGAAAAAAAGTGATAAAAAATCTTATGATGACCAGTCTCATAAAGTCTTAGGTCGCCAAGGAAATGGCTTATACAATGAGGCTGGACGCAATGAATTGAAAATGTATGAAGCTGAATATGAGGCCTCTTTAAAGAGCATTAGAGAGTCCACCGATTTGCACGATATTAGAAACCAGCACTCCAAGGATACTGATGGAAGAGAAGATAGAGCACTAGATGATTCCGATGAATATGATGATGGTATTGACTTACAGGATGATCAAATGGAAGAAGGTGATGATGTCGGACATGATGATGAGCACCACTCTAGTGCCTCTAAACCCCATACTTTTGACACTGAGGAGGCATCTCATGTGCATCATGCTAGAAACAAGAAGCAAAACTTCGATGACAAGGGTGAGAAAGCTTCTGCTGGTTTGTACAGCACGGAATCTCTTGCAGACTCCCAGCATAATAAGATAAGTGAAAATTCTGCACATGCCAGTTTCATCGAAGATCAGCCTGTCCGTAGACTGATTCCCGAAAAGCACACAATTTCAAAAAAGAAATCTAGACGTCGAAAATATTCTGGTAATTATCTATTTTGTCTAATAAGTTGATTACATGTTCTTGACTGTTGCTCAATTCATGCAGTTAATTGAACAAGAAGCTATTCTGCTAGCAAACTTGAGGATGAGTGTTTAATTTTCTACACTTATATCAATACAAATTATTTGCACAAAGGCCACTAAAATACTTGGCGATATTGTTCGTTTATTCATTCTATGAGTGGCGTCTTGTTGGCTACCTCAGCTTGAGTAGGGTTCCTTTGCTCAAGTCTTGATATGAATCATAATAATATATTCGTAATTATCTGATGCTAATATAAGGATTGTGCATCCAGTTTAGCAATACCCACTTCGAAAACCTTTCACTTTCTCAGATACTTGATCAGTTCATTCTGCTCAGTGTAACAGATGGCTGATTTGCGTTATGGCAACCTTTCCTTTGCCTGAAACAAAAGAAAACTTCTAAACTTATGGATTTCTTGTTAATATATTTAAAGAATAGAGTTAGTTCTCGTTTTTTTCCTTTGACCATGTCTGTGTTGATTTGTGTTAGACACTGACAATAAATAATTTCAGGTTTCTTGTGAGATGAAAATCTTGAATTCCAGTGCACTACTTGTGGAGCCTTTAGAAAGTCGAAAATTTGTGAGATTTTCCTTGCAATATACCGAGACAGAAGAGAAGCCCATGGGAGAAGATGAATGGGAACCTAGATTTGCTGGTCATCAGAGTCTCAGAGAAAGGGAAGAATCTTTCATTGCTCATGATCAGAAAATTAACTGTGGCTTTGTGAAAGGTCCTAAAGGGTCACCTAGTACAGGATTTGACCTAGCTGAAGATGATGCAAAATACATTAGTAGTTGCCACATTGCTGTTATCTCGTGCATCTTTGGTAACTCTGATCGCTTAAGATCACCAATTAGCAAAGTGGTACGATTCTTTGGACCCTGTTTAAGTTTTACTATTGTAGGTAACCTTATTTCCTGGTGCACATATAATAAACATGAGCTGGACACTTGAATTCATCACAGGAGTGACAACAAAATAACTATTTTGATGTGTAACTCTATGCTAGTATTAGCAGTTCTTAATGGAAAATGAACACTTAAAAGTGGGTTGGGATCAGTAGTGTCATTGGCAACACTAGAGCGTTGTTTTTTATTTGTTTTCTTCATCATCTAACAACATGACAGAAATTTTCTTTTTTAGCCCTGAAGCTGAATCAAGAATACAAGCACCTTCGATATGCTTATCTATTGTCTGCTTAATTTGTTTTAACTCATTGGCTCCCAGCATTATCTGCCTAATGTCTATGACTATTTTTAAGTATCTGATTCTTGTCTTCATTAAGTTTACGACATTTACTTTTGTACATTTTCACCTCATGAAAGCACACTTGTGAGATGGATAAATTTCTCCGAACAAAGTAAGAGAAGTGTACTTAGATTAACTAATATAAGCAAAAAATTTCAAATATCCTTGGTCTTGAGCATTACATGATATGTGTAGATGAGAACCATAACTGCAGTGGTTGTATTATTGGCAACTAGAAAAGATGATGGATCAAGTTACTTTTAAGTACCTTATTACTGATGCTTCAAGAGTTTGCATATTGTGAAATAGAACTGCTATAATTACTTTGATCTCACTTCTTCTCAAAACTTAGGTCTCTCGTTTCTCGAGGAAAAATGTATGCTTTGTCATGTTCGTGGATGAAGTAACTTTACGAACTCTTTCATCAGAAGGCCAAATGCCTGATATGATGGGCTATGTTGGATTGTGGAAGATTGTGGTGGTGAAGAACCTCCCTTACGCTGATATGCGGAGAGTAGGGAAGATACCAAAATTTTTGCCACACCGACTCTTTCCTTCAGCCAGGTATAAAGTTAGCTAAAACATTTTGCCAAGATGGCATGGTTGTGCTTATTTTGCCTCCACTGTCGTGTTTTGTTGATAATCTCCTATTCTCCAGTCGCCTTTTTTTTTAATTTTTACTAAATCCATATAACCGTGTTGTGTTGCGCCTGGAATGAGGATTGAAATTGTTATGAGGGTAATCGAGCCCTATATGCAAAATGGTGAAGATTACTTAATTGGAAAATTAATTAAATTAAGGGTAAATTACAAGGGGCTCCCTTGAGGTTTGTCATAATTACAAATACCCCCTCGTTGTTTAAAAATTACAAATACCCCCCCCCCCCCCCCCTCCTGAAATTAACAGCCGTTTGCTATTCAAGAATCTACTTAAGAAGCAACTTGTAATAGTTTAGTTCGCGCTCAAGATCTTCATCGCCCTCATGAATTGCTTATCTTAGTCTGAATTGCCTGTTCCATAAGAATGAGCTTTACAATCTCATTCTCCAGACCTTCTTGTAAATATCTCATCTGGATATCATTTCAGGTACACAATTTGGTTGGATAGCAAACTTCGTCTCCAACTTGATCCATTACTTATCTTGGAATATTTTCTATGGAGAAAAGGTTATGAATATGCAATTTCAAATCACTATGATCGCCATTGTTTGTGGGAAGAGGTTGCCCAAAATAAGAAGCTCAACAAGTACAATCATAGCGTTATAGATGAACAGTTTGCATTCTATCAAGCAGATGGGATGAGAAGATTTAATGCATCAGATCCTAGCAAGCTTCTACCCAGCAGTATGATCTTTTCCACTGCATAAACGTTTTTGGTTTCAGCATAATCTTTTTCTGCTGTAAATGACTCGATGATATCTTGGCAGATGTACCTGAAGGGTCTTTCATTGTCAGGGCTCATACACCAATGTCAAACTTGTTTTCTTGCCTTTGGTTTAATGAGGTCGACCGATTCACTCCTCGTGACCAGCTGAGTTTTGCCTACACATATCACAAATTGAGAAGGACAAATCCCGAGAAACCCTTTCATCTCAATATGTTCAAGGTTCATCTTATATTCCAATCCTGAACAAGAATATTGTGTTATACCTTTCTAATATATCTGGTTCACATTTTGGGATCTGTATGTCAGGACTGCGAGAGGCGAAAGATTGCTAAACTGTACCACCACAGGTCGGAGGGGAGGAGGAATGTTCCCCAACACGAGACGGAGTAGTTGTCTACAATGCCTTACTTCACCTGAAAATCTGGTACGTGTACTGCTGTAATTTGTCCTTCCAGAGTAATATGCATTATGGAGAGTTGTGAATCTGGTAGCATACGGTGTAAATTTGCAACCGCTGTGAGGAGCAGTGAGAGTCGATTTCTTTGGTTGACACAATACGAGCAGGGAAAGGTCAGTTTTGCTGGATCCTCAAATCACTTGAAAGATAGAACAAAAACATAGACAAAGGGTTCTAGACCCTCAATTCAATTCATTTAGTTTCTTACAAACATTTGAATGTATAATGAAGCACCCGATATCGTCGTACCAAATATTAATTGTGACCTCAACTGGTGCAGTTGCTAGAGTATGTATTCTTGTTATTTTTTAGGTGATAAAAATTTTGGTGGGTTATGTTAACCCTTTCTACAGTTTCCTTCGATGCATATATAATTTATGCCCCGTGTGAATTTTATCCATTAGGGCATTTGCTTCTGTTGTATTTTGTGGATGCGGATATGAATGTGTTGATTTGCCTTCAGTTTCTGTACCTAAATGTATGCTGTTCTGCAATTTCTACAATCCAAGAACATAGTCTGACTGTGTCCCTCAAAGTGCATGAATCATTTTTGCGTAATTACATTTTTAGTCCCGTAATATAGAAGTTCAACACTTTTAATTATCTCGTTTTCGAAATTTTTAAAATGGTATGAAAATTGAAAAAACACGGCACACTTAGTCCATTGCTTTACAGGATTTTTAAAATTGTTCCAAAATTGATTAGTCTCATATCCAATCCAAGTTTTCGTTAAAAAATAGATGGCAAGAACACATGTAATGTGCGTGTCCATTAGTTGTGTAAGCAGTTAAGCTAATAGACATGTTGTACCTGTGTTTGTCGTCTACTTTTTTACGAAAACTTGGATGCAGAACTAAATGTATTTAATTTTTTCAATTTTAGAATCATTTTGAAAATCTCGTGAAATAGAGTAATAAATGTATTGAATTTTTTCAATTTTGGGACTACCTTGGAATTAAAAGGTAATTTTACCAATCATTTCTTTGGGGGTTATTGTGTTTGATTAATCGATCAAAGACAAAATATAAATTCTTTTTCCTGTTTGACAGAATTGTAAGTTCATGTTTTGATAAACCAACCACCATAATTAATGACTTTCAATAAATAATGATTTGCAAGGATGAACAACTCCCTTAGCAGTGCATTACAGCTTGAACTAGGTGTATTTTAATTGATTGGTGACAGGTACTGGTAAAGGGTTAACATCTCTCTATCTTCAATCAATCAAATACAAATACCATCAAGCTCATCAAAATGAACAATCCAACCAACATCACTAGTATACTCAAAATGTAATTTTAGCAGAAATTAAAATTCAAAATGTCACACCATGAACCAATCAAACTACCTATCTTGTTCCCATGTACATTTGCATGCCCTGTCTTTTCTAAACCAATCACACCGACATATACACATAGTTAAAAATACATGTAATAAAACAACAAAGAAAAAAAAAAAAACATTTCTTCTTCATGATCCTTTTCCAATATCAAGCCAAACAAGAAAATGAAAATGAATCTCAAGCCAAACTCTGAATTCTTGGAAAATTATAGTACTACTGTATATTGTATGAGGTTACCATGCTTGTTTCTTGATAGTACTATGAGAAGTATGCATGAGAAAGATCTTCTTCAAGACATTGATGAGTACTAGAATGCCTAGTTTCTTCTCAGACAGCCTGCCTCCTCCATTTGCTTTTGACAACCTTAAGGCTTTAACACAGCTGACTTGCACTTCCCTCCCCGGCGACGACGCAATATCGGAACCCTGTTCCATTTTCCCACAGCTTCTTGAGGATTCATCATTCAAATCCTCCCACAACATGTCCATTTTCTCTTCTTCATCATCTTCATGATGAAGAAGAGATGGCGCAAAGTTGAACTTCTCTTCATCTTCTGCTTCTTTGCCTTTAGACCTTTTTGGTTTCTGGTGGTGGGAGGTTGGGGAGGGGGAGTGCCGCCAAAGAGGCGGTGACTCAATGAATCGCGGTGGTGAGTCGGTGGTGGTGGCAGGGAAGCTGAAGTCTTCTTCTGCAGTGGCCATAAGTTTGTTTTCTTGGCCTTTGTAATAAAGAGGTGGGAAAGGGTATGGTGGTGGTTGGGATGGAAGGTATGGTTGTTGTTGTTGATTATGTGTTAAGAGTTTTAGTTCAACGGCTACAACTTGTTACACTATTAATTGGACCACCTAAGTCTAACTTAAGAGACGGTGTAATAATAATTGATGCAACATTTTAAATGTCTTATATCAATGCATACACCATTTCTGTACAAGGGCTTCCCACCTTGTCCTAAAGCAAGTGAAAACTTTTGTACTGGTTTGCAAGGTATAGTATGATCAAGAAACATTAGAGCAAATTCCTTGTCTGCAAACAATGTGGCACGCTTGCCTACATCCGTTGGAAAAACCATTATATCATAAATAAAAGAACATCCCTCATAGTTTTGTAAGAAGCTGAGTACTAGTTTTGTGGCATTCACACTTTGCTCATAGGTAAAACGTCGATTATTTCCTAAGAAACGTCGATAAGAGAAAGATTTAGCTGAAAGAAGCCTCCGGTCTGTTCCATTGACAGAATTTGATAACAACAACATAAATTTACTGCAAAAACAAAGGCTTATTCTAAATGAAGCAGGAACCAAACAGGAGGCTATTGCCTGGTGCAGCCCTGTACTCTAATTTCCAGAGCCACCTTTTGCCATTACAACATCGGAGTTCACTGTCTTAGGACGCGCAGCTTGAAGAAGTTTTCGTCCCTTGATCGACAAGTTTTTGTTTCCGTCCATGGTTGAGTTTGCACATCTGTCGATTGCACAAATGATATCAATGCTGTTGATTACATACTCAGTCGAGTTCTTCTGAGTTTCAGTGACAAGATCTCTTATCTCATAGGATAAACCATCAAAGCCGTCTTGGCACGTCTGCAGATCAGCTTCTGCAGCACCCATCCAGGTTCTTAAGCTGGCACGATTCTCTGGCGTTGTGACATCAGACGATGACAAACAAGTGTGGATGTTGTCCAACGCAAGCGAAAAAAGCACCCTACAACTTTCCATTGCTCTGAGGGCCAATCTGTTGTCTGACGTTCGTGCAACAATGAGTTGTTCAAGTGTTCCGTTGACAGCAAATTCAAGCAACACTTTTGAAACTTCAGACAGGGCCAGCTCAGCTGATTGATTGTAGATTTCTTGAGGAGGCTGAGTACGGATGCTTGAACCATTCTTAGGAACAAGACTGTCGTAACATAAGTCGGGAAACGACGTTGCGTTGCAAAAGTCTTCGACTGAGTTCAGGTTGCTGCATTCTTGCTGTGCTGCAGCAACACAGACAGCCATAACAGAAGCAATGAGAATGGTGAGTGTTTCATGGTAAGACACAGATGCCATGACTGAAAATTGTTGTCTCTCCTTCAATCTAACCTTGTTTATATGTAAAAATTTTGACTCTTACATGGGATTGTTACATCTCTGGCCTGACTCTTAAGGACAGACATACATTGGCTGGACTCATTTAAAGATTGGATTATGTTAGAGAAAATTTAGTAATTTTCTCAATAAGATTGCATGATTTTTGATGTACAGTCTGGACAAAATACTTATTTGTAGATATACTTTTTTTCAGATTGGTTTTTCTATTGCAAAGTCTATTTCATGTTCCGCTTCATTCTAACATATACACACAACGTGTATAAAATATGCCCTTAAATAAAATGCATGATGCCGTCTTTTATACACGTAGCATGTATATGCTGAATGGAATAGAAAATGAATAGGATTTGCGACAGAAAATCCAATCCGTTTTCTTGCAGATTGGATTTTTTATTGCAAAGTCTTATTCATATTCTTCTCCATTCAACATATACACATGGCGTGTATAAAATATTTTTTTAAATAAAATACATAATATCATCTTTATACACGTGACATTATTATGTTCAATAGAATAGAAGATGGAATAAAGTTTGCAGCAACAAATCCAACTCGCTTTTCCTGTGCCCTCATAAATTGTGAGGTTGGTTTTTCCAAATATGTTACTCAATCATTGAAGTATAATTATGTTATTAACTTATTACCATGGTTTTAATTTTTCGGTGCATTTGGAGACTCACTGACAGAAATAGAGAGAAAACTATTTAATAACATTTATGAGGAATTATGTCCATTCCGAAAATGTTTACAGATTTTATTGCGATTTGACTACTTAATTAATTATATTTTTAATTTAAGGTAAATTAAATCGACCCTTAAAATCCTTTTATAAAATTCCATATATACCCTTTTAGGTGGTGTTCGTGTATATGTACTTGCATTTGGTCTCGTAGGATAAAAAATTGTCCATTTTATTTCCCATAGGATAAAAAATTATGGCACATTTGATCCCATTGTATAAAATTGTTTTAGACTTTCTGGCCTCAAACGTTATAATTTTTTAGCTTATGGGACCAAATGTACTAAGCCCGTAAACTGTGGAACAAAAAGTACAACAACCTCTATCATGTGGAACCAAAAGTGTAATTTCACCGTGACAGAATGAAGATGGAAACAAAGAACTGAACTTCAAGTGTCATAAACATCTCAGGTAGAATGAGATCCATCAACTGATAACCATCTCAAGATCAACACGATCAGTGTATCCCGTAAGAATAATACAAACACTTCTAAACTCAGACCAAAACGATCAACGTTCCCGTAAAAACAATAGAAAGACTTCTAAACTGAGACACGCGGGGGATTATCTATGGGACGACGATTTGAACTTACCACCGGAGATTACCAGTTAAAAATCCTTTCATTTGGGTTCTTGATAATTGCTCACTGTCCGAGGACATTAGCATCTTGATTCTTCTGTGAACGTCATCATTCCTTGGAGCTCAATATGCTACAAAAGCTTCAATCATCCGTAATGGGATGAATCTAAAGAGTAAGATCTTTGGGATCCTCAATTATCTTAGACAAGGTTTGCAAGAAAGCAGCCAGATCAGCACCGTATATCACGCGATGGTCTGCAGTAACATTTACCTGAAAATATTGCAAGAACGCACAAATGTTAAAGGAGTGATGACAGGTTGTGTTAAAGAGAACATGTCTTGTAAAGTATAACCAGTTATAGTGAATATGATCCCCGACCTGCATCTGAGTTTTCATGCCAATACGACCATCTTTAGTACCAACAACAGTGGGTTGAGAAGCTCCAACAGCCATAATAGCACCCTGAGGAAATGACATGTATGGTCCAAGACATTATTATAAATGACGACTTGCAAGCAATCCTCAATCTCAGGCAAAGCATCAGCAGTGTAATGCCTTAAAAATATAATTTAACTACTTACAGTTCCTGGTGGCAAGATGGCATCAAAGCGATCCACACCAAACATTCCAAGGTTAGATAGAGTAAAGGTGCCTGTAAAGCAATAACACAACTATGGTAAGTAAAAGCCTTATGCAACAAAAGGGATGTGCACGAATTGTCTTTTGTCTTCAGTTCTTTTTCTCAAAATAAATGGGTTGTTGCACCAGTGGAACCATCAGCAACTTAGGTAATCTAAACAGGTACGAGCCAGTTAATTAACAATTTTCTTTTAGCAGGGGCCGGGGGAACGCAGGCCCCCTTATGACGTAGGCTCGACCACTTGGGCCGAACTTAGGCGGGCGCCCCTCCCAAGTGCAATGGAAGTTGCCAACCTAGACCATGGGCCTTCTTGATCGCAGGTAAGTATAATTAATTAACAAAAGTTACCTGTAGTGTATTCGTTAGGTTGGAGTTGCTTCGCTCGTGCCTTGTCAACTAACTCCTTCCACTTTCTTGATAATGAGTATATGTCAATCTAGGACAAATGTAATGAGGAGAAAAAACAATGTCAGAGGTCAACGAGAAGGGCAATAAAAATCATAATCTCTACATATCGAACAAAATTGTATGGTCACCTTGTCAGCATCTTGAAGTACTGGTGTAATCAAACCACCATCTATGGCTACTGCTACTGCAATGTTGATATGACTGTTATATGTAAAGCTCTTGCCATCCCTGCAACTAGAATTCACAACAGGATGTTTGACCAAAGCAAGAGCAGTCGCCTTGGCTAGCAGTGCTGTCATCGTCACTCCCTTAGACTTGATCTGAGAAGTATTTGTAAAGATTAAAACTTGCTGAACATCTAAACAAGAATACTAGAAAAGAAGCAATTCCTAGATGCAAACTCATCAATTTTCCCCTTAGCCATACTGTTCCACTGATTTCATATGTTTCTTCAATAGAAGATCCATACGATACAAAGTCCTTTTGCGAATTTAGCTACTACAAAATGGTCGTAATCACAATCTGTAAATCATGCATTGGGCTATTGATAAAGCCCTCTATATACTAATCTTTTATGAAATTCAAAGTGCATCCATCAAAGATTTGAGACTACAAATCCTCTCCTGGCCTGTTCCACTTAATCTATTGCTCTTGAGTTCATATTGGTAACCAAACTCAAACATTCATATCTGCACAAGTATTGAACAGAGCTCCACAACATCCACAATTTGCAAGCACTATACCAAGAATACAAGAATATAGAAAAATATAGTGAAACCAGATTACCTTCTTGTACAAAGCATCAAGCGCATCTGTGGTAATAGTATAGCCCACTCTGAAAGTTGGCACCGCCAAGCTCTCCACCATATTCCTGCTCACAGCATTCTGCATTGTGGTGAATGGCACCACCGAACCCAACTCCACACCACTCGGCTTAGCCACCGGACTGGCGACTGCTGCACCACCACCACCACCACTCACTTTGGCAGCAGCCAAAGCAGCAGCCTCCACGTCCTTAGCCACCACCCTCCCATTCGGGCCACTCCCGACTACTCCCTTCAAATCGACCCCTAAATCCTTCGCCAGTTTCTTGGCATAAGGAGAAGCCACCACCCTCATTCCCCCTTCAGACGCCGGATGCACAGCCGACCCCAATGCACCGACTGCAGCACTGCCAACACTAGCTTTTGGAGTTGGTGTAGCAGCGGCAACTGGGCTCGGCTTTTCGTCCAACACCTTGGGAGCATCATTATTTCCGGCAGCCGGGGCTGATGCGGGAGCAGACGGAGACGCTGTCTTCGATCGGGCAAGCTCAATTTCTTCCTCGGTCTCGGCGAGTAAAGCAATGGTGGATCCAACGGCAGCAGAAAGACCTTCATCCACAATAATGGCAGCCAAATACCCATCATAAAAAGATTCCACATCCATATCCGCCTTATCAGACTCAACCACCACAACTGACTCGCCCTTGGACAGCTTATCACCCTCCGATTTGACCCAGCTGACGATTTTTCCCTCCGTCATCGTGGAGCTCAGGGCCGGCATAAAGATTTCACGGATCTTGGACTGAATTCGTTGGTGGGTCCGCGGGACTGGTGCAGCCCATCTGGGGCGGCGGCGGAGGGACGGAGGAGCGGTGGGAATGAAGGAAGTGTGGAGGAGGTGAGAGTGAGACATCGTTTAGGCGTGAAAACTGGAGAGAGGAGAAGAGAGAAGGGTGAAGCGAATGATGAAATGGGGTTAGTGTATTGTTGTAAAGAGGGGAAAATTCATCGAATGCATCGAAGAAAAGGGCGGAGCTTCCAAGAATCAAACCAACTTTACCGGTATTGTCAAGAACACACACTGCCGAGAAGTGAAGTCAAGTGTGTGTGTGTGTGTGTACTATTTCATTTTCTTTTTAGATTTTTCAGAACTTTCTCCATTTTCATTTGTTCTTGTAATTATGCACAAAAAAGTCTTGACTTTACTTTCTAAATATTTCTTCAAATTTCAATGAGAAATTATACCAATTGTGGGTGTTAAAAGGCCATTGGGCCTAACTCAATTGGCGAAACAAGGCTCGATGGTTATAAGTTCATGAATTCGAATTCCATCAATATGTGGGATGTTATTATAATTTAATAGTAGTGATTGATTAAATATAATTATTTGCAATCAATTTACTTTCTTTAAAAAAAAAAAAAGAATAATTACGTTGTCCTCCCTTAAGGTTTTGTGTAATTACACGCAGATTTCTTGTGATTTGAAAAAATTATACCTAGTAACCTTAATTTTATTTTCATCCAACTTATAGATCATTCACTTAATAAAAGTGATAGAATTTACTGACATCAGCAAAAAAAGTTGAATGAAAATCCATTCTTGCCGTTGGTTGACTTATTGTAGGTCAAATAAATATTTATTTAACTAAACTCTTCTCATATATTTCACACACTTATACATGTGAATTTTTACTTATAATTGAATTAAATCATAAGAGTAAATAGTGTAATATATTTAATAAATTTGCTCGTTTTACTATTCAAGTATTATTATATTAAATAATTATTCATTAATAAATAAATAGATTGATAATGTAAAAGCTTGTTTGAGACAACGGTTTTTTTTTAATTTTGTGCTGGGGTAGGCGAGTGGTCATGTAAAAGAGAAGAGGATAATAACAATGGTGTCAAAACTAAAGTGTTTGTTCATTTCTATACATATAGGGCAATTTTGTTTTTTTGGTCTTTCAATTTTCAATTTTTTTTTTTGTTTTTTTAGCCATTTATTATGGGTAAAAAGGTAAATTGATTTAGGGGGTCTCGACATCTTTTATAATTAGGGGTACTATGTATATTTTTTTAAATTACAGGGGGTTTAGGTGTAATTACACTAAATTTTAGGAGAGGAGAGTGTAATTATCCCTAGAAAAAGGTCAAAATCAAATTTTATATGTGTCGAATCTCAATTTTAAATATATATGCCGAGAAGTTTTACACCTCAATTTTACATATATATGCCGAGAAGTTTTACTATGGACAAAATTTATCAAAATAGGACCAAAATTACCAAAGTAGGACCGAATTTGTGAGGCCTAGGACCAAATGAGAGGGGTCATGAACCCGACGTGTGAAAAATTAGACCAAATGTGTGAAAGGGTATAAATTATATGATTAAATTAAATATTAAAAAATATATTGGACAAAAAATATGAAACGCTCATAGCTACAGGATTAAAAATAAAATTTTGTTTTATTTACTTTATTATTAGTAAAACTTATGTTAGTAGTTCTTGTAGGAATTAGGTTTTTGTTGATTGATAATTATATAATTTCATGTAAGCAAAATGCTGAATTTTGTCCATTCTTTTTAAATAAAAAACTAAATTATAATATTTACTTAAATAAACAAATTTCAAACATTTCAATATGTTTTGAGAGATTTTTATTTGTTGAATGACAAGAAAATGAAAATTCTGAATTAAGTAATCTAAGGGATGTAAAGAGGAACCATTGATAAGTCTGAGGGTCTAAATGCAATTATCTAAAATAATTTGCTAAACAAAGTGCGACTTTCCTCTGTACAGAAACGTGGGACAGATTAAAGCACTTTTGACGTTACATTCATCCATACAAGATGATAATTTCATAAACCCAAAGGGATAAAGAAAAATGCTGAAGTTCTGAGCATGATGAAATTGCTGGAAGCAGCCATCTCCATTTCTATGGCTTCCAATCTGCAAATTAGTGAAAGATCTCATTTCAATTTCAGTTGTCATTATCTCAACCCTTCCGCAACTCACCATCTGCCCTTTTTCATTTCTCTGCCGAATTCAAGAACCGGAAAGGCGAAATCTTGGAAGCTCATCAAACCCCTCCCTTCAGCAACATCTTGTAATCAATCAGCTGTTGATGATGAAACCCTCTTGGATTTACCACCAAAGAATGAAGTTTTGGGTGGAATTAGTAGTAGTAGTAATTGCTGTAGTAAGATGTCAAGAAAGGGGAGGGTGTTTTTCTTGGATGTGAATCCATTGTGTTATAAAGGAAGCAGTCCGAGTTTGCATGCTTTTGCTCATTGGATTTCCCTTTTCTTTTCCCAAGTCAGCCTTAATGATCCCGTCATAGCTGTAAGCCCCTTGTGTGTGTGTGTGTGTGAATAATTTTGCTCCACTGTCTGCAAATGGTGAAAAATGTTGTATCTTGATTATTTAATATGGGTGCATATGGGTGCATATACAGTGCTGCTATGTATTTGTTAATGTTAAGTGTGTTTCTTTGAGTACTCCCAATTTGCGTAAATTATGGCCATACAGATAAATGAGGGCTGTATTGCTTTTACTGATTGGCTTTGAGTATGTTATAAAAGGTGGTGGCAATGGAGGTCTGTTGATTTAGCTTTGTTTGCAGAATGCAGTTTACGATTTACAATTTGGAATTCGGTAGGCCTTCATTTGGTGTTAGCTTTAATGAGTTGTGAATGATGAAAGAATGATTGTGTAGGTTCTTGATGGGGAAGGAGGCAACGAGTACCGCAGGCGACTACTACCATCATATAAAGCAAATAGACAGAAAATATTGCAGTTACCTGCTGTGAAAAGGTTTCCAAAGAGTTCTTTTGGAAGATCAAACAAACTTGTAGTTGAAGTTCTTCAGAAATGCAATGTGCCAGTGAGTCGCGCTTCATGTTCATCAAATTTATTGCTGATTTATTTAAATTGAGGTGGGAGTTGCAGTTCTCTTGCCACAATATTTACTTGTAGCTCGATGATGCTAACTAAGCGTTTGAAGTTTTAGGATTTGATGGCAGCGCAGGAGAATGCGTGTTATCTCCTCAAATTTATACTTGTCTTTAAGCCTTTTAGATTTCTTTATGCAACTTAATACATACAAGACTTCATTGAGATGGAAGAAAGGACAATTACTCATCAATATATTCGTAGTAAGTTATTAAACTGCGTTAAGAATAAAGTAAATGCTCGACATGTAACTGAGATTATCTGGTGTCAAACTGTCAATAGGTTCACTGGTTTTGACACCCTGGACCAAAAATGTGTAAACAAGCTTAAGTAGCAATTTATGTTGCAGGATACTAGAATCAAGTAGGAATGAAGATTTTAGGCTCTGATTAAGTAATCAATGTTACAACATTAATTCACAGGTCGTGAAGATTGAAGGGCATGAAGCGGATGATGTTGTTGCCACACTTGTAGAGCAAGTTCGACTGAAGGGATATCGAGCTGTAATTGCTTCCCCTGACAAAGATTTCAAGCAACTGATATCAGAAGATGTTCAGATTGTTATACCTATGCCGGAATTGGATAGATGGTCCTTTTACACTGTAAAGCACTATGTAGCTCAGTACAATTGCGACCCACAGTCTGATCTGAGCTTAAGTAAGCGTTTCATTTTATGCTGTTTGATGTGGTAATACACATTGCCACAACCATTCATTAAGTGCATGCATGATATGCTTCAGAGTATGAGGATCAAGAATCTGAGTACCATATCAAGTCGTATTTTTCTCTTTAAACTTGCTGCAAGAATCTGAGCTGACCTATGTTCGGCAGGATGCATATTGGGTGACGAGATTGATGGTGTCCCTGGCATCCAGCATCTTGTTCCTGGTTTTGGTCGAAAGACTGCTTTAAAGCTCTTGAAAAAGCATGGCTCTCTGGAAAATTTACTTAGTGCTGCCAGTGTGAGATCAGTGGGCAGACAATATGCACAAGAAGCCCTAACAAAATATGCTGATTTTCTGCGGAGGAATTATGAAGTTCTTTCTTTAAAGAGGTAGTCTCCTTTCTGTAAATATAATGCTCCATATATATGTCATCCTCCGACCCCTTTTTTTGTTTTTTCCCCAATATCATTCTCTTTTCCCACTACTTTACAGGGATGTAGCTGTCCAGATCGAGGAGCATTGGCTGTCGAGGAGAGATCAAAGTAATGATTCAGTAATCATATCCAGCTTTTTGGACTTCCTTAGTAAAACCCGGGATGGCAGGTGGCGAACTAGATCCCCTTCAAATGGTAAGCTATCCTTAGATAATTCGGAGCACCATCCTCATTCTTTTCCTAAGGGAGCAATCAATGTTACATTGAATTCCTGGCTTCTTTTGAGATGGTTAAATCATGGAATTATTTGATTTGAGGTTTAAGAGATAATATTGTGATCTTTTACGGAGAGGCACGTAGTAGTCCTCATAGTTTTATCTCGGTTTTACAATTCTAAAAGCACAATCCTGAAACTCTTACAACTTGGTGTATGTATTGCTTTATAGGCTTGAAAGCAACGACGTAGTCGAGCTTCTATTTGGTCATTGCAAGATTAGTGCCATGTAGAGCAAAGCAACAGTCCCTGCTCGAGGAAACGGTGAAAATGAAGAATCATGGCAGGGTGATCAAAACCAGTAATACACAGATTCCCCATATGTAAGCTAGTAAAAACAACTCAATCAATGTCTCTAGAGCCTGAAAAATGTGCATTCTTTTTTGCCCATCAGGTACACGCGACGACCAACGGCTGCATTCTGTGGCGCTCCAGTAGACGTCGGAATACCTTTATCAGGTCCCGTTGAAGTCTTCCTAGCTGCAGAGCGTATCATGACCGTATAGACGATAAGTTGTTGAGTGAGGCTTTGGCAAATGAAAGTGTATGCAGCTTAAGTTGTACAATTGTAGACATTAGCACAGAGCTGTTTCCAGAATTCAGACAGTTTGAAGGGCTTTCTTCTTCAGGAGGAACTAAATTGTTCCTGAATGTTTGTACTGAAACCATATACTTGAAAGAAATTCATCTTGTACTGAAACTTGGTGTCACTTCAAAAAAACAGTTTGAAATCTTTAATGTTGTAAGAAGATTTCCAACCAATGGATCATCCACCAAATATCCATGAAGTATTTGGGGCCCATAAACTATTATTTGTAGACCTACATTACATTTCTATCACCACTCAAGACTGGCCACAAATGCAAGGCAAAGGCCAACCACAAAGCATATATGATGTTTAAATATCACCCACAAAAATATATATAATAATAGAATTGGTGTTATTATACGTTAAATTCTTTATAATTTAAAAAATTACATCTAATGCTCTTGAAGTTTGCTTTTGACTAATAAATAAATTCCAGCGTTAGATAAAAATTCAACGAATTTGTAGATATTAATAAAAAAAAATTATGATTAAACTATCCTTATAACGGTGAAAATATACCTCGTTACATGCATTAACGTGTGAAGATATAGAAATGTAGTTTGGTTATAAAAAAATTTGTTTGACCTATAATAAATCAGTAATAAGTCAATAGACGGTAAATATCGACTTTCATTCAGTTTTTTTTTTTCTTTGTTAATATTAGCAAATTCGGTAGAACTATTATACCTAATAATAATAATAGTTATGATTATTGTTGTTGAAAAAGAGAAGAAATAAGAGCAAATGAAAAAGGAAATTGACAAATGGGTGCCGGTTCAACAGGCTATCCGGTCCGGGTGTGAGAATTTGGTAGAGATAAACCTGTGTGAACTTTATCCTCAGAGCAGTAAACCGAAGAATGATCCAGGGCCAGGGGGGAACTGCGCCAGTCATTGATTCTTGATGCTTCCAAGCTTCAATCTTTGAACATATTACCAACAGGGAAGCTGAGAATTTGTGCAGAAGAGAATGCTAATCCACTGCACCTTTTCACCTCCTTCCCAACACTCTGACACCACCACAATTTTTGTAAAGCCAAGAACCAAGAATCAGTGGCCCATATCCTGTGCTTTCTCCATCTTCCGCTGTAATGATAAGTCTCTTCGTTACCTTTCAAGAAAGCCCACAAAGAGGAAATTCAGGCTGCCCAACCTCTCTCTTCAGGTATCAATCTATCCATGTGTGTGTTTTGGGGGATTGGATAATGTTACAACCAGTTGTTACATTTTTCTTGGAGTTTCCAGATGTATTTTACTTTGGTTTTGGTATTTGCATGTGTGATCTTTCCTTCTGCCTTGTGAAATAGTCATTTCCAAGAAGAAAAATGGTTAAGAAGTTGTTTGCTGGTTCAGATCATTTTCTTGGCAGCTGAACTAAGTTTTTGAATGCTTTTGTCTGGAAATTCTGGTACATGTGTGGTTAGGTTGTGTTCTAATGACACAGGGGCCATATTTCTTGAGCTCATTCTACTGTATGAGTTGATTGAGGTTTTGTTAGGGTGCATTTGGATAGATGGATTTCAATTCGAGGGAAGGGTTTGAAAAAAAGTGTTTTAAATGACTCGATTTGATAAGAATTTGAAATAAATCAGTATTCAACAAAACATAGTTCAAAATTAGAATGTAGGATTTTAAATCCTTCAAATTTAGTATTATCGAAACACATTCATAGGATTTGTTATTAAGGTTGGAACCCACAATTCACTTCCTTCAATCCAAATACGACCTTAACCATTCATCGGCTTAGCTGGCTATGGCTGCATTAGATTCCTTAATAAGGATGAATTTCTTCTCCTAACCAAATATCTCGCGATAAGCCTGCATAGACTCGTGTCAGTTTGCTCTTGTTCGTTGAGTGGCTTAATCTTTGGATGATGATGGATGTAGGTACATGGAAAGGAAGGCGGGAGGTATTCATCCTTGACCTTGACAAATGTTGAAGGTAATAACGGTTCCATGTTATCGATGACTTACATACACCATTATTCTAGTATAATTCTGTTTGTCTTCTGTATCCTAAAATGTATGCAAACTTCTTTTCTTTCTTGTTTTCATTTTTTAGGTTGTTAATTATGCAGACCCCGTCTTTGTGGTTGGTTGAATGTTTAAAGACTAACCTTCTTGAGTACAAGCTTGCTATTTGAGTCAGTCATTTGAATTATCTTTGACTAGTTCTTCTGTTCTCCTATTTCAGAGATCTCATCAGTTGGTGAAGAGATACAAAGAGTAGAAGGACCATTCCTGTTTGTTTCCACTGTTTTATGTTCGTCATTTTCATTGTTGGCACCCATTCAAGTGGCACAAGCAAGTGAAAGTGTCGGAGCAAATGTCGTTTATGAGGTTGGGGAGCTGTTTGAACTGGGCATCCAACTTTCTTACTTGCTTTTACTCCTAGGTTTGCTCGGGGTCGGGACCTTCTTCGTGATTCGTCAAGTCCTCGTGCGTAGAGAACTCGATCTTTCTGCAAAAGAATTGCAAGTAAGTACTTCTGCATTGTTTTCTTTCCGCTGAGATCTTTAGACGTGAATTATGAGTCACATCAATCAAAATCATTGAATGACATGTTAGACCAAACAGTGGCTTTTGTGCGATATGAATGAGGTTTTGTGCTTCCATTCATCCCGTCCCATTGTAATGATTACGTCTCCCTCTCGCTCACTGTCGCTGACGGAAATATATGCAGGAGCAAGTTAGAAGTGGTGATGCTAGTGCAACTGAGTTATTTGAACTTGGAGCTGTGATGTTGAGAAGAAAGTTTTATCCAGCTGCCACCAAGTATCTCCTTCAAGCAATCGATAAATGGGACGGGGACGACCAAGATCTCGCTCAAGTACGCGTTATATCAATCGTCTCATCATCATTCATCCCGATATCATACTCTCAATTTGACCTTTGTACTTCATTATCAAAATTCGCCAGGTTTATAACGCCCTTGGCGTCACTTACATTCGTGATGGGAAAGTCGAGAAGGGCATCTCCCAGTTTGAGAACGCTGTCAAACTTCAACCTGGTTATGTCACCGCCTGGAACAACCTTGGCGACGCCTACGAGAAAACCAACGACCTCAAATCCGCTCTGAGGGCATTCGAAGAAGTTCTGCTCTTCGATCCTAACAACAAGGTCGCACGTCCCAGGAGAGACGCCCTCAAGGAAAAAGTCGACATGTACAAAGGAATTCCTGTCAAATCGAAGAAGAACTTATGATGGTATCGTACGTGCTTTTACGCCAAACCTCTTAGTCATTAATCTTGAATTTATCTTAAAGCTTAGCCTGTATCCATAGCTGCTCTGATCAGAGATATCTTCCAGTTTTCATATACCGGGAATTTGTCCATTCAAATCATGCAGAGATATTGCTTCTCATTTACAAACTGAAACATTTTTCAAGAAGGTAATGAAGATCACATCAACTCTTGCTCAAAGTCTTGCTAAATTTTTCACCTATTTATGTGTTATATCCAACATTGTGATTGTCTATTTCGACGAAGGTTACGTCAAATTACACAAACATCTCTTACCCTTTGTAAAATTTACAAGTACACCCCTATTCAGTCGTGAAATTTTACACAAAACACTTTCTGATGTACATTACACTAGCACTCAGGAGAGGTGTATCTGTAATTTTAGAAAGATGGTGAATGTTTGTGTAATTAAGTCTAACATTAGGAGTAATTGTGTAATTTACCCCATTTTGCTTTAAGGGATAATTAGACCGTCCTCCCTCAATGTTTGGTGTAATTACATGTGGACTCTCTGTAGTTTGAAAAATTACATTTGATGCCCATGAGGTTTGCCTAACATATAACAAATAAGTTCACTCGTTAATCAAAATTATTCAAATTTGCTGATATTAACAAAAAAATTTGATGAAAATTCATATATCGACCTATTGCAGGTAAAATAAATATTTTTTCTGACCAAACTACCCTTATACATCTTCACACATTAATGCATGTGAGGAGGTATATCTTCACACTTATAAGGGTAATTTAGTCAAAAAAAGATTTATTTGAGTTGCAATAAGTCAATTGATGTTAAATATCGATTCTCATTCACTTATTTTTATTAATAACAACAGATATGGTGAATTTTAATTAATGAATGAACCAATCTGTAGATGAAAGCAAACTTCAAGAGGATCTTGTAATTATCCCTTATTTTAAAATGCATGTGGAGGAATAAAGGAGCTAGTTGGAAAAGATTCAAAATGACAACATATTAAAGATTGTCTGCTGTTTTCATTTCGATTTTATTCCCTTTTGGTTGCAAATAATTATATCCGAGAAAAAAAAAAAAAAAGACGAATATATTCTTATGAAATCCTATTATCCACCGACCCAATAATTTCTACTACCAACACTATGACATCATTTTTGTTTGCAATTGAAGTGTAATACATTTGTTGTGTGATTAATGTATGATTAGTGTTCATTCATATGACAAGTATGATACAATTGTTATGCGATTGATTTGATTCGATTAAACTTGATTCGTGTAAGAATTTTCAGTAATCAAAATAAGGGTGTCAAATTCTCATACTTTTATTTTTTTTTTCTCAGTAGAATTAAATGCGGGGTAAATTATAATTACCTCTCTTGAGATTTGGTATAATTACAAATAGTTCCTCGTTGTTTGAAAAATTACAAATACCCCCCTAAGGTTTGTAACCGTCTAATAATAACCCATTTTCATCCATTTTTATGGGTGAACTAACCAAAATGTCCTTATGCACTAAATTATTTTTATTTAATTTTTAAAATTTTTTTGGACTACAATGCACAAGGAGAGGTTTTTTAGTTTTTTACACAGAGAAGCAATAATGCAATTTGCCTTGGTTGATTTTTTTATAATTTTAATAAAAAATTTAAGGGCAAAATGGTCAGTTTCAGTCTTTTGGTTAAAAATTACAAACCTCATGGGGGTATTTATAATTTTTCAAATAACGAAAAATATTTATAATTATGATAAATTTTAAGAGAGGTAGATATAATTTATTCTCACAAGCGCATGAGAACTTTGACACGAAACTCAAACACAATTACAATTTTATTATATGATTGGACTTAATTCAGCAGAATTAAGATTCGAATTAGAATTTTCAGAAGTTAATGGTCAATTTTAGCACCTATTTCTTTTTTCTTTTTTTTAATTTAATTTTGTTTTTTTCTCATGTGGTTGGTATTTTTGTGCGTATGCACGTGTGTAATCAGTACTAATACTAATATAAAATTAAGCCATTCTTTCCTGACGATTTATGATACCACAACACTAATATTAAAATATAAATTATACCTCTACATATTCATTCTAGTGTAATTACTTATCTATTTCAAATGGTCCACATCATCTTGTAACCATCATTATACGATCATGTTCATTCTCTAGTTTCACTCAAGTTAATCACTTGACCCACTTTTAATTATATAACTTTTTGTTTTTAAAATTAGTGGTTGCGGCACGCTGTCCCTGCGTGTATATAAAATGATATATCATCATTTAAAATTATTATAAATAAAAAAATATATGTATATATATATATATAGAAACCATCACATTATATTAAAAAAAGGTTAAAAGCGGACACCCCCAAACCTTTAGGTCGTTTTGCACTTTGCCACCCAATCGTTTTTTTTTACAAGTCACCTCCCAACCTTATATTTTTGTAGCACTTAGCTTTTTTTTCCTATTTTTAGCGAATCTAATTGAAATATTACGTTGTGTGAAATGTACGCGCATTTGGGAGAGTTATGAACTGAGTAAAATAATAATTTCACACATAAAAAAAAAAGAAAAATAAAATAAAAATTAAACCCAAAAACCTGTCGCCACCCACCTCCTTAACATTTCCAGCCACCGCCCACTTTCTTCGGCGCCGACCACCTCCTCCACCGACGCCCCACCTCCAAATCGAGTTCAATTTCTTGATCCACGGCATGTTGTGGAGTGTGTTGAGTTGGGTTTTGAGTAGGAGTCCACGACATGGGCCATCGATGATGCTGTGGGAGTCCTTTTGCAGGGTTTGGACTCGATGTGATTCTCCAGTGAATCTTTAAATTTTTAAATAACTATTGCTAGATGTTAAAATTGTTGATGTTGTTCGAAGAAAATAGATGTTTGGCTGACTTAGAAAACGGATTATAATTTTTGGTTTATGCGGTTGAGCTTCTTGGTGGTGATTTCAAAGGAAGACGACGATGATGGAGCTGCTATTTGTGTTGGTTGAGGGTGGTCAAAGGGAGGTAGGAATGGGAATGAAATAGGGTTTAGGCCGCCGTTGACGGCGGATGAGGGTATGCAAAGGGTTTTTGTGGAACAGATGAAGCGGCAAGCTGAGGGTGGTGGTGGTGGTGCAGGAGGCAGGCGGCGACGAAGGAGGTGGGTGACGGCAGATTTTTATGTTTTTATTTTTATTTTTATTTTTAAATTGAAGTGTGAAATTACAATTTACCCAGTCCATAACTTGTCCAAATGCGCGTGCATCCCACACAACAGAATATTCCAATTAGATTCGCAAGAAATGGGAGAAAAAATCTAAGTGCTACAAATATAAAAGGTTGGGAGGTGACTTGTAAAAAAAACCGGTTGGGGGGCAAAGTGCAAAACGACCCAAAGGTTGGGGGGTGTCTACTTTTAACCCTTAAAAAAAAGGAAAGAAAGAAAAGAAAACTAACTCAAAGGTATTATCGACATAACCAAAACATTGGTATAATAAACCCTTATTTGTGAGTGAGAAATGTCTTTTCTTTATATATTAACTAGCCGTCATGGCACGCCGTTCCTGCGTGCATATTATAAATAATTTTTTACGCTTTAAAATATATTATAAATAAGAGTAAAATATATAAACTAACACATCACATTAAAAAAAAGGAGAAAAGAAATAAAAAATTAATTATCAATTAATATAAAATTTGAAAAGTTGAATAAAGTAGTTATCATATCAGTTGAGGGTTATTTTTGGTATTATAAAAAAATAGTACGGTGATGTCATTAACAGTCAATTATGAGTAAAAAAATAATTTTTTTTTATATAATAGTATAAATATATATTGTGTCTATTTTATTATATACACACAAGTATTACGTGTCACGACGATTAATGGTAGAAAAAAAGAACATGTGGACAAATTATGGTATCGTAGTCATGCCCATCCTGGTTGAAATTATGCCTGAAAGTAGACAAAAAGTCATATTCAATTGAAGAGAAAAAGACCTAAAGTTGAGCTCATCAACTATGTCATAATTCCTAATAATAGTTTGGGGCTTGGATTGCCCAAAAATTCAATGGCTGCTACCATTACCATATTCATGCATGCATCTACATCTAATCTCTTCTTGAATTTAAAATCTTTAAATACTATCAATTATGCAATTTTCGATTATTCGATCGAATCGCAAATTCGATTTTTATCAATATCGAACTGAAAATTCAGTTCTTGTTTCGTTATTCAGGAGACACCCCAATAATTTAGAACTTAATATTTTATTATTGTGGTATTAGGTTCTGGACCCATTAGGAGTGTGTGTAAGTAAGTGTGTGTGGGTTTAAAAAATAAAAATAAAAAAAAAGAACCCAGTCTTTGCTTTTTTTTTTTGTTTATTTATAAATCGTGTAATCAAAAGTGTTTTGGAAACTATTTAGGAAGTGTTTGCGAGAGTTTCTGCTTTTAAAAAAGTAATTTTCTTACAAAAAAAAGTTGAAAGTTGTAGCAGAATTAAAAATGAGTAGTGTTAGTAAAAAAAGTGAAAAATTAAAAATTAAATTGGGCAGTGTTTGAGGATAAAGCACTTCTAGAACAAATTTAATAATTTTTCCTTAAACAATAATAAATTTTATTTCAATTAGTATATCTCATATTTATTTTCTTAAAATATTCAATACTAATATAAAAAGTGGATGTTTAGTTCAATAATGTTCGCAATATGTAATATAATAGTTCATTTATGCATAATAAATAAACTTACACAATTGACAAAAAAATTATTTAATTAATCATAGCAATTTAATTTATTTTTTCTATGATTTAGGAATAATATCATATAATATACAAAATAAAATTTAAAAATATTAAATGTGTGAAATTGAGATTTTGTTAGCGATAAATTATTCAATTTAATTGAAAATTCTAACTTCAACTTTAGATGAACAATTTCAGAAATAAATTTAAAAGGATATAATTTGATTGAAATTATTATAATGAGAGTAAAATAATTCAAAAGGAAGTGCAATTTATTTACACAAAAGCCAAAGCAGCTAGAAGCACCCGTCAAGGTGCTTCCAGCTTTTGGCTTAAAAGTGCTCCTCGTAACAGTTGCAAAAGCAGAAATTGTTATCTGAAACACCTCAAAAGTGCTTTTTCGAAACTCACACAAACACTCCCTTAATACAAATAAGGGATAATTACACCCCCCCCTCCCCTTGGGGTTTGGTGATTACACGTAGACCCCATGCGATTTGGGAAATTACACCTAGTATCCTTACTTTTATTTCCATCTAACAGTTTCAAAAACAGAAGTTGTTATCTGAAAACACCTCAAAAGTGCTTTTTCGAAACTCGCACAAATACTCCCTTAATACAAATAAGGGATAATTACACCCCCCTCCCTTGGGGTTTGGTGATTACACGTAGACCCCATGCGATTTGGGAAATTACACCTAGTACCCTTACTTTTATTTCCATCTAACAAATAGATCATTCAATTAATAAAATTAACAAAAATTACTGACATCAGCAAATAAATTGAATGAAAATTCATTTTTGCCCTTGGTTGACTTATTGCAAGTCAAATATAACATATATTTTAATCAAACTATCATTATACATTTCACACGCGTATGCACATGAGTTGTTCTTATAATTAAATTAAATCTTAAGAGTAAACGGTGTAATATATTTAAAGTATTATTATGTAGAATAATTATTAATTAATAAATAAATGAATTAAATCGCTAAAAATAAATTTAGCTCTTAATATATATATATATAAAACACTATTTCTTTTTTTATTTTGAACATATTTATACATTACAAAACTATATTATGTAATTTTACTAAATATTCTAAAAGTCATATATTCTAATAACTTAATCATACAAACATATCACTATGTAACATAAATATAATATTTACATCTTTTGTGATATTTTAATAATAGCAAAATATATTTCCTGCAATTTTGTCTTTTTAGTCTAAAGCGTCTATTCATTTTTAAACATATAGAGCGTCAATTTTGTCTTTTTAATCCTTCAAATTTCCATGTTCTTTTTTAGTTTTCTTTATCCACTTATTATGGGTAAAAAGATAAATTGATTACTTTTGTTGGGAAGTCTTTATATCTTTTACCAGGAGTATTATGTATAATTTTTCAAATCACAAAAAATCTATGTGTAATTACACCAAATCTTTAGAGAAATGTAATTATCACTACAAACATTTCATATTCTTTATCTAATTACGAGGATACTTTCTGATATTATAATGACAATTTATATCGATATGTTTTTAGACGTAAAAATTTACACGAACAGCTCTAAAGATAAATTACATTGACACTCTTCGTATCCTCGAATAATTACTCGTGCAGTGACAATATGTTGACTTGCCGTGGTAGAAGGGACTTGTTTTCAACTTGCAAGTGGCGTTTCTTTCGGGGAAGGCTCCGGTGACCTCGACCCCCTCCCCCGAGTCGCATCGCATGGCATCGCCCCAATACATTATTTTACTGCATTCTTTATTGCTCCATTTGTACTCCAACTGTTTGTTTAATTTACTAAGTCAAAAAATTATGTGGGATTAAGTGTGTCTGCCATGAGTCCCTTTACGTGATTTCGCAAATCTGTGGGGTGCGGGAAGCATCCAGGTTGGTGGGCATCTAACCCACTCCCAGATCAAGCGGGTAATCATTCAACTTTCTTTTAATTAATTATTTTGTCTTTTGCAGATGACGACAGATGAGGTTTAAGGCTTTGTTTGGGGAATGATGAAGTACGTCTGCAGGTTAGAAAGTTATTTGCGAACAGAACATGTAATGATATCATGCGGTTCTTTCATTGGATGGGAGTCGAGAAAAACAAGATTGAGAGGAATTTGAATGGGCTGAATTTTGTGGAATGAAAAATTAAGTTTTGTTCAGTTCTTTATCATTGTAAGAGTACCCCAACCCCAAACGCGGCATAAGCATGAATAAATTAAACAAGAACAAGAATAGAAAAAGAGAGAACTTCATGATTTAGCATTATACTTAGTGGCCCCAAAGTATCAATTTCTTTTTAATTGATAGGGATTTGAGAGCAAGTGGTCCCGTGAGAGACAGGACTAGACTTCTTGGAACCACACCAAGAATTATTGACCCAGATAAATAAGAAAAATAATTACAGGGGGGAAAGATAAAATAAAATAAAAATATGGACATTACTGAAGCAGAGATGGCGATATATATGGATTGACTTCCTTCTTGAAACCCCTTTCTCCTTTTAAATCATCGACTCACAACAGGGAAATAGCATCTGGGCTCTCTTTAATCTGGTGAGTTTCTATCTGTTTCTTTTGATATCTATTGGATCAATGTTTTTCTGCTGTTCTTTTTTGTTACCCTGCAAGTTCTTGATATCTATTCTCCGAAGGTTTAATAGTTTCAGCGCTTATGTTTTGCTTATTTGTTCTGGTGATCTTTGGTTGTGGAACTAAGTGTAATAATAATCTTGAATGTCTTTTTGGGCTTTTACCTGAACATTAGTTGAAGGAGATGAAGAGAGATGGGATAAGCTGTATTTTGTGTATTTTCTGAGAATGTGAGATGGTTTAGGATCTTAGGTCCTGTTAGTTCAATCATAAAAAAGATTTTTTGTCTCTATTTATTTTTCTTTTTGTTTTTTTATTGGGTGGTGGAGGGTTACTAGTTTCTTGGGCAACTGATGATTAGTATCTTATTGCCCATGTATTCCTTTGTGGGCAGAAGTTGTTATGTTTGAGCAAAAATGATTCTTGAGTCTTTTTGTAACCACAGGTTGGGGGGCAGGGGTCGGCGGCTTTGTGTAGCTTGGAAAGGAGAAACCTAAATTAAGTTGTTGGGTTATAGTTGCTAATATAGGAATAATCGGAAAAATGCCATTCAGCTTCAGCTAGAATTACTGTTCATAGTTGTCATCCAGCTGGAGTGGCTGACTGTTCATTCTTTTCTTATCTTCTCCTACCTTTTCTTGGTTTTTGGTGTGGGAGTTACTATTTTTTCCCTCAACATCTTGTGAGGAAAAACCAATGATTAGTGACTTTTTGACGTTGCCTGACCTAATTTGTTTCCTTTCTTTTATGATATAGCTAAACACCGCTGCAAGTAAAGAGCAGGAAAAAGGGTATATGCATTGAAATATCTTTCTTGATTATTTGTTTTGAACTTATTTCTTTTGGTATTCTCTTTCAATGTAACTTCATACTGCTTTCCGTTTAGAAGAATAACAACTATGGAATAGTTTATGTACTAAATGACTGCTGAATTTTATTTCTTTTTTATGGTTGTTTGATATATACGTGCCTTGAGTTGTATCTTCATTCCATAGTTTTGGAATATTTTTAAGATCTTAGATCCTATTAGTTCAGACTAAAAGATACCCAGATCTCTATTTTTTCATGCATTTAAATTGTTTTATTATTAGAGGTTGATGATGGAATTGTATCCTGTGTAGCTTGACCTGGAAAGGAGACACTCAATTCTGTTGTAATTACTGTATATTAGTTTGAAAAACTTGGTACTTTTTCTTTATATTTTGAGGATCTTCTGACTGAAATTGTTACAATACCTCAGCTTAACAACTAAACGAAGGATGGTTCTAAATATTCCTTTTGAAATATGCATTTCAACTTATTTCCTTTGGCATTTTTTCCAACATAACAACAATTGGTTTCTTCAGGATCAGTCTTCCTTCACTGCACTGAGATCCAGTTACAAGTTTGAGTGAAAAGGAAGGATAATTGAGGCTTGCTTGTCATTTTGTGCGGATATTAGTTTTTATCAACACATAATTGGTTAACTATGATAGTTATTAATGTTACTATCGGGTAAAAAATTAATTCATGATTTTTGTTCATATATTCATCTTCTATAATTCGTCATGTACTTTCTTTAACATCTACTGATTCTATATTGTGTAAATTTTTTCGACAAATTTATTGTTAGCCAATATCCAGCTAAAACTTTTACCCCTTTTCCCGCCCCATTTATTGCAGTTTTAATATCACCCCATTTGGTACTTGAGAAAAACTAACTTAATTATGGACCCTGAAGAGAGGCTATGTGCAGATACGTGGACAAAGTCTTCGTCAGGCTGTGAATCACTCAACACGCCTCCAAACATTAGCATTTTCTCTGATTTTAATTCACAGCAGCAGAAGTGGGAAAATTCATCATTTCATGATTTTGGAGTAACAGTTCAGCAACAGTTTTCTGATTTCAATCAACTATTTGGAGCTCAAAATTCCCTCTCTTGTAACGTGAATAACCAGAAGCAAATGAGTGATCCTAAAGATAAGCAGACATGTGATGCTCATGAATCAAGTAATATGCAAGATTGGGATCCAAGAGCAATGCTGAACAATCTCTCATTCCTGGAGACAAAGATTCATCAGCTTCAGGATCTGGTGCATTTAATTGTTGGGCGCAGAGGCCAAGTTACAGGTCCAGCAGATCAAATTTTGGTTCAGCAGCAGCAGCTTATTACTGCTGATCTCACTTCAATTATAGTTCAACTAATATCTACTGCAGGGAGTCTTCTACCATCCGTGACGCAAACCCTTTGCTCCGAGAGTTCAATTAGCCAGCTGGGGCAATTTGGTGGAGTAACGAATCAGTCAGCAGGAGTTTCAGATAATGTTCCTCCGCTCAATAACAATGTGAACAAGGTGGAAGATCACTCTGATTTAACAGGTTATTTTGGGGCTGAACAGAACTGCCCCATTGAAGACCATGAAATGAAAAGTGATGATGATGCTGATGAAGGAGAGAACCTGCCTCCTGGTTCATATGAAATTCTGCAACTTGAGAAGGAAGAGATCCTTGCACCTCACACCCATTTTTGCACGATATGTGGAAAAGGATTCAAGAGAGATGCCAATTTGCGGATGCACATGAGAGGTCATGGCGATGAGTACAAAACGCCGGCTGCTCTTGCAAAGCCCAATAAGGAATCCAGCTCTGAGCCAATTCTTATCAAGCGGTATTCCTGCCCTTATGTTGGCTGCAAGCGCAACAAGGATCATAAGAAGTTTCAGCCTCTAAAGACAATCTTATGTGTGAAAAATCATTATAAGAGAACCCATTGTGACAAGACTTACACTTGCAGCCGCTGCAATACGAAGAAATTTTCAGTCATTGCAGATCTGAAAACACATGAAAAGCATTGCGGCCGAGATAAATGGCTTTGCTCCTGCGGTACAACCTTCTCTAGGAAAGATAAACTTTTCGGTCATATTGCCCTTTTCCAAGGCCACACTCCTGCTATTCCTGTCGAAGAATCTAAAGGATCTGCTGGACCATCTGATCGAGGACAATGCAGTGAAGCAACAAATAAAGTTGAACAACTGGAATTCAACTATAAGTTGGACGCTCCAAGTCGAAGTGCGTGTCAAAATATCATGGATGTAGAAGGAACCGGGGAGGATCCTACAAGTTATTTCTCACCTTTGGGTTTCGACACAAGTAGCATGAGTGGATTCCATGAATTTCCTCGACCTCCGTTTGAAGACTCAGAAAATTCGTTCTCTTTTCTGCTTTCTGGAGCTTGTGATTACCCTCCAAAGAATGGGAGATATACTGGCTCAAATGATCTGGTGTAGGGTGATTCTGGTGCTGTCGTCATTCTTTCTGGGCCATTGTTATTTTGTATGCATGGGCTAGTTCATTGACATCAAATAAAATTTTCTTTAACAGCATTGTACCTTAGAACAATCATTTCATGATAATTTATTTCCTTTTTCATTCTAATCAAGGGAAAGGCTACTGATTTCTCAGTTGCAGATACCATTCTCATTTTTTGACATGTCAGCAGGCACCTGGGCAAATGATGGTATAACTGAGTTGTTAAGAGCTGTTTGGTAGTTTTCAACAATTTTACGTCATAAGGTTCGATTATGGTTCTGAATGGCAGGACGTTTTATGTGCCAATATGACATTCACCACCATCTCAAGTTACGAGAGTACCTAGGCGTCGCCATGAAAACTTTTCACTGTAGTTAAAGTGAAAACATTTCAGTTCTTTAAATGCAACGAGAAATTGAGCTACATCCATATTTGGAAGTAACGTTTTGAACAAGATTGTAGTTAGATCCTATATTTGATGATCAAGTGAGTGTGGTTTGGCTGACTGGATTGATCTGCCTGAACTTGGAATTGTGCAGCAGTATGAGCTTCAAGCCTTTTGCACCTTCTCCCGATTTTGACAGCTTCTTCGAAGGGCTGGGATAGTATTTCTCCTTAAGCACAACATCATCAAAGCAAGACCAACTAGGTCCTATCGGAGAACTGTCTGAATACAGAAACCTCGAGGAGAATGGGTTTACAAGACTCCCACGGAATTCCTGTGCAGTCTCACAAACGACACCCTGTACCAAAAAACAGATAAAGCAATAAGTGTATTAGGCAAATTCCATTTACGTTCAAAGTACTCTTAGTCGAAAATGGTATTTGTGTAGGTGTTCCCTTACTTCTGCCATAGCCTTGATCTTCAGAGTAACATCATCACTAAGAAGGACAAGTTGTCCATTCTTCCTGGTTTGTTTAAAGAAAAGGGCACATTCAAGGATATGGTCTGCAGCAGTTGGAGTGACAATTTCCTGTAAACTATATGGAGAGAACGGAATAGAGCCAACAGGGAATGCACCCTTGTCCTCACCGGACCAATGGGGAGAAGCAGGAGGGGTTGGTGGAATAAGCCGGCCTTCGTCTGCTGAACTCTGTATATGAATCCACCATTTTGCAACAGCCATACATTCTTCAATCCATTGCAGTGCTGCGGAAACCTCAGTCATTCTTGTGAAGAAACTTCCACGTCTCAGCATGCAATCAAGTTCCCTTACAACTGAGATAAAAAAAAAACCATTGGTCATCAACGTCAAGAAATCAAGTATCCAAAGCTTAGAGGCAGATCATTACCAATTCTAGGAACAACCAAAGTAGTCCCACGAAGACCTCGCAGTAGCTGCAATTCCTTCCTTGACTTCTTGTTCAGCAAACAAGCAGTATCTACTACAATAATCCACCTGTTCTTTACCACCTTCATAGTATTATTCTGCAAAAATTGCATAGAGAAATATTTTAAAATGAAGCAGAGCTTTGAAATTTAAATATTAAAGATGAGTTCGCTTTGGGAAAAAGAACTGTCCACAGAAAAAGATGTAGTCAGATCAGGAAACAAGCCCCATTAAACTTACATGTGAACGGTGAACCTGTACAGAGTCAGGATAGTTGATAGATCTGCTACCTCTCTTAGTCTCCTCATGGACTGAAGGTTTTGAGCTGGCCTTATTTTTGTTACTAGGGGAGTCCACAGACAGAGGATTAAAAGGGTCCCTATCTGCTCTAGCCTTCAATACAGCCGACTGTTTCTTCGACCTGTCATGACTTTTGGATTCAGAACTTAAAGGTCTCCGTTCCTGAAGAACTTGTCGATGCTGGCCTGCTTTGTCTAAAGTAGGAAGCATGGGTTCGTCTTGATACATGTTGCTAATATTAGTTGACTTCAAGGGCGATGATCTATATGACTTTGGATGTTTAACTTCTTCTAGCTCCCCAGTGTTCTTCATGGACCTAAGTAGATGACTCTTTGGAGTCATATTCTCTTTGTCTGGAGTGTAAATTTCTTCTTCATCCTGATCCACACTGGAAATAGAAATCTTTAAAATTGATTCACTCTTCAAAGTTTCTTTGCCTTTGCTCTTCAAAGGTCTAACCAGACGAGACTTGGGAGATATATTCTCCTTGTCTGGAGTGAAAGTTTCTTCATTGTTATCAGGACTAGCACAATTAGCATTCAGAATCGATTCACTTCTGTAATTTTCATGGATAAGTGATTTAACCTGCGAGGTCACATTAATCCTTGCACAGTTTCCTCTGCTTCGGCTGGTTTGAATCTGTACACATTCAGGTTTCCCCCTCCTTGACCAAATGCTCAGTCCTGATTTCTTGCCCGAATTCATCCCAAAAGTCTCTGTATTCACTGCTCTTGGCGTGCTGTTTTCTTTTTCAAATTGACATAGCTGGCTACTAAAGAGTTCATTTTCTTGATCGCATATTCCAGGTGAACCGTTGTTCACTTCTTCCTCGTCATTGGAAAATGAATTGTTCAAGTCTTCAGGAACTAGAGGTGCTGTTGGACTCACTTCTTGAAAAAGCAAACCTCGATCCTCATCAGAAAGCAGTTCTATGCCTTCCATGTTGTCACTCAGAGTCTGCACGTGATCATCATTTCTATAAAACAAGCTATTCTCATCCTGGAAAATCAAATTCAGAATATGAAAACAGTAATTGAGACTTCCCAATAGCCATATTTGCAACAAGATATCCTTTCAAGTAAGTTATTAAAATTTACCTGATCCATCGCCCCTTCTGTTTCTTCTTCGATTGTGTCTGCAGCATCGAATTGAGGCACAAACGGCTTGTCTATATCATAAGCAGAGCTGAGGGGAACCCAGTTGAGTCTGTACAACCTACTGGATGCCCCAAAGCGCAACGTATCACTGTTGTTTAGTCTCATCCTGACACCGGGCTCAATCCTTGTACCAGAAATCCAAGTCCCATGTACTGAAAAAGAAACCCCACGAGATCAACAACTAAGACAAGAAAAAGATAATCCAAAAGACACATACATTACATCAATATACAGATATTGAACTTTTAATTTTTGCTGTATCACAGTACTATATGCTGAACAAGAACTAAAGAGTACATAATCCCAAAGCTACATCTGTTGTCAACCACACCATCTCAATCACAAAGTCTCATTACAGAAATCAATGAATCTAGAACCACAAACCAATAGTCTCATTAACTTGAAAGGCCGTCAATTATCTAATTTCTGAACTTTATTTAATGAACAAAAGCCGCATGGTAATCCGAACAATAAATTCTAGTTAAAAGAGAAATAGAACGAGTGAGGGTTCTAGAGAGGGTTTAGAGTACATATCATGGAAACAAAACCCACGTCCAAGAATCGAATCCACAACCAAATTTACACACGCAGACTATACATTGATATCATATTCAAGAACGGTTAAAGAATCAAGATAGAATTCACGAGTCATATGAGAAAGCCACAGTCAGAACATATAACATGACAAACACAAACACAAACACACACATATTGAAGAGGAGAGGTTTAAGAAAAAAAGAATTCACCAGAGGACAAATCAGTGACGAAAAGAGAACGAGAAGAGGGAATGGAGTGAATGCGAAGGTGAAATCTGCTGATACTGGGGTGCTCCAACTTGATATGACAATCCGGGTGCCTTCCCACCAGCAATGTCTCTTCCATTTCGGGTTCTTGATCGGCATTTTTTGCCACTGACAACGACGAAGAAGAAGAAGAAATTGAAGGTGGGTTATCTAAAAGAAAGATGTTCTTGAGTATACAATTGTTTTTCAAGACTGTGAATACTGGGATTTCCCTCTCCTCTGGTTTCGTGTGTTCTTGATTTTCAGCCATTGCAGAGAGAGAGAGAGAGAGAGAGAGAGAATGCCTAGTGGGTTCTTGGTTATTGTTTACTTCGAATAGAAGGGGAGGGATTCAGGGGAAATTTGAATGAATCTTGAAAAGGGTGACCGTTGGACATTGAAACGGCTACCTTTTTAAATTTGTGATTATTCAACTTCATCGTTAAAAAAAGGGTTAATTACACTGAGCTCCCCTGCTATTATGATAATATATAAATTTTTTCCTCTTATTATAAAAATTACAAATTGCCCCCTCTAACTAATATGTGTTAGTCAAATTTAACGGTATATGCTTAAATGATCATTTTGCCCTCCATATATAAAACTAAAAATAATTCAATAAACTTAAAAATAGGAGTGAACTAAAATATCTTCAAGTATTTTTTTTCTCAAAATATAAGCTTTATTTTCTATAAAATAATATAATTTCAACAAAATTTACAAACTTTAATGATTGTTAGGAATAGAAATTAACGTCACAACCTACACATACACAATATGTGATTAAAAAATATTATAAAATAATATACTAAAAGTTACAAGTATACACTCTTTTTAAATTTAAAAATAACAAATTACTCTTAAGGAGTATTTAAGTCATAAAAAATAGAGTTATTCAGGTTAAGGGTATAATAGGAAGTTTAGACCATTTTTTTTTTATGACATCAGCAAAATCCATTAAGTTGACTAACAGAAAGGGCAATTTGTAAGGTGGATATCTTTAAAAGGGAAATTTATGTAATTTTGATAGTAAGAGGGGGGAATTTGTATATTCCCATAGTAGTAGGGGAGGTTAGTGTAATTAATCCTTAGAAAAATCTCTTTTTCTTTTTGACTTCCAAACCTACACAATATAAATTTAAGAATAATTACACCTGTCCTCCCATGAGATTTGGTGTAACGACACACAAACTTTCTGTGATTTACAAATACATTTAATATTTTTGAAATTTGCTTCCGCCTAACAAATAAGTCCATTCATTAGTCAAAATTCATTGAATTTACTGATATTAACAAAATTTGGATGAAAAATCATATTTACCCCCAATTAGCCTGCAATAAGACAATAATAAGTCAATCAGGATAAATATGAATTTTTATCCAATTTTTATTAATATCTATAAATCGGTGAATTTTGACTAAAAAGGAAACATATTTGTTAGACATAAACAAATTTTAAGAGTACTAAATATAATTTTACAAATCACATGAGATATATGCATAATTATACTAAACCTCAGGAAATATCAGGATAATTATCCTTTAATTAAAATGAATATTTTAAATATTAAACATTGATATATTTATTTTTAATAATATATTACTAAATAAATGTTTTTGTTAAGATCTCCTTTGTGTCCTGCATTCTTTCCTTTGAGAGAAGCAAATTAGGGCAAAATTCCCAAATCCCAATTCGACAAGGTTACAGAAGAAGTCCTGGAGTAAGGAAAGGTAGCTGCTTTAAGGAACTTCGGCCTTTCCTCTCTTCCTTCTCGTCTCTTGAGTAAGCTCCTTTTCAAGTAAATGATCAAGGATAAATTTTCCTGTTTCTTCGACATTTTTTTTCGTTGATCTTCTTTAATTGTTCAGAAATTTATTCTCTTCCCCGCAGGCTTTTTTCTGTTCTCGAGTTAAACAAGTTTCATTACCACAAATGCAAAGAGAAGCTAAAATACTTGACGGAATCGATATTTCGAAGATCGGAAAATCCCCATTTTTCATAAAAAGAAAATAATTCAGCGACATGAAGCATGCGATTGATGGATTTCCCAATTATTTTGAAGTAACATTATCTGGGTTTCACTGCTTAATTGAAGATTTTGATTTCTTGGTTGTCTGTCTGATGATTTTATTGGAGATCAAAAGCGAAGACATGAAGCATATAGTGAAGATCATGGCATTTCTGGTAGCACTGTCGGCTCTTTGGATTAGCCTATTGCAGACATCTACAGTACCCGAGAGCTATACTTGGTTGGTGAGCTTTCTTGCTGTTTTCTATTGGGAAATTCTTGTTCTTGCATCCTCATTATTCATGTTGTTGTCTACTTCTCTGTATCAGCTGCCTGTCTACATCATTGTATCACTTGGGTGCTACGGTCTGTTAATGGTTGGAGTTGGTCTGATGCAATTTCCTACTTGTCCGCATGAGGCCATTCTGCTGCAACAGTTTTCTTGTCATTTCTTGCTTCAAACACTTTCCTAGTATTTCGGCAGTTGTAAATGATGTGTGATTCTTGTTAGTCTGGTTTCGGAGGTGGGATAGAATGCCTTGGGTCGATAAACGATTCGTATAAGCTGATTCTTTGTGGCGTTGGGCTGGATGAAAAGTTGATTATCTTTACGTTGTTTTCTAGGATATTGTTGAAGCAAAGGAATACCTGAAGCAAAACGGGGTGGATGTTGGCTCCAACTCATAGGTACATTTGATCAGAGCACTGCAAGATCTATGATCATTGTTTTGAAAGTACCTACAACAAGAATTACTAGTAGAGCAACCAACACAGTATACCAACATGTCTGCTTAGACAGTTTTGTCGTGAATTTTTTGGCTGAGATTGTCTCAAAGTTTGGCACTTAGACACATATAGTTCGGACAGGATAGTTTTTTGTACTGGAAATGGGCAGTACACTGTACCTGAGTCAGCTGATGTTTCTTTCTTGAGATAGGGAATTTGGAATGTCTTGTTTGTGAATCATTTATTTCCTCTCTCTTTGTAAAATAAACCAATAACCATCTATCTACACTGCCCTGCCTCTTGGGGGGACAACATTAATAGGAGTAACTGGAGAATATTTTTACAATAACATGAAATTTTAAAGAGTGAAGAAAGACAGGATCACTTGCAAATTGCAGGTTGCAGTATTGACATTAACACAGATCTTTTCTGATACATAAGATGTCATTAGTCATCCAATGGATGAGAAACTTGAGATACACTAGTTTCCATTTATAGAAGAAACTTCTGAAATAGATCATGGCTAAACATTGCCACCATTTGATAGTTCTCGATTCTCATAGAAAAGTCTTACTGTTGAATATATCAATGAAGGCTCGGCCATTGCACCGTTTCCATAATCTCCACAGGCTAGCCTCTTTGTCACTGGTGGGATAAGCGAAATCCCAAGATCATCAATAACCATGAGATGGCGTTCCGTGAAAGGGTTGTTCCACATGAATGTATTCATGGCTGGTGCCACAAACATTGGTTTGCTGTAGTCCCATGCCCGGACGATGCAGGTCAGCAGGTTATCACACAAACCTCCCGCAATCTACTTAAAGACGCAAAGAAACAGACATTATACAAAGTTCAATAATTAAATAAAAAAAAAAGGAGAAAAAACATAACATCTGATTGCTAGCATGAACAAGAAATCACTCAACTGAAGTAAATGCTAACTCGAATCAAGTTGATAACTCAGGCAGATTTACTTGGTGAGTGAATTACGCTATATTAGAGAACCGAACACTTCAACAAAACAGAGGATGAATTGTATGTTAACAGGTAACTTTAAACAGCTATAGCCACAAAATATTGTTACCTTCCCCAGTGTGTTTGCTGACAACGGTGCAATGACCATAATATCGGCCCATCTTCTTAGCTCAATGTGTAGCACACTATCGCCTATTTTTTTCCACATGGACCATTCATCCTCATCAGTATAAACAGTTACATCCTTGGGAAGTGACACTCTGTCGATAAAATGGAGTGACGCCTTGGTAGCAACTGCTTTCACTTCCGCCCACTCGGAAAAACAGTGGCAAAGATTAGCAAATTTTATTGCGGCCACACTTCCACTGGCAGCAAGCAGAATGCGAGGCTTTCTGGTCGCACTGTTTGGTTGGTATAAATTCATGTTCGCAGTCGGAGGTTCTGGATGTGCCATAACCTGTTTTCTCCAATAACAACAATGTTAATAAGCCAGTAATTATATGAAGCACAGGATAGAGAAGCAAAAAAAACTGAAAAGAAAGACATCTTCTCAATAGTGCAACTACACAACTTTCTAACAGGATGCTGACATTGTCTCAGGCTCTCGTAACGTCATAATACAAATAAAATGAGCAAAAAAGGAAAAAGAAGGCAAAAGCTCCATGAAGGCCCAGATAATTCCATGTCTGACTACACGTGAGGAGGTAAAGGCTATCCAGAAACTTAGAAATCCTTCACTGCCCTCCAAAATGAGGGGAACTAATGCATATTGCCATTTGCTCAATGCATGAACTCTACCTTATCAATGTAACCTTTGATTCCTATAAAGCCATTATTTCAGTTCTCCAACCAACAAAATAACTTAATAAATAAATAACAAGTGAAGGTATTTCTTTTTTCGCTTGTTTTTTATATTGCAGCAGGAAGCGTGCTGGGAGAGAATATGAACGTATTCAGGTCCGTCATTCCTTCTCTCTTTCATTCACTGAAACACAAATAGCATAAATATCCAAAAAAGACAGAAATCAGGGAGCACACAAGCAACTGAATTCTCTAAGTTCTTCATCTGCATCGACCAAATTGAACTAGTCTTGAGGTCATTTTCACAAGAAGCTTGGAGACTGCTGGAGATTTCATCTCCCTACAAAACTATAAACATTCAAACAAGCCGTATTCAAGACTGTTTTTTCTTCAGATTACACCGTGCCATCGCCCATTTCACAGATAGAAAATCTTTAACAGTAGCAAAAAAAAGAGTTATGGGCTCACAAATCAAATTCTACATGTGTCACCTTCCAGAGTGTTAAGCATACAACTGATCCCACACTTCAGCATCAACAATTAAGGCAACTCTGAATAAGCCAATTCTAAAGACAAAACTGAGAGAAAAAGCAAGAATTCATACGAGCCCACCTACACAAACCAGCAAAACTAAGCAGATTAGCAGTCAATCCGTCGGTTAATTCAAAAAACACACTTACCTAAATTAATCTACAAGAAACACAAGAATTAAGCCTGTGGAAAGAGAAATCAAGAATGGCATAACTGGCCAACTGGAAAATTACCTCAAAATCAAGGGTTGATAGCGAAAACCCCAATGGAAAAAGGAAAGTGGAGGGCCTTTCGCAATGGAGGGAAGAGAAGAATTTGAGCTCGGGCAACTTCAAGCTACTTTTTTGTGCTCAAGATAAAGATCCAAGTATTACATTTATTGTCATACAAACATTATTAGAGATGCCTCAAAATTTTCCGGCGCTTCTTCATAAACATCATTAAGTTGCCAAAGGCTTGATTACACGCTTTTTATAATTTGAACAATAAATGAACGCTTTTTTCCTATTCATCTTGCAAGCTTTTAAAGACGGAAATAACACTTAAAAAATAGGGTAAATTACAATTAGCTCTCCTGAGGTTTGACATAATTATAAATACTCTTCGTTATTTGAGAAATTATAAATACCCACTCGAGGTTTGTAATCGTCTAACAAATAACTCATTTTCATCCATTTCTATGGGTAAATTGATCAAAATGCCCTTATGTACTAAATTATTTTTTATTTAATTTTTAAATTTTTTTGAACTACAATACGCAGGAAGAGGTTTCTTAAGTTTTTTATACAGAGGATGAATAATGCAATTTGCCTCAAGTGATTTTTCTATAATTTTTATAAAAAGAATTCAAGGGTAAAATGATCAATTTTAGGCTTTTGGTTAAAAATTACAAATTTCAGGGAGTATTTGTAGTTTTTCAAACAAATAGGGGTATTTATAATTATGCCAAATTTCAGGGGAGGTAGATGTGATTTATCCTAAAAAATAGGGTAAATTACCGCGAGTTTTTATTAAATTTAACATAATTATAATTTTTTTTTATTATTTGAAAAATTATCAATATGTAATACTTTGACGGAGGACTAAAATTGTCTATTTTGCTATTTATATATAACTTTTTATTAAACAAATTTGAAAAATTGTAAAAAAGAATTTGGATGAGATGGATGAAAATTTTAAAAAAGTATTCATTTAGTTTATACAAAAATTTTAAAAAATAAATAAAATTATAATTTATAGTCTATAATAACATTTGAGTTGGTTCGCCACAAAAAATGAATAAGAATCTAATAGAAAACAAATTGAGCTAGCTATTAGATGACAATTAAATCAGAGGGTATTGGTAAGTTTTCGAGAAATGAAAAAAAATTGTAATTATGTGGGAAATTCATTATAATTTAGGATAAATTACAACCACATCCTCCGAAATTTGGCATAATTACAAATACCTCCTCGTTGTTTGACAAATTACAAATAACCCCATAAGGTTTATAATTTTTAACCAAAGGCCTGAGATGACCATTTTTCCTCTGAATTTTTAGTTAGAATTATAGAAAAAATTAATCGAGTCAAATTGCATTGTTGCTCCTCTGTGTAAATAAACTTAAGAAACCTCTCCCTGCGCATTGTAGTCCAAAAAATTCAAAAAATTTTAAAAATAATTCAGTTTGCATAAGGGCATTTTGGTCAGTTCATCCATAAAAATGGATAGAAGTGGGTTATTTTTAGATGGTTACAAACCTCATGGGAGTATTATAATTTTTTAAGCAACGAAGGAGTATTTGTAATTATGCCAAATCTCATGGGATGTTACTGTAATTTATCCTATAATTTACCTAAAAAAAATATGAAAAACGTCATATTGGGCCGGGCATCCAATCTGAGGCCCATTATGGTCGTCTGGAAACATATACACGGCCCACATAATGTGGGTCAGTTATATTCTATAAAGGCCCAAAATGTGGGTAACTATATATTCGAGGTATTTCAAGAAGCGAGCAGCAAAGACAGAGAAAAAAGACTTGGCTACGGGACTGAAACCCTAGATAGTGAAGATGATCATTCCGGTCCGCTGCTTCACTTGTGGAAAGGTGATTATCGATGTTCTTATCTCTGAATTTCGTCTCTTTGATTCTGCGTTTTTGAGGTTTTTAAGTTTATTTTGTTTGTTACTGTTTAGTTAAAAATCTCTTCTTTATTTACTTATTTATTTTGAAAAAGTAGGTGATTGGAAACAAATGGGATATGTATCTTGATCTGCTCCAGGCTGATTACAGCGAAGGGTAAGTTTTTTCTAAATTCTTTATTTTCTTGGTATGCTTCCTCTGGAAAAGGTTGTTAGGGACATTTAGCATTATAGCAGCTGAGTTCTTCGCGGTTATGTGCATGTTAAACTGTTAATAGCGGGAGCATTAAATTTTGTGTACTTGTTAGTAGTGGTTTTGAATCTGTCGCCGGATTTCGCAAAGCATTTAATGGTGTGAATGCATGAGCTTAGGAGGTTTAAGACGTGGGTTTGGTGTATGATGTGAATAATATTTTTTTTTACTGTTTTTCATTAATTCTGTTTGTTTATTTCCTTAAGAACCTTAATTCGTGCTTAGAAATGACCTGATGATCATCTGAATATGTTGTAGGATGTAACATGCAGTGTGCCAATTAATCTTGTTGCATAATGTCTTTCTTCTGGAAAAAGATAGTTTCAGTTTGAGAACTTTTTGGTGTTCTGTGTAATAGAAGGAGAAATGAACTATGTTTCTAATTGGATGAATGTCTAGCATAGTTATGGTTTGAATCATTTAGGTTATTTTCCTTCAATACAATGCATTACCTTTGCAATACGCTCTTATTCAAAAGTGATGGGGGCAGAAATTCAATTTGATCATTCTCTTTTTGGGGTGAAATTGGAGTTATTGATCTGTTAATGATATTGTTATGCAGAGATGCCCTTGATGCACTGTCTTTGGTTCGCTATTGCTGTCGAAGAATGCTGATGACTCATGTTGATCTCATTGAGAAGCTTCTGAACTATAACAGTCTCTCTCTCTCTCTCTCTCTCTCTCGTGTGCTCTATTTTTGGGTTCTATATGTATGATCTGTATTTTCACAATGCCCATCCGTTTGATCGATTCGGTTATTTTATGTGGCTGGAAATAATGGATTTGGGACTGCATGCAGTCTTTTTCTTGCTGAGCTACCATTCACCTGTGATCTTGAGAAGTGTACTGCTTTTGAACGGATAAATGACTTTCTGATTAAAACACAGGCCAAATGAGATGTGACTACAAGAAATTCGTTAAAATCGCACTAGGCATCAGATTGCTTTAGCATAAACAACTCATTATGAAAGTAAATGGATAATTAGTAATCCATACTTGGATGCTAACAGTGTTCCTTCATGTTGATATACTAACTAAGGTGACTGCTGATTTGAACTCACATGGCTCTTTTCTTTTCTTTTTTGGTCTTACTTTTGCAGCTTTGGAGAAATCTGAAGGCAGTTGACATGGTGCGGGAAGTGTCTACGAGTTTGTATCTCATTTTCCCTCATTGTGGATCATTGTTTGTAATGTGGAAAAACAATCTTTAGTTAGGGAGGATACAGAGTGTGCATTTTGGACCATACTGTCATTTCTGGGAATATTTGCTATCTGAATATATGATGCATTAGCAACGGAAAAATGTTCTCCTTCCTCTCCTCTCTACATATTACATGCATCGTTTCATCAAGTTATAAACTGATACCTTGAAGATATCATGCTCGTATGGTTAACTTTGTGCCCTAAGTTCTTTTCCCCTGTCACACTCCGGCCTTTTGTTTCTCTCTCCCAGTTTTTACCTGTAATTGTGGCGTGCCAAATCATTGAATGAATGGAATAATTCCCAGAGATCGTGGCATGAGGTGAGATTTGGAGGAATCAATCCAGGGTCCAGTTCCTTATCTCTCTTAAATACACGACGTTAGACTTGGGCGTGGAGCCGGTCATCATCTGTCCTATTATCACCATGACCCTCTTTTATTTACACTTCCTACTGCATGTTTGATGAATTCTATGTCAAACATGAAGCCACATTTTCGAATTAGTCGATTTGGATCCCCTGCACTTGGTCTTGAAGGCATCTACTGTATAACTCCATACAAAAACTCTACAAGAAGCATACGGCAGTAGATGCGTTTGAATGTTGAGTTGGATGACTTTTGCAATTTGTAGTTAAACATAGTGTGGGAAACAATACCTTTTGAATTGACTATTGAGACAGAGAGACTAAAGAAAGTGAACCCCTTTAGCCGAAGAATGCAAAGCAGGCAAAGACAATTTTGACGTCCACTTCAATGTTCTCTACCAGAATCAATGTGGGGACAACAAAATAGAACTTTCTATTCCCTTTTCTGAGGTGATAATGTCTCCTACTTAAACTAGGTGGTTTTTGGCCTTTAGAAGTGGGTAGATTATGATCAAGAACTCTGCCATATGTCAATTTCTTGGTTCCAGAAAACAACTATTGACAACATACGAGAATGAGACACCGATTGGTACATGCGATCATGTTTTACTATGCTATGCATTGCATCCAAGGTTGTCGGCTTATGCTTCATTAGGCAGCCCGCGTGCATATTCTCAATATGCACAAGATTCTCAGTGTTGCAATCAACAACCGATGCATACTGTTGAGTTGATTCATTCAAACAGCTCTCCTGATGCTGGAATATTCAATGAAAGTTCGTCTACCAACTCCCAGATCATCACTGTTATTGATTCTGCTAATTAAGTTTCGAAAAGTAGTTCTGACAAATGGAAGAAGACAGTCCTGGTTCTTATCTCCTTGAGCAGAGTTTAATGTTACTAAACAAGTGGACTAGAAAAGTTTTCCACTGTAAGCATCGACAAAACTTGTTTTAGATGCTTCATCGAAGAACCCATCCCCCCTTGTTTGTCTGATCTGCAGCTAAACAACTGTACGCGTATTTCTTTGATATTTCTGCTGGATCTTTCATCTGATATGTAACATAACTATAAAAACTAAAGGGTTTTCAATCTGTTTGGCGTATCTTGCAGTGGGATCAGCTAAAACAAAGATTTCTCCAGAGAACATGCCTGAAATATTTGCTGGAATTCAGGTTGCTTTGTCTATTACATGCACACAACATGGATTATAATACCCCCAAGCACATAAGTTGAAGCATCAACGGACAAAAGTTTTGATTCTGTTGCCGGATAACGACAGAATTCCATCAACATCGTTAGGTATCGTATATTCTAATCGCGAGTTCCTTAATCTATATTTTAAGGATAATCAAATGTCTAATTTAGTTCTGAAGTAGAATATATAACTGCTGAAATACGTTCGATCATACAGAGTCATGTGAACAGATAGCAGTTGGTCAGTAAGATATACATGATGTGCATGATAAATAAGCACTGTTTGATGTATCAGTGCATAAAAGTTTCCTCCCATTTTTCTAATAGTTTTCTTACATAAGATGTTAGAATTCAATGGCACATTCCAACTTCTTTTGTTCTTTTCTGAACAGGTATACTAATTGGCACAGAAGAAAGAATCTAGAAGTTGAATAAGACTAAACCTGTGCATGTTGGACATAGTCTATTTGCAGACGGTTGGATGCTCAAAAATTCTTCCTTGCTGTATTTTGTCGACTGCATATGTCATTTCATGACCTCTCCGAACTGCCCAAGAATCCAAATACCCTCTTCATAGTGTTCAGACAATGGGAAGTCTCACAGATTCTTGACCTTTGAATACTCATCTGTAAGCAGAAAAGATACCTTATAGTTATCTTTCTTGTTGAATTTTACATAACAACGCTAGATTTCATTCCCTCTACTATCGCTTGTCATGAACTTGGCGGGTATCCTTACATGACAATCTTCTTTCCTCCTAGTTTCATTCCCATTCGGTTCCTTTCTGTTGAAAGCAATCTCTACATCTTTTCATTTTTCATCTTTCTTCCTGAATCTCTCTCTTGATTCTTGATGTTTGGGATGGAGGGAATAGATGAGGAGGAGTTCTTGAGCCTTAGACTTGCTGTTGACACAGATTTCAGTCGGGATAGGAAGAGGAAAAGGAAGAGAAAGGAAGCTCCAAATCACTCGGATACGTCCTGTGACGAAGGTAAAATATTTGCCCTCCTCCAAATGAGGGAACAAATGCTAAAGATGGATCACAAGAGAAAAGATGGAACTCATGCAGATGGAAGAGGGCTTCATTTGATTCATTTGCTGCTCATATCTGCTACCTCAGTGAATGAGAACAACATCTGTACAGCTGTCGAAAACCTCTGTGAATTATACCAAAATGTGTGTTTGACAGGAGATTCAGTCCAAAGGGTTGCTGCCTATTTTGCTGATGGACTTGTGGCCAAGCTCCTCACACGGAATTCGCCGTTCTATGACATGATACTGAAAATCCCAACTCCTGATGAAGAGTTCTTGGCATTCACACAGCTCTATAAGGTGTCACCATTCTATCAGTTTGCTCATTTCACAGCAAATCAGGCTATTCTTGAGGCCTTTGAGAAAGAGCAGAATTCTAACAACAGGGCTTTGCATGTAATTGATTTCGACATCTGTTATGGCTTCCAGTGGCCCTCTCTCATGCAATCCCTATCAGAAAACGCAACTAATACGAATCGGGTGTTGCTCAAGATCACAGGGTTTGGCAGAAGCCTGGAGGAACTTCAAGAAACTGAATCAAGACTAGTCAGCTTTGCTAAAGGCTTCCGCAATTTAGTTTTCGAGTTTCATGGCTTGTTGAGAAGCTCCGAACTTGTGAAACCAAAGAGAAAGAAGAATGAAACAGTTGCTGTCAACTTAGTATTCCATCTGAATTCATTGAACAGTTCTTCGAAGATGTCAGAGACGTTGCAGTACGTCTATTCGCTGTGTCCTTCTGTCGTCGTTCTGGTGGAACAAGAAGGAAGCAGGGACACTCACAAGTTCTTGCCAAGATTCATGGAGTCATTACACTATTTTGCAGCCATATTTGATTCGTTGGATGACTGTCTGCCACTTGATAGTGCTGAGAGGTTGAGTATTGAGAAGAACAATCTGGGGAAAGAGATTAAGTGTGTGATAAATCATGATTCAGACAATGACTGCTGTCCAAGATTTGAGAAGATGGAAACATGGAGAAGTAGAATGGAGAGTTATGGTTTTCTGTGTATTAAACAAAGCTCCAAGGCTGTAATGCAGGCAAAACTGCTGCTGAAGATCAGAAGCCATTGTTCTCCAGTAAAATTCGAAGGCGAAAACGATGCAGGTTTCAGAGTTTCTGAAAGAGATGAAGGCAAAGCTATTTCCCTAGGATGGCAAGAGAGGTTTCTGATAACAGCCTCTTCTTGGTGCTGTAATGTATGATAGGAATTGTTTTATCAAATTCTTTTGTTCTTTCTGCTGATAATCTGACTTCATCCATAGACTCAGATACTACATCCATGGCATGATTTTCTGGTTTTGTAAACTTCTCCAGAAATTCAAAAATAGCCTGTGAATTATCTCCCTGAAACTCCAATACAGGAAAATTGAAACCAAAAGTTAATAAAAGCAGAATCATGGCGACGTCTCTTGAAGCTTATCATCACCAACAGAAAGCAACAGTTTCGCCCTTCGGGGATGGTTCAAGAGCCGCGCTAAGTTTTTCATATTACAAACTAATGTACAGGCATTATGGTCAGTCATTTTGGTGGTTTTCCAGGCAAGGCTCTTTTCAACTTCCTCCCGAAGAGAAAACCAAGCGCAGCCCCAACTAGTGGCCAGGTTGATATGATAGCTATATAAGCAAGCAGCCAGACTGACTTGTTATTCTGTCGCGAAAGCTGATATAAGCACCTCGCAAAAATACCTGAGCCCTTTGAATTAACACCATTCTCAGAGCTTTGACTGGCATCGGTAGCAGAATTAGATTTTCTACCACTGGTGAATTGATGGTTTTCTGCACCCGAAACTATTTGATTAGTCAGGTCATGATCTTTGTTCTCTTCAGACATTTCGTTGATGGCACCATCTGTTCGCTCGTTGCCCATTGCAGCCACCATTCCATCGGCTACATTAAGATACGGGCCTTGATCGATAGAAGATTGTGCAAGTGCAGAATGGGGGCCAAGACCTTCCGCCTGCAATGGTGGGATGACATATTAATAAATGGGGTTAGAACACTGTAGAAATTTGTTTAATGCGTCTGTGAGTACGTCTTCAGTGACAACGCCATAATGTGCTTGGATACTGTCCTATGAACAGGAAAGTAAGGTGATGAAAATGATTTGCACCTTCTTTTGTGTATGCATGAAAGGACTTGCAAGTAAAGCTGCAAGATATTCGTTAACTGCTCTCACCCACCTGAAGAACAAAGCAAAATTTGAATTCAAATACATGTCAGATTCTTGTAGTTGTCACACTTGTGAATTGGTTTAAATCAAAGGCACAGTTCCGAGAGTTTGAAACTGTATTCAAATCTCATGTGAGTGATGAAATGATATCTCCGTCTTCTATTTTTGACACCAACCTAATTTGACTTTTATCCTTAAGTTGTATCTCCACAGAGTAATAAGAATAATCGCCATGTTCATACCGAAAAGTGGCATTTCACCAAGAAGGACAATCGAGTTTCTTCAGTTCTATTACATACCTAGTAACATAATGCAAGTTCGCTTCAATTAAATTTGGAAAGAGGGACATTTAGTTCGATGCATTACATTTATTATATACTCCATTAGACAGTAAAAGCATCCCTAACCAAGATGAAATCTCAGCAAGTGGTGAAATGCCTAAGGTAAAAGACGTCAAAACTTCAGTGTGACGGGTGATGTTTAGGCAGAAGAAGAAGATGATTTTCACATAATTTTGTGTTCTTTCAATGCACAACTCGCAACATGTAGAAGCTAATTCAAAGAATGAGTTACCACAGGCTAGATCCAGTTATGCCTTCAAAGAAAGCCAAATGTCCACCATGTTGTGTTGTAGCCAAGACTACATTTTTGTTTGCTCTGCAGTAGAAAAATTCGGATTAATAAGCATACCAAGTAAAATGAGAGAAAGGGATTTAGCACTTCTCGGTTGTCAAGATAAGCAAAAGTACCGGCATTCATCCCAAGGAATGGCTTCTCTCGTGCAGACTGGATCGTCCAATGCACTTATGCAGAGGAGTGGGACTGAAACTTGCCCGATGAAGGATGAACTGCTACATCGCCTATAGTATGTATCCACGGTCTTGGAGAAAGACAGTCATTTCAATATGTTAATGATACAGTCTGCATTCAGACTTCGGAGGAGATAAAGTATCTTTGACGTGCTTTGAAAATTTTAGGAGAGATGGTACCTCATAATTCCCGACATGACATGTGGCATGGGTATCAAAATCCCGAATAGAGCGTGACTGCAGAAGCATAACGAAAATGTTTAGTTTCCAGGAAGCAAGACATCTTTACCATATTCACTAAATTATGGAACAAAAAATGTCGACAAAGGCTCTATGACGAGATCACACAAGATTGCAACAAAAAGAGCCCGATTCAAACCCTGACTCTTAACTGCAAGAAAAGTTCAGAAGAATATATATTTACTTGAGCTTTGTAAAGGTCATTAAAATAGAATCAGAAAAGCACTAATTTTTTACTTCCAATAAATGTTTCATTGTGAAAGGAAAAGGACGGCCAGAATTCTGCTGAAGATAGGTTGGGAGGCCATAAATTTTGTATAGAACAAATCCAACCAGGAAAAATTCTTGCAAGATGAACCATGAGAAATATAGAAGACCAAGACTCGTGAAAAGGTACTTTGGGTTTCAGCAACTACTCCCCCTCAAATCAAAAACACATATTAAATTCAGTTGTAACCTAAATGATATGACAATTTATATCTAGAAGAATTTGGGCAAAATCTCACAATTCACACACTCGACGGACAATGAAGAACCAGAAACCCACACGAGTTGAGGCCCAAAAAAGAACGTATTACAACTGTAGAAAACTAACCTTTTGAATACCATCCCAGTTAGCAAGTCGAGAATAACGGTTTTCATGTCTGCATTGCGAATCAAGTATAATATAGTAAGTGTAAGTTCATAAATTTCTTATCCATACCCCAAAAAATATCCGAATCCTTCAATCTGTTTGAATCCCAAAGGCTTAAATTCCCTGATAAATTTAATGTTTCTTGTTAATAATCAGGTAAGGAAGGCAATGCAACGTACAGTTGTGCATAACCTTGAAGACCAATGGTAAGAGCTCTGTCATATAACTTTTGGATAAGCCTTCGACATATAAACCTCGAACCAATCTGGGAATGTGGAAATGGAGGTTAGATAATTCAAATTAACATATGAGATTGAAGTATTACAAGAAAAATGTTGCAGCTAGGACTTCAGATTGTGGCTACTAGACACATTTTAGAAAGTAAAGCTTTATAGCTGCCTTACCTTCAAAATCTATATTTAAACAGTGTACAACTATGGTCACAAAGAAGAAGAGTTTCCTAGTACATGTTCAGTAAACTCATCAGAGTATGCACATGAAATCATATGAACCCTACCAATCAGAGTAGTATCACTGGGTCTAATATTCACGAAAGAAACAGTTCATTCTAATAACTCGGATAAACTGACCAAGAGATCCCAAGGAGAGCAAACTGCTGCAGCACCTGCAATCGGAACATTTTCCCCTTCCTCTCCGAGATATTTTACCTAGAACCAACAATGTGAAATGCATGTCACTTATCAACATTCTTATTCCCTCATAAAGAGCAACGTAATATAGCGGAACTGTACCAAAATGTTTGCACCAATACTAGTTCCAACAACAAACAACGGAGCTGCAGAATACTCTTGATGTAGGTACGTAATGACTTCACGCACATCTTCGGTCCATCCAGCATTGTAGAAGCAATCAGACTGCAGAAATATCACCATTCAAATTGAAGTCAGATACTGGATGGCTCACTGATCAATTTTTCAGTGAGAAATCTGGATTCGCTAATTTTAAGAGTTTCCTGTATTCTATTGCCAACAGGAAAATTACAATATATATATATATATATATATATATGAAAGCCAAGAGAAATAAAGCAAAAAGACAATAAAATATGTCAGAAGCCAAGCCAATGATACTATGACCTCAAGTTCCAAATTAGATATATCAAAGGTGCTCATACCCAAGGATAAAATGCGTCACATATTTAGAAAAAAATACTTTCAAGAGAAAAGTGAGAAGTGTCAGTTACAAATTATGCTTCAGTAAAACTGAATGATATTGCACAAGTAATTTTACAGCATCTACAGTACTCACAGTAACTGAGACACCACCCAGTCCTCGGTGATTGCTGACAACCACATTCCATCCCTGTTTTGCCGTATAGAAGACAAGGTGTTTCATATACTGCAGCATGCAGAAAAGTTCATTTAAATAATAATGCATTACAAAGAAAAGGATGCTGGCCATCTGTGTTAAATGTCACCAAAGAAGCAACAACAGCCTTATAAAGTCATTTCACATTTTTCAGATTAATACGCAACTAATAAAAATTAATAACCAAAGGAAGGGGGGACGACAGAAAACATCTGTGATTACTAGAACACAAACTTCTTGTAAAAATTGGTAGCAATATCCTAAGCTTACAGGAGAAGCCGAATCACTTGTTAGTCCTGGGATCATAACCACAATAGGAGTTGAATCATCCTTACTCATGCCATGATTATTTTGAACTGCTGCTTCAGACACTGCCATTAAAACAGAAGATAACAAAGAACAAATGGAATTCAACACCAAAAGATTAATCCAAACATACCAATTTACAGTAGAAAAACAAACACTATTGAATAAGCAAAAAAAGAAATTTCCATTTCAGAACTCAAATAAGGCCAGTTGGAGTAAAATACCAGCAATTGAATAATTGTTTCGCAATATTCTGGATTCTGAATTATATTAGCACTATATTATGGTAATATGCATGCCTTTTTTCTTCAAGAATTAATATCCTAGACAAATATGCATACTGTGAATATCTCTGATGATTATTTGAAACTATAACACCCATGATTTAGACATTGGTTTCTGCAGAAGTAACCAAATACAAAAATGAGAAATCCAAAAATCTGAAAAGGATTCATATTTGAAAGTCTGATTTTGATAAACGAAATGGTAAACAACGAAACATGAAAAGTACTATGGGACAGCTATTTAGAAAGACAAGCAATTTGAGCAATTGATACTTTGAAACTCACTAAACCTATGCATAACATTCGTACTGCAAACTAACGGTGTACGCCTGTGTATTGTGTATCAGCTATATGCCTCAGCCACAGTTAAGCTCTTTACCATCAGAATGCAATAGCCAATCCAGAGCAAACATCCCACCATCAGATGCATGAAACATCTGTCTGAGAACCGTACAGACTCATCACAGAGATATAATCAAAATTATGATCAGAAGATTTAACAATTTAAATTATTCCATGAACCTCACCTTCTATAGGTAAACACTGGTGGCCTCCCAAAGAAGTTTATGAACGAAGTTTGGAAATGTGGACTCGAGAGCCAGGGTGTAGCCAAGTACCTATTCCAGTCCAAGTATTACAACAGCATATAAAGAGCATATCAGCAAAAATTCACCTAAATAAAATGGACATGACAAATAAAACATCAATAAAGACAATGATGAAGTGCCAAATTGTACGCATAAACCCAGAAATTCAATCATTCTTGATGAGCCAGTGCGATCAAGAATCATTCTTTTGGGAGCACTAGGAATTTTGTGCATTAAATTTATTCATCACCTAGATACTAGCAACTTCTCACTTGAGGATTTTGCAGTTAACCACCGCCAACCAAATAATAAGTTAGCTCTAGTTTTACAGGGCTCCAAGCATCTTAAGCCATCTATATCTAAACGACCTACTGATCAAATGCCATCAGATTTCAGCACTCCGCAATGATCCCAATAGCTTATTTTCTCTCCTTGTGATATCCATTCAATTCAAACTATAACACAGCTACATTTTCAACCACCTCCATCAACTCTACACGCTAAAAAAGAACAAATGAAAATAAGGCTGTTTAACCGCAACTTTTACCTTCCATGAAGCGTCCTACACTTGGACACAACCCCATGATAAATCTCCGAGCTGGGGTTGTACGTCAAGAACACACGTCCCCCACGAAACCCAGTAAAAAGATCCTGAAAAAAATGAAACTCCAAGAAATTGTAGAGTAAAACAACGCACAGGAGAAGCAAGCCCACCAAATAGTGCGATAAGGGTATTGCTAAAGCGGACTTGAAAAGGAATTCGTAGGCGGCGGCCGGCGTTTCAAGAATTGCTTCAGAGCAATCCATGGAGCAAAAAAAGTGATGATTTTGATTAGGAAAACATGCAAATTTTCAAGAACTGGAGAGTGGGTTAGACTCAGTTGTCTTTGGGGAAAGATTTGAATGGCGAGGTTAGGTGAAATTGGTTAGAAAGTTTGAGGATCTTGATGTAACGTTTTCCTCTGTTTCTGGTGTTACACATAAATGTCGCTTAATAATGCAAGTAGAGACAGAGCCAAGGTACGTGTTGATGGTAGAAGAAAAGGCGCGTGGAGGTTTGGGTGTGGTTTCTTGTGTTAAATAATTTACAGTTTGAATCTAAGTCGCATTTATGTTTCATGTTAAAATAATCCATCTTAATAAAAAGGAGAGTAGATTATTGCAACTATGTTGAAATCGACATTATTATAAATATTTGCTCATTATTTGAAAAATTATAATATATTCATGGAACAAAAAATAATTATGTAGCTCCATAAATGATGAGGTGGATGTTACTACTTTACCCTTATATAATCTTTTTTATTAAAAAGGGAAACATTTGAAAATGTGAAAGAAATGAGGTTGATAAAATAAATAATTCATAGGGCATGTTAATCCATAAAAATAATTTAGAAAAAATTTAAAAAGTATATAAATTATAATTCATGATTCAAAATGATATTTTGATCAGTTCACTATAAAAATTGAATGGGAACTTGATGGAAGCTAATAGAATGAGTCTATTGTTAAACGAACGTAAAGATCATGAGATATTTATAATTTTCCAAATAACAAGAAATTATTTATAATCATATCAAAATACAGGGAAAATGTCATAATTTAACATAAAAAAGATTGAAATTTGGATCATACACATTATAGATAAAATAAAATAAATCATATTACCATATATGTCTCGCAATAAATATAGCGCGTTGACAATTGGGGAAAGACTTCACGACAAGTTTTTGAATAATTTAATTGATATTAAAATCTATCAATATTTAGCAAAAATATGATTGAAACTTGAAATTTCTTAAATTTATATTTATTCAAATAAAACTAAATAATTTGTTATTAGGAATTTAACTTTTATCATTTCAAAATATCAATCCAAATGCAACCTAAATTTACATAAGAAATTAGTAACATAATACTTTTTAAGAAAGTTTTTTTTTTTTAATTGAAAGCGATGAACTTTATTAATTGAAGTAATGTAATTACAATCAATTCTGTCGACTATCAATATTAAACATAGACAAATACAATAATTATATTAACAATATCACATAAACTAACACCTAACTATTACAATACCAAATAATACTTATTATACAGTAGCAACAACATCATCCCACACAAAGGATTCGAACTCATGACCTCTACGATCATGGGCCTCAATTTCGCCAACTCAACTAGGCCTCATCGACACCTTTTAAGAAAGTTAATCTCCACACTTGAAACGCCTAAGCAGTAATGTGCATTTGTTTGAGAAAAATAGATTAGAATAATTTATTATAATTTCAATTAATAAATACCATATAATTTTCGTTTTTGTGATCTTCTTGAGCAATTTATTTTGTATAGTGTTTGTTTCAATATATTATGATAGTTTATTTGTATTTTATTTTATTTTATATGTTTACATATTTATCATTCATTTGCTGTGAGAGTATACCTGCAATGAAAATTAAAAGTTTTATTATATCGAAGAATGAGCAAATATATAAATTTTAAATTAATGTATTTAATCCCTTCAAAAAAAAAAAAATAATGTAGTTATTAATTTTTTAAACTTTAAAACCACTAGTTTTATATTTATCCATTCAAATATTATTGATCCCTATTTGTAATACTGATATTGGATTCACCTCATTAATAATTTTTTTGAAAGAAGATAATTATATATATTATATTAATATAAGTTAATATTTATAATTAAACTGTATATGCCTATATTTATAACAAGGTTGATTGGAATAATTTTGATGTATTCCGATTTTACAAGAACTTTAGAAGAAAATTTTGTACCTCATATGAAATTTAATTTGACATTTGCAGTGTCTTCTAATTTATTCTTTTTTTTTAAAAAAAATATAATTTGGATAAGAGGTTAATTTTATAATGAAAAATGCATTTTATGATAATTGGAATTAAACTAATAATTTTGAATAAAATGATTTTTTTTTTACCTTATCAAAAAAAAAAAAAAACAAAAAAGAAAAAAGAAAAAGAATGAACTCATTTTCACGATTTATTTCATCTGATCCAATTCTTAAGGAAACGTGATCTGCAGTTGCTAACTTCGAGGAATGCTTCTGTCCACACGACATGAAACGCTGTCGGCATATATAGGTCAACATTCGAAATTGAAAAAATTAAATAAGAGATAATTATGAAAACTTTGTAATTTACGTTCCATAATTTATTTTATTTGTAATTTTAATTTTTTATTATTTTGTGATTCGACAAATTTAGTCACACAAATCTAAAAGAATTATAATTTACGTTCCATCAACACTTTTCGTTAAATTGTTAACGAATGGACATCTAATTTAAGAAACAAAGTTAATAGAGCATATGTTTGGCACGTGCATTTTTTGTTAACAATTTAAAGAAAAGTGTTAATAGAACGTAAATTGTAATTTTTTTGAATTTGTGGGACTAAATTTATTGAGTAGTAAAATAATGGGACCAAAATTACAAATGAGGTAAGTTATGGGACGTAAATTATAATTTCCCTAATCCCTAGATAATTACACTAGTTTGAAAAAATATATCTAATTTTTTTTTAATGTTTGTTTTCATCCAACAAATAGATCCATTCATTAGTCGAAATTCAAAAAATTACTGATATCAACAAAAAAAAACAAAAATAATTTACTACTGACTTATTACATGTTAAATAAATTTTTTCTAACCAAACTATTCTTATATATCTTTTTACCCTTAATTTTGTCAAAAATATTTGTTTGACCTACAATATGTAAGTCATAAGTTAATAAGAGGGTAAATATGTGTTATGGTAAATTGAATAATTTATTAACAAACTATATTCTCTATAATCAAAATTGGAATTTCCTTAATGGAATAATTGAGTATGTTTAGGAAGTTATATGATTAGATTATGCTTACTATTATTGACCAACTTAATTGTCTCTAACGTATGGGGCTTAGAATCCAGTCCAGGTACAAAGAATATGATGTAGCTGGTATGACCCCGATGAATGAAGCTTAGAGGGAAGTCCAGATTCAAGAGGACAAGGTGGCATAATCCACGCCCACCATCAACCTGTAATGAATGAGCAATTCTTCCAGCTAATATAAAAACTCACTCAACGAGAGAGTAAAGGGGACTTTGGGGAGAAAGGAAGAAAGAAAACAAAAAGAGAGAAGAAACAAGTTTGATCTTCGTAATTCTAGAAATTGGAGTTTGATTTAATTGCAAACAATCCAGTTAATATATTTTGAATTATTTTTATCTTGAACCCAAACAATCTGGTGTCGTCGCAAATAGTCAAAGAAAAAGCACTTCGAACAACACCTTCTCATTGGTCATTGTCCCCACCAGAAGAAGCCTTTTCTCAATGAAGGTACTAAGAGAACTTAAGGGATATACGAGAGTTTGTGTATTATGAAGTCGAGGTAAAAGTTAGATTCTTTATCTTTAAAACAATTATTGTCTCACTCTGGTGCTAACGAAAACGACAACTTGTCTCCCAAAATACAACGACTTACAATCTCAAAGTAGCAACACTACAAACTTTGAGAAACGGTGAACTAAATAATATTTTAGAACTCTCTTAGTAAACCTATGCTTGCAAGATGCTTTAGTGCTTAATAATGCTATGGAATGAATTCAATGGAATTGATCGAATGAATTGAAATGTAATGGGAGGCCAATTTATAGAAGCTGGAAATGTGTCATTGAATGGGCATGTCCAATAAAAAAAGATACATTTGAAAGGTTATGACTTTTCATCCGAATGGACGCATCATTTCACCCAAAGGACATATCATTTCACCAAACAGATGCATCGTTTCACCCAAAGGGTTTCACCCAATGGACACATCATTTCAACCAAATGACACACCTTTCCAGTTGATTAGACACGATCAGATGATGATTGGACGTCATCAACCATTATCCACGTGTCATGAGCTTGTTATGCGTCTTACATCGTAACTAATCAATTATCACGATTTAATCCGAAAGACATAAATTTATTAAATAAATTTATTCTTTAATTTATCATTCATCATTTTTCAACAATCCCCCATATTAATGAAAATTAATGAATATGAACATGCATACACTTAAGAGAGTTTCAACCAAAAAGTCATTACATTGGGAAAGGTAGCTTGTGGCTTTGAACCTTCCTTAGAGGAATACCATTGGATTTACTTGGCTAATAAGTGAACATGATGTCTTGAACTGTTTGACCTTTGGTGTAAACCAAGACATAGTGCCTCCACAATGCCTTCTCTAATATCTTTGGTTCTCAGGGTTGAGTCCATTTTGACCCTAGACATCATCTTGGATTCATAAGTGTTTTACATTTGAAACGGCCCATCTTCACACTTATATAGGTAATCTCCTATACTATACTTGACTTAGTATAGGAATCATTAAAAGCTTATAGCTTAACCTCTACCATTAACCAACATCACTACATGTCATAGGAATAGGAAGGAGTAAAACTCCAAGTGTTTTTCACAATCTTTATAACTTAGTTGTCCCGTTGAATCAAGATCTTGGGATCTCCAATCAACAAGGTTGGGTTATCGCTATAAAAATTTAATTGTCGGGTTTTAATAACATTTCCCTCAACGAATAGTATACTTGATCTCGAGAAAGGCCTATTGTGTATCATTTGACTTTATATAGTCAATAGATATGATTCCATTCGAGATCAACTATCTTATGGTATTATGTCTTCGACGTATATCTCTAGATCTACCATTGTACATACTGCTTTGTGCCCCTCCAATAGCCGACTGACTATCACAATGTATCATGATTGCAGGCACTGGTTTTGTCCAACAAGGAATGTCCGCCAAAAAATTACGGAGCCATTCAGCTTCTTCTCTAACTTTATCGAAAGCTATAAACTCGGATTCTATTGTAGAACGAGATACACACATTTATTTTGAGGACTTCCAAGATATTGCACCACCTCCAGTGGTGAATACATAACCATTTGTGGACTTAGTATCTTTAGTAATGGATATCCAATTGGCATCATTGTATCCTTCTAACACAACTGGATATCTTGTATTATGTAATCCATAGTTTGAAGTGTATTTTAGGTATTTAAGGACCCTAATCAACCCCTTCCAATGATCTTTGCTATGATTACTTGTAAATCTACTCAGTTTTGTTGAATGAGTGTGCAATATTAGGATGAGTGCAATTCATGATGTACATTAAACTACCAATTATTCTTGAGTATTCAATTTGACATTTGGGTTCACCTTTGCTCTTTGATAAGTGTAAATTTAGATCTACATGAGTTTTAGCAGGTGGAATGTCATAAGCCTTGAACTTTCTAAGTACAGTCTCAACATAATGAGATTGTGATATCAGGTGGAATGTCATAAGCCTTGAACTTTCTAACCCAATGTTCTTATTTTGGTGTAATCATCAATATGGATTTCATTCAACTTTTTGTTGATACTAGTAGGGGGCACGTGCGTTACACATAATGCTTATTACCTTAACAAAAAGATTATATGATTTAAAAGTTTAATTAATAAAAAGTATAAGGTATTCATAAATTAAGAAACGTTAATATTAAAGTTTAATAAGTACTTTATAAATGAAAAGATCTTATCATTAAGCTAATGATTTGAAGTTTTAAAAATTATTGTAAAAATTTCTACTCAATGAAAAATCGAAAGCTAAATAAAAAATAACTAAATAAGTTGTTATGTAAATATATGGTTCGGTTATTCATTTTCTTGTTCGATTCTGTTGGCAGGAAAATCCTCTTGATTGGTTTCATGAATTTCTTGGGTTATGAAATTATTAATCATCTCCCCATTGCTTGGGGTTTGAATTTCAGTATTGTCTTTCTTATTCTTCGTTTACTATTTCTGTCATTTTCACAAGATACCGCATCACATTCTTATCAAAATTAAGTGAGTTAATTGATGTTTTAGTTTCGATTTCCTTCTTTAATATGGATGTATCTCTTTTTTATATCCATTCGAATGGTGATTTTATATCAATATTAATAAACTGAAACATACATCGGTTCAATCTATAAACTCACATTATAAGAAACTCAAATAAAATCACATTACAATACACTCACAAAATTTTGGTAGATTCTCATAGGCTCATATCTCTGTAATATTTGGAGTAATGCCATAAACTAACAATTAGTAATTTTGAGAATAAAAATACAAACAATGGCCAACTGCATTAAATTAAAATTTTTTATACTCCAAAGATAAGAAATTGTTAAATTATAACATTCCTGTATGGAGAAAAGAAACCTACAAATATAAAAAAAAATTGTTTTTGTTACGAATTATAACACAAATAAAATAAGAGTTCGCATAAAATTTGAAATATGATAAAAAAAAAGTATTAATTTTAGTCGCATGTTCTGAAAATGCAAGTAAACTCTTTAAAGAGCAAATATAGTTGAAGGAAGTTAAAATTTTATAAGCTAGACATGTGAAATGCTTTTAATTATATCCAAGTTTGACAAATTTAAATTCTATAACATGGCAATTAGAACTAATAAACTACGAATGCTAACAAGATAACATATAATTATAAGTAACTTATAATTTTCATTTTCCTATAAAAGAAAAGGAGTATTGCTAATATGAACAACTATTGATGTTTTTGATATATAGATGGTAAATTCAATTTAATATTTCTACCAAGCATGGTGAAATTATTGTTTTATTATTGTTCAAGTTATGTAAAAAGAAGTTCATATAATGACATTCTCAAGATGATTAATGTTGAAAAGAATAAAAAAAAGTAATGTAGAAACATAGTGGTTGTTCTATTATTATTGAACATTATAATTTCAAAAAAAATCTTCAGAAAATAAACTAAAGTATTAATTGTATTGCGTACATATATTTATAGTTGTTTACCGTAAAAACAATAAAAATGTACAAATAGAGAATGAAAAGTAAATTTTATTCTAAAATCTACTTTCTCGTACTTATATAGAAGATTTAGTAGAAAAAACTTTTAATATGCTCAAAACATTAATCACTAAGAAAGTAAATAGTATTAATAGAAGATAAAATAAGATTCTAATATAAGATATTGTTTTAATTGACAGAAAAAATATTAAGTACGTCAATAATATAAATTAATCTATCGTTTCTTACAACCAATTATATAATCAAAACAATAATTTTTGCTACCATTATCCTATATCAAGAATATCTAATTTTAATAACTTAAGTGCAAATCCAATGAAATCTAAGATGAACTTTTAATGTATGAAGTTTTAGCAATACATATCAATTAAAACTTGATGAAACTATGAGAATATATGTAATATTGTTGATATTATTATCAAACTTTTAATAAGTACGGATCTTTGTTAACTTCAAGAACAATGTCATATGAATAAATTTATACTCCTTAACTTTTTTCAATATACTTGTGCCTCTCTAGAAGAATTAGGCTAGAATATTTCTAATTCATGATGTCTTATTTTTTCATCCTAATACATCTTGTATATTAGGTAAATAATATTAAGAGTACATGAATTTAAATATTTAATAATTAAACATGATCATTAATAACATAATAACTTTATCTTCTACTATAAAATCAATCAAAATAATCATGAACATGCCATCCATTTAATTAATGTTAACTTTATCTTTGTAAATCATATTGTTTTCGGGTTTGTGTTTGAACGTGACAATTTTTACCGCAATTGATTATAGTAGGTTTTAGATATTCTTAAAATAGAAGACCTTATTGATTCTTAGATATTACAAAAACTTTCCAAATTATTGATTTTTCTGTAGTATTATAGATAGATTTAGATATTTAATTAATCCTATAAAAATAATGTTATAAAGGCAATTTAGGTAAATAAAAAGCGAAAGAAACCATTTGTGACATAGATTTAGTTACAGATAGATATATATTAACTTAGAATAATATATATTAAATATCATTTTAAACTTTGGGACCAAAAAAATATAAATCATAACAATAAAACTTATTTGTACTATATATATGCAATTACTTTCAATTAATAAGATTATTAATTTTCATAAATTTCTTACTTGAGGAATATTTGTATTATTTTGTATATAAATAAATTAGATAACTTTATTAAAAATATATTAATTGGTCAATATGGAGATTCATATTTAATTAGTCCAAAGTATATGTTCTCAATCACCTATATATCTTTAATTGTTTATTTCACATTATTTCATAATTTTCCTGACTACAACGCTATCATTTTATTAGAAGCTCAAGAAATTATGTTTGGCTTAAGGTTAATGTCACAATCAAGTTTAACTGGTTTCATTTTAAAATTATTATAATTATTTACACATATATACTTATCACAAAAAAATTAGAAGAAATAAATTTTTTTAGATTATATATCATGTTTCTCAAAAAACTTGCATATGTTAGATGAATCTTACTAAAGTTTAGTTTGTTCCATAAAGAAAAAGTTTTAAGTTTATATATGTAGAATCATAAAATATTCAGATCAATTTTTTTAATATATTTTGTATGTTTTGCGTGAAACAAATAGAACCAACTTATCATTTACTTATTAAAATGTATTCATTCTATAAGTTCTATTTAATATCTTAAATTTACTTTCCATTTTTAGAATCTTTTTTTTATAACCCTATAACTGAATCAAATATTACGTAATTTTTAATTAAATCAAGCTAGATGGAATTATTTGTTCTCCATATTTTCTCTAAGATATTAAGAAATATAAATATTTTGATCTTATTCATACTTTATAATATTAATTATATATATGTTGTATGACATATATAATATAGGTATACATATATATATATATACTATTGAAAATACCTTCATTAAAAAAAAATTAAGTTTATATTTATTTGATATCAATGTACTAACGAACTTATGTATCAACAATAGAAGTTGAAGAGTTAATATTTTACATTGAAAGCAACATTTACTAGTGATAATTATAATAGGAGTTAATAAGTCTATTAATTTACGTTCTTATCCTTAACAATAAAAATATCACAGGGATATTTTAGTTAAGTTAAAAAAAATAAAAAAAATCTTTACATGGATTCATACTTTTATATAGATATAGATATAGATAGATATAGATATAGGTTTGATTAATTCATTTTTCTTTCACTTTATTTTGGTTTTGAATATTTGTTAAAAGTGTAATTTTAATGTTTAACTTTTATTATGTCTAAATAATTTAAAATATACCATTGAAGAGACCCAAAAAAAATTTCTAATTGAGGAGCCTCGGGTATTTTTGATTCAACATTTCAAAAACCATATACGTACCTATAAATGTAAAAGTCATATGTAATGTTACAAACGCAATATACGAACTTCAATAGGTAACCTAATCATGAACGGATCACTTGCAGTCAAAATCATGTCATAAAACTTCAATATTTCCTCTAGAGTAATTAATCTTACTAATGCATTGAAAAATATTGAAACTTCTCGGTAGAGTTTTCTAAATATGATAATGTATCTTGAGGATAAAAGAACATGCTTCTATTATTTTCACATAATCTTTTTTATTCCTATTGATGCTTGTATATCTACCAAATCTATGTTTAAAATCTCCTATTGATATTTTATTATCATATGTATATTTACTTTCTCTAAAAAGTATCACTAAAAGATCTCTTTGAAAAATTTAAACCATATTCTCGTCGATATTCAATTAAGAAATGAAGAAATGCTCACCAAAAAAATTAAAATAATATAATTTTACATTCTATATTTTCTATAATTTATGTGGTGCTTTTTTAATATCTTTTGGACCTTATATCTTAAAAAAATTAGGAATACTTAAAACAAAAACACGAAAGGAAAATGCAATAATCTAATAGAATCACTTCTCTTATTTTTTTTTTAGTTTTTTCCCTAACTATCAAGATCATAAATTTTAAAAAAAATCTTTTTTATTGCAAAATTATTTACTCCCTTCTGATCCATTTATATTTTCTTTATTTAATTATAGATGTTTTTACTATTTCAAGATATAATATCTATCATTCCAATTTAAGAGTTACATTAGAATATTTATATACAATTAAATAAATATAATATGAATAATTAAATGGGTAATAGAACTGAAAAAGAGTACACCCAAATAGTGGTGAATTTGCATAAACATATCATCATTGGTGAAGTTTCACTAGCTCTGTGATCAAAAAAAATATGTAAGTTATAACAAGATCATTAAACTATTACTTGTATAAACATTTTCACTTGATGGCATCTTTTTTTTTTTTTTTGGTTATAAAACTTATGAACTCCTATTTAATATAAAAAAGTTGATACTTTTACTATAAAAAATTGCGGAAATTGCAACGGTTCTAGGAATGGTTTTTTTTCCCCGTTAGGAATGGTTAAAAGATCACGGGAAGATTTTGGACCTCGCTTAGGAATGGTTATGGAACGGTCCGCCTTCCGTTGAAACTAGAGGCGTTCATAATATTTAGGAACGGTTCTGCGTTGACCCTACAAAAGAATACGGGAATTGCAACAGAAATAGGAACAATTGTTTTTTGAACTTTTGGAACGGTAAATAGATCACTGGATTCATTTGGGCTGGTATTAGGAACGGTTCAAGAATGGACGGCTATCCGTTGAAAGGAGAGGCGTTCCTAATAATTAGGAACGGGAACAGTGCGACCGTTCCAATTTTGGAATGGTTTTTGGCATACAAGTATTTTACCGTTCCAATTACCTTTGTATGTATGAATTTATAATTTTTGTATTTGCAACACCTTATTAATGTTTGGAACGGTCATTTCAAGAGTAAATCGCGCAACTTGGAATGGTAGTTAGAACACAGTTTGAAATTGTCAGCATAAGTTGCACGGGTTCTGTAATACGTCTTGGAACGGTCATCTATACAAGTTAGGAACGGTCACGGGAATACATTTTGACACGGTCCCTCGGAACGAATTTTGTACTCTTAATTTGGAATACGACATTGGACCGATTTTTTGTATTGTATTTAGAACGAAAACCTAACCACGAAAGCATTGAATTTGGAATACATGTCGGAACGGTCTGTCCCTAATTTGGAATTCGTTTTTATCCGCTTTTAGGAACTGTTGTCACCTAATTTGGAATGGTTGTTTACCCGGTGATAGGAATGGTCATAGTCGACCGGACAAAAATTGGAACAATTTATATGCGCTCCTTGTCCGTCTAAAGTATTTTCCTAAATAATGAACTATTAATATTTTTATAGTAATAATTATTATCATTAAAATGTATATATTAAATTATTAATAATATTTTTAATTTGATTTTATAATTATTATTTAAATACAAAAAAATGCATAATATAGAAAAAAAATTTATATTAAATAAGAATATTATCCAATTTAATTATAAAAAATAAAATAAAAAAGAAAAAAGTCCTAAATCTACTCCTTGTCCCCCTCGTCCTGGTCCATATTGTCAATGTCTGATGGGGGAGAGGGGTCTTTGGGAGGCCGTGATGGGCCGGCGGCGAAGTGATTGGTCTGTAGGGCCTTCATCATGCCCATCATATCCACCATCATCTCCTCCAGCCGGACCATCCGATCCTCTAGGTTTGATGCTGGCGGTGGCGGTGGTGGTGGTGATGGTGATGGCGAGGTAACGGTCTGGTTGAGACCGTGGCCCTTAGAACCAAGACCGAATACCCGACCCTTGTTCTTGCCCCCGATTGCGGCCAACCACAACTCCTGCTCGGTCTGCGCCACCGAGCCCTCTGATTCGGCCGGACGATCCTCAGGATTGGCCGTGGCCTGAGACTGGTGATCCTCCAGCAACTTCTGGAACGTCTCCTGCAAAAATAGTAAATTATTATTATGAATAATAATTTTCAAAATTAAAAAAAAATAAATTAGAAAATTTAATATCCAACTTACCGCCACCTCTGCTGCCCTCGGCCCGCTCCAGCCGCCGTCAGCCTTCTTCTTGTAGCATCTGGAGAATAACTCCATCTACTTCACTGGCCGGTCGAGCTGCTCCTCCTGTAAAAAGAAATGGAAAACAGTTATTATATTTTTAATTTAATAATTATAAATACTTTAAATAAGATTAAATATCTTACCATCTTCCGTTTGTGCATACCGACGGAGGTAGAACCCCCGCGGTACACAGTAGCGGATGAGGCTGGGTTAGCAAATCGGTTGGCTTTGTTCTTCGCGCACTCTTCCTTGAACTTCGGGGACTCCCAATACAGCAGGAGTTGCCGCCAGACTTCGTTCGCCAGCCATAGAGGCTTCACCAGAGACTGTCTAGCAAGGACGAACTTCTTTCGGAGGAACTTCCCCGCCCAGATGTGGAAGATCTTGAACATGGACTCGTCGTCGCAGTCCCACCAATACGTCATCTATATTAAAAAGAAAAAAAGAAAATATAAATTCAGATTGTTAAAATATTTAAAATAAAAATTTAATTGATAACTGAATTTTACGTTACCTTTAAGCTCTCGAACCAGAATTGCTGGTGCTCTGGCGGCACCTGGCGCAAACACCCCCAAGGGTGGGGATAGTGTCCTCGCACCACCACGTTGATGCGCTCGTGTATCTTCCGATCCATCCTGAAATTATATAATAATTAGTATGACATAAAAATAATAATTTAAATTACAAAAAAAAATTTAAAAAAATCTAAATATACCTCGCGTCGGCGAGTGTGATATACTGGCGCGCGGATGGTGGCGGGAGTGGTGGGGCAGGTGGGGGTGGTGGTGGTGGGGCAGCCCATGGACGGGCCGGATCTACCGGCGGTGCGGGAGTGGATGGTCCGCCACCCTCCTCGATGGGTGCAGTGGTAGACGGATCGGGCTAATCTGGCGCAGGTGCTGCAGGTGCCTGCTCTGCTGCCGGTGCTAGTGGTGGTGGTGGTCGGAACATTGCTTCCCCATCCTGGGAAGCAACACTGGCCGGCGGTAAGGCCGTGAGCCGCGACGGCGGCCACGACCACGACCGCGGCCACGTCCACCTCCTCGAGGTGGGAAATTCCGACCAGACATGATCTAGAATTTTTTTTAAAAATATTAGTGGTATGAATTTAAACAATACATGTAAGTATCAATTTATTTGAATAATAATAATTTTTTTAATTTTTTAAAATAATTATGCAAACTAAATCCTAAAATTGTATACTAATACCTTTATTAATCTAATAAATGGATAATGAATCCCAATTTTATTTTTGAAATTCTTCCTACAATGTTTACTAAATCCTAAAATTAGTTCCTAAAATATATACTAAAATCTAAAATTGACACTTAATTACACTAAATCCTTTTATTTTCCTATATATTTATACTAAATCCCAAAAATTTTCCCTAAAATTTCACTAAATCCTTCTATTTTTCTATATATTTATACTAATTACCCATATTTTACCCTAAAATTGCACTAAATCATTCTATTTTCCTATATATTTATACTAAACACCAATATTTGCCTATATCCTTACAAAATATTATAGAAAATTCCCCAAATTTTCATAAATTTCAGAAAATTAACAAAATTTTCACAAATTACAAAAAATTACTAAAATTTTCTTAAATTACAGAAAATTAACAAATTTTAGAAAATTACCCAATTTTTCATAAATTTCATAAAATTACCAAAATTTTAACAAAATTACAGAAAATTACCTAAAATTTTCTTAATTTGAGAAAATTAACAATTTTTTGACAAATTACAGAAAATTACCCAATTTTCATAAATTTTAGAAAATTACCATAATTTTCACAAATTACAGAAAATTACCCAAAATTTTCATAAATCTTAGAAAATTACCAAAATTTATGTAAAATACAAAAAATGCCCAAATTTATGTAAAATACAGAAAATACCCAAAATTTCCATAAATTACACTAAATTACCTAAATTTTATGAAATTGCATAAAATTGACCAAAATTATATAAAAATTACAGAAAATTTTCAAATTTTGGTAAATTACAGTTTTATTTTCATAAAAAATTATAGAATTTTTAGGATTTTTTTCACAATTGTATACATTAAATTTATTATGTATTTTCACCAAATTTCATAATTTCCTATATTCCAAAACAATTACATAAATTCCATATATTACAGAAAATCCCATCACTAATTAACAACACTAATTACAGTAAAAGTTACAGATATTAAAAATATATCAACATTTACAGAAATTAACATTCATTTGTACAAAAATATCTACATTTACAGAAATAAACAAAAAAAAATAACATTAACATTTACAACACTAATTACTTTTACAGAAATTGCCAAAAAAAGCATAAAATTACAGAACATTACAACACAAATGACTGAAATTCGAACACTAATTACAGAAAATAACAGAAATTATAAAAGCTCCCTACACACTTATTACGCATTTTTCAGAAATTTATAGGAAAAAAAATAGAAAAATAGAAAATGCAAAAATATAAAACTGACGTGGTGGAGGCGGAGACGATGGCGAGGGTAGAGAAGGAGGCAGCGGAATGCGGCGGAGGTAGAGGAGGAGGCATCCGACGACGATTTGGGGGAAGGGTTTTTCTGCGGAGGCGTACGGCGGTGGATGGGGGAGGCTTACGGCGGCATGGTCTTACTGCGGCGTGTTCGGCCTTCGGCGGCGGAGTCTTCAACGGCGGCGTACAGAGGCGGCAGACTGAGAGAGAGAGGGATAGAGAGAGAAATTGTGAGGGAGAGAGATGAGAAAATGAGAATGAATCTGCTAAGGGTTTAATTTTATATAAGAAATTTGGAACGGTCGTATTTAGATTATGACCGTTCCTATGCCCGATCCAAAAGATGAATTCGACGTCGTTTTGATGTTAAAACGACGACGTTTTATGACATTGTAAAGATAATGGACTTATTAGGAACGGGTCATTTAAAATTTACATGCTACTAGTTCCGTTCCTAAATAAAAAACGACGTCGTTTTGCTATTAAAACGACGACATTCCATACATACTACTGATAACAAACTTATTAGGAACGGTCATGTAATATGGCCTGTGTTACTAGTACCGTTCCTAAATAACAAAACGACGTCGTTTGCTTACATGTACAAGGTGACCGTTCCTAATTCTATATGGAACCGTTCCTATATGTATTGCAATTATTTTTTAATCTTCCTAGATAATATATATATAAATTAAGAAAAACGCGTTCCGAACACTCATATGATTGAATAAAGGTACACAATTGGATATTTAAAGAATTAAAAATTACATAGCAATTTCTGCAATATAGACACACGTTCACAATATGAAGTATATTTTGTAAATTTATGTTTGTTAGTATTTCACAGATGTAACTAGCATCCTATATTGTTGTACTGCACGGCAAAATCAGACCGTCAAAATTCCAATCAGACCGTTATATATGATATAACACACAAAAAATACAATTGAATGTAGTTTTTGAAAAATTTTGGTGTGCGGTTCTCGAGATATCGTATCCGGCCAATATTCATTGTAATAAAAACAGATGCATCCTTAAATCTGGGTTGCTGATTGAAAATCAGATCGTTGGATATCAATTCATATTCATAATCTTGTACGTATTTAAAAATGGTGTTGATTCGGCTCACAGATGTTGAGATATCGTCCAAATTAGTTGGAATTGTACTAATAGGAACGGTCACTTAATAGAACAAGTGTTCCCAACGCCATTCCTAAAGGATAAAACGATGTCGTTTTTAGACATGCACATATTTACGGTTCCTATTTCCTCTGGGAACGGTCGTCTATAAACGGACCACTCCAAAAGTTGATTTTCCAACCAATTTTTTCATTGGGTGCCAAAACAAAATATTGGACCTCTAGTTGGAACGGTCTACCAATTGGTATGACCATTCCTAATTCCAACTTTGTACCAATTGGTCTACCAATTGTCGATTACTTTTCAAGCCTTGATTTTGCAAACAGCTTTCTAGTCGACTTTGTCCCTCTTCATGCTCGGGTAATCCGCGTAGTAGACTTGTACTGCTTGTTGAGCCAGTATGAATGGTTCATTCTTTTGGTAGAGCTTTTTGAAGTTGACATCAATGATGTCATAATGAGGGTGTATCTTCATGCCTGTGACCTGATCGACCCAACGACTATTAAACAGTACAATGTGCATGTTTGGAATTAGTGGGTGATCTAGCTAAATTATCTCTTCCAAAATTCCGTAGAAATCAGAATCCGTGTATGTATATGATGAGCTTTTCACACAAACACCACAATTCATTGTTGACTTCCCGACATTGTGACGTTCAGTGTGGAAATTAAAGCCATTGACGAAGTAAGACGGGTATGTTGTCACTTCTGCTCTAGGGCCCCAACGCAATTGAAATAATTTGATTACAAATTAATGAGCATATCGCACTTACAAGAAAGTGACACTTACACGATGCTTGAACCAATCCTTGAATTGTGTTACCACTAGTTGATCAATTATCGGGTCCTCCGAATTGTGTTGCTCGAACAGTTCATTCAAGAATGACATGTTACAGTAAAACTAATAGTTATAAATATACATGTAATTGAAATTGAAATGAAGGTTTGAGATAATTACGTTTGTATAAGACACTTAATCGTAGTACGGTGCAACTACTTCCCAATTACACAAGACGTATGTCTCGATAACATGAAGCTCCTCACCGCTCAGCCATCTCTTCTTTGATGCTCCACTTGCTCAGCCCGGGTAATTGAAAATGAACCATACTATTCGATCGTCTTTGCTCGTGAGATCATCGTTCCGACCGGGTCTGCTACGCTTTCAGAGAATGTGCGGTTCGAAGTAGTGAGAGGAGAAAAGTCCGATTTCTTCGACAATATAAGCCTCTACAATTGACTCCTCGACGTGTGCTTTGTTTTTCACCTTTTTCTTCAAATTGCGTAGGAATCTATTCATACGAGTATTTATTAAAATGCAAATTAATTGCTACTTAAAAATAATATTTAATAATAGTTAATTACCTCTGAAATGGGTACATCCTCCTGTACTGCACGAGCCCCCCAACGGGCGCCTCATATAGAAGGTGAACAATTAGATGCTCCATTGAGTCGAAAAAAGAAGGAGGAAATATTTTCTCGAGGTTGCACAGGATGACGACTACACTATCTTCCAATGCTTTTACCTTGGCCACATCTAGTGTTGTTGAGCATAGGATCTGGAATAGAAGGCTCACTTTAGTCAAGGCCTCCCACACATGCTCTGGAAGCATTCTACGGAAGGCACCGGAATCAACTTCTGCATGAATACATGACAATCATGGCTCTTCATGCCGTGCATCCTTAACTCCTTCATGTCGATGCAACGGGCTAAGTTAGAGGCATACCCATCAGAAAACCTAAGACAACGGATCCACTCATATATCTTCTTCTTTTGCTCCTTCGTCAGTGTATATACCGCTTTGGGCATCACGTTCAGTCTCCTTTCGTCCACCTCAAGCTCTGGCCGATTACATATGATCTTGAGATTCTTCCATGCATTCAGATTGTCCTTCGTTTTCCCCTTGATGTCCATCACAGTATTGAATATATTATCGAAAACATTCTTCTCAATATGCATGACATCAAGATTATGTCGTATCAGATGCGCCCCCCAGTATTCAAGCTCCCAGAAGATGCTTTTCTTCGTCCACTTATGGTCGACACCGTAGCCTTCCGGTTCACTCAATGGTTGTTCGACTGCCACACTAAATGCATCAACATGGGTTCGGATCTGTTCTCCAGTCAGCCTCAGATGTGCAACCTTCCTCCCGATTTGATTTTTAGTGAAGGCTTTCTTGTTCCTGCGATAAGGATGATCCGGTGGTAGGAATTGCCTGTGGCAGTCAAAATAGCATGCCTTCCAACCGTGCTGTAAATAGAATGCTCGTGTGTCCTCCATAAAAACTAGACAGCCCATAACACCGACAGTACTCCATCCAGACGCCATCCCATAAGCACGAAGGTCGTTCACTGTCCACATCAATGCGACATGCATCATGAATTTCTGGTTTGTCGTAGTATCGTGTATACGTACACCCACATGCCATAAATTCTATAACTCCTCGATCAACGGCTCCAAGTAGACATCGATAGGACGTTTCGGATTCGATGGGCCAGGGATCACCATCGTTAGGAACATATACTGAGACTTCATGCACATTCCCGGTGGGAGAGTGTACGATGTAAGTATCACGGGCTAACATGAGTAAGTTTTACCATACTAGTCGTGCGGTGCATACCCATCCATGCACAACCCAAGTCTAACATTACGAGGCTCAGCTGCAAAATCAGGATACGCCCGTCAAAGTGCTTCCAAGCCTCTGCATCGGACGGATGACACATGGATCCTTCCTCCATCTGATAGCTCGCATGCCAAGTCATATGCTCTGTTGTGGCCTCCGACGCATACAACCTCTGCAGCCGAGGGGTAAGTGGTAGATACCTAAGAATGGCATACGGGGACTTCTTGCGTCTAGGATTTCTGTCCCTGGTAGGCTTGTACCTAGCGTCTCCACGGACGTTGCAATATTCCAAATCAATACCGTCCTTCCAGTACAACATGCAACCGTGTTTGCGAACATCAATCTTCTAAACTGATAAACCCAATTCTCTTATCAATTTCTTCATATTGTAATAATCGCGGGGAAAGTGCGATCGCGGGGCATTACAGTATCAATCCACTGGCATAACCGATCATATGTATGCTCGAAAAACCCCCTTCGGCCTTGATATTCACCAAAGAGGCAATTGACGCCAACTGAGAAGTGGTGCAGTCGTTCCACAACGGTTGGTCCGCAGCATGAACTACATTAAAAAAAACGGTCTGACAAGCCAGACACATAATCATAGGGCCCCGAATCGTAATATGAACTAGGAGCCACACCAGATGGACAATACCGAGTACCATCATCAGCCGGTCCTTCCTGATTGTACGAAGACCAGAAAGACGGCCCGCGACACTGAATACCATCCTCTGCGCCCAATCCATCTTAGCCGCATCACCCTAATGTGAACTACTCTCCTCCTGAATGGGTGGCGTTTGCTGCTGCTGCACATGGGCCGCTGTCAATGCTTCAAAGTATTCCTACACCCTCTTCTCACCATGCGAAGTCCAATTATAATACTCTGGCATAAACCCTTTCATACACAAATCAAAATTTACCTCGTCTGGTGTTTTGAACAGTTCGTTTTTGCACTTCTAGCAGGAACACTTAATCTTCTCCCCGTCCATATATGCACGCTGAGACTGGGCCCATTCTAAAAATGTTGTAACACTGTCCTCAAACTCTAGCGTCACAACCAGGACGTCTCGATCATACATCCATTTCCTCAACTGCCTTAACATGATTGGTCCTACGTAATTCACAACAATATGTAATTAAATGACAAGAATATTATATATATATATATATATATATAACTAACCATTACAGAATTTCAACTTCTTACTTGAGCAAAACATCTATCAATATCAATGCAAAATTCGCGCAAATAATTGATATGTTCGATTTTCCGTATAAAGAATCAACAGGTGGAGTTACAGCAAAATGAGTTTGGAGAGTAATTATAAGAACAATGAGAAAGAAGGGGGACATGTATATAGAAAAATATTGGAATGGGCATTGGAATAATATTTGACACACACAACTAGCCGTTGATCCAGCTTTAGGAACGGTCTCAGGCACGGATGTAGAAACGGTAATCTTACCATTGTAATATAGCCTTTATGGCATATTAGGAACGGTAGTAGTCACACACAATATTACCGTTCCTATTTGGAGCACAATTGGGAATGGTAATTGTAACAACACTGCATTTCCTATATACCCACAATTTGGAACGGTCATTGTATTACATTTTTGCTCATGGCGTAAAAGGATCTCATTTAGCACTACATATTGGAACGGTCGAGCAACCGGTCTAAATAGATCCGGGGTTTGAAACACATATAGGAACGGTCCGTGTTCCCGGTCGAGTAGCCGTTCCAATTTTCACACATGTGTTCCAAATGGAATACCAAAATATATCCGGTCCCTTTTAGGAACGGTAATAGGTTTACATATTGGCACACATATGTTGGCACACAAATAGGAACGGTCGTGTCGTTCCTATACGTTTGTACTACCTTTAACTCGAAAGTGACGTCATCAACGGTTTCCCGTTCCACAACAGTTCCACTTACCGTTCCTATTTGGAACGGTCGTTGGAACGGTCGACTATATCCGTTCCAATTCCCGCATTTTTTTTGTAATGGTGGTTCCCATATTGGAATTGTTTTTGGCCTACAATGTAGAAAACGTTCCTAATTACCTTTGTGTGTATGAATATTTAATTTGTGTATTTGGAACACCTTGTTAATACTTGGAACGGTCACATGTAAAGTAAATCACGTAAATTGGAACGGTCCTTGGAACTAATGTTGCAGCGGAGTGAATATATTGGAGATACATTTTTTCACTGATTTTGGAATACAAATTGGAACGGTGTACTATAAGCTTGGGGATAGATTTTCGAACAATAGTTGGAATACACGTAGACCTGTTTTGCTAAGGAACTTAGGAACGGTTAATCTTTATTTGGAATACGTGTTTGGACCGGTTTTAGGTATTCAATTTAAAACACTAACTATACCACGAAATTATTAAATTTGGACTAACTTTAGGAACGGTCGGCCCCTAAGTTGGTATTCTTTTTTATACGAATTTAGGAACGGTTGTCACCTAATTTGAAATTCTTTTTTATACAATTGTAGGAATGGTCGGCTCATTAACCAGTATTAAGTTGGAACGGTTTTGATCGATTTTTATGAGATCTATGACCTTCTAAATGACCGTTCCTAAATAAATGAATCATTACAATTTTTTATATAATAATAATAATAATTATTAAATAAAATTTAAATTATTAATAATATTTTCTAATTTGGTTAAATTATTATTATTTAAATACCAAAAAATGTATAATTTGAAAAAAATATTAAATAAAAATATTATCCAATTTAATTACAAAAACTGTTAAAAAATCCTAAATCTACACCCCACCCCCTCGTCCTGGTCCATATCGTCATCGTCTGGGGGGAGGGGTCTATCCGGAGGCCGTGACGGGCCGGCAACGGAGTTGTTGGTCTGCAGAGTCTTCATATACCCACCATATCGACCATCATCTCCTCCAACCGGACCATGCGTTCCTCCAAGTTCGACGCTAGCGGTGGTGGTGGCGGTGATAGCGAGGTAAAGGTCTGACTTAGGCCATGGACCTCAGAACCAAGACCGAATAGCCGACCCTTGTTCTTGCCCTCGACTGCAGCCAGCCACAACTCTTGCTAGGTCTACGCCACCGAGCCCTCCGATTCGACCAGACGGTCCCAAGGATCGGTCGTGGCTTGAGACTGGTGATCCTCCAGCAACTTCTGGAACGTCTCCTGCAAAAATAGTAAATTATTATTTTTAAAGAAAATAAATTAGAAAATTTAATAGAAAGCTTACCGCCACCTCCGCTGCCCTTGGGTTGCTCCAGTCGTCGTCCGCCTTCTTCTTGTAGCATTTGGAGAATAACTCCATCTACTTGACTGGCCAACCGAGCTGCATCTCCTATAAAAAAAAGAACGGTTATTACAATTTTTAATTTAATAATGATGAATACTTTTAAAAAAATAAAATTTCTTATCATCTTCCTCTTATGCATCCCGACGGAAGCAGAACCCCCTGCGGTACACAGTAGAAGATGCGGCTAGGTTGGTGGACCGGTTGGCCTTATTCTTGGCGCGTTCGTCCTTGAACTCCCGGCTGACCCAGTACAGCACGAGCTGCCGCCAGACTTTGTTCGTCAGCCAGAGAGGCTTCACCAGAGACTGTCAGGCGAGGACGAACTTCTTGCGGAGGAACTTCCCCGCAAGCATATGAAAGATCTTGAACATGGACTCGTCGTTGCAATCCCACCAGTACGTGATCTGTAAAAAGAAAATGTTAAAATGTTTAATATAAAAATTCAATTGATACCGTTAAACTGAAATTAAAGTATGTTACCTTCAGGCTCTCGAACCAAGAATGTTGGTGCTCTGGCGGCACCTGGCGCAAACAGCCCCAAATGTGGGGATAGTGTCCTCGCACCACCGCGTACATGCGCTCGTGTATCTTCCGCTCAGTCCTGCAACCCATGGACGGGGCCGGATCTACCACCGGTCCGGGGGTAGATGGTCCGGTAGCCTTTGGGACAGGTGCAGGAGTAGATGGATCAGTCACCGAATCTTGCATTGGTGCGGCAGCTGGCTGCTCTTCCGCCGGTGGTGGTGGGGGTGGTCGGAATACTGCTTCCCCACCCTGGGAAGCAGCACCTGCCGGCGGTGTGGCCGCCGAGCCACGACCGCGGCCACGACCACGGCTGCAAGTACGGCCACCTCCTTGAGGTGGGAAATCCCGACCAGACATGATCTACACTTTAAAAAATAAATGTAAGTATCAATTTATTTTGAATAAGGATAATTTTCTAATTTTTTAAAATAATTATGTAAACCAAATCCTAAAATTGTATAGTAAATCCTAAACTGTTTACTAAATCCAAAAATGTATACTAAATCCTACATTTATTTCCAAAAATATATACTAAATCCAAAATTATTCGCGAAAATATGATTTATATTATAAAATAGAACATATATTTTCCTATATATATATACAAAATATTATATCTAATTTCACATGAATTTCAAAAAAAATCAAAGAAAATTACAGAAAATTTTAAAAAATACAAAAGGTACAGATTTTTATTTCAGAAAAAACACAGTATTTGCAGTTTTATTTTTTAGAAAAATACAAAAAAATTTTAAAAAATACTGATAAATTACATATTTTTTTAAAAATTACAGAATTTACATTCTTTTTTTTAAAAAAATTACAGAAAAATTATAGTCTTTTTAAAAAAAAATTCAAAATTACAAAAAAATTTAAACATTACAGAATTTATGGTTTTCTTCCAGAAAATTACTTAATTTACAGTTTTTCCCCCAAAAAATTATAGAAAATTTGTAAAAAATGCATCAAAATTACATAAAATTCTTGTGCATTACAGAATTAATGCTTTTTTTTTTCAGAGAAGTTACTTCATTTACAGGTATTTTTTTTCATAAAATTACTGAAAATTACAGAAAATCTTTAAAAAATACAGTAAAAATCTGAAATACACAAAAAATTAACAAAATTACAGAAAATTAACTCCTCAGAAAAAATAATTACAGAAAATTAATATTTACACAAAAATTAACAAAAACTAAATATAATTACATAAAATACAACACTAATTACAGAAATTACAACATAATTACAGAAATTACAGAAAATTCATAAATTATACAACAACAACTATAAATTATAGAAAATTCACATAATTACCAATAAATTACAGAAAATTCACATAATTACCAAAAAATTACAGAAAAATCCCCTAACTATACAAAAATTATAGATAATTCCCCTAACAATATAGAAATTACATAAAATTCCCTACCATTACATAAATTACAGAAAAAACCCAAAAAATTAACCCTAAAAGCGAAAACAGAAAGAAAAATGAAAAAGGGTTTTTGGAAACCCTACTTGGTAGTTGAGGTTGGCGGCGTCAACAGAGGCGGTGGACGACGGTGGTGGTGGTGGGCGTCAACGGAGGCAGTGAACAACGGTTGTGGCGGCGGACGGTGGAGGATGAGGCGGAGGCTGAGGGATGATGCGGTGGCCGAGGTGGAGGGCTGATGCGGTGGTCGAGGTGGAGGGTTGATGCGGCGGTTACAGATCCGGCGAAGGAGGCGGCAGAGGCTGAGGGAGAGTCGGAGTGAGAGGCTGAGGGAGAGAGAGATTGAGAGGGACAGTGAGAGTGAGAAGGAGAGGAAAAGCCAGAAAAATGAGAGAAAATCGGCCAAGGGTTGAATTTATATCATAATTTTGGAACGATCGTATCTTGTACAAATCGTTCCTAAAATCAGTCCAAATTACAAATACGACGTCGTTTTTGTCTTAAAACGACAACGTTTTGAGACATAGTACTGATAATGACCTAAATAGAAACAATCGTTTAATATGTCCTGTGTAACTAGTACCGTTTCTAAATACCAAAACGATGGCCTGTGTAACTAGTACCATTCCTAAATACCAAAACGATATCGTTTGCTTACCTGTACATAGTGACCCTTCCTATTTCCATAACAAACCATTCCAATATGTATTGCAAATTTTTTTTTGATCATCTTGGATAATAAATATAAATTAAGAAAAATACGTTCCGAACACTCATCTGATTGAATAAAGGTATACAATTGGATATTTAAAGAATTTAAACATATATAGTAATTTTCAAATTATAGACACACGTTCACAACGAGAAGTATATTTGTATAATTAAGTTTGTTAGTATTTCACAGATTGAACTGACATCTTGTATTGTTGCACTACATCGCCTAATCAGACCATCAAAATTACAATCAGATCGTTAGATTTGATTTAACACACACAAGAATACATTATATGCGGTTTAGAAAAATTTCGGTAAGCAGATATCAAGATATCGTTCCCGGTCAGTATTCATCATCAGAAGAACCATTGCATCCTTCAATCCGGCCATCTGATTCAAAATCAAATGGGTAGATACGAAATCTTAGTCATAATCTTGTATGTGTTTAAAAATGGTGTCAATCCGGCTCACGAATGTTGAGATATTGTCAGAATTAGGTAAAATACACAAATTAGTAACACAAGTTGGAACACTAATAATGGCATTAGGAATGGCTTATTATAGAAATAACATAGGAACGGTTAGGGGTTATCAGTAGGAACGGTGTCAGTCACTTTACAGGTAGGAACGGTTTTGTATTAAATCAATTGTTCTTATTTCAATTTCCCACCATTTTTTCAATTGGGCTCCAAAATCAAAAATTGGACCTACGTTAGGAACGATCCCTCAATTGTTCGGACCGTTCCTAATTCAATTTTGGAGCCTATTTTTCATTGGGCGCCAATCTGAAAAATTGTACACGTAATAGGAACGGTCATTGGAATTTACTGACCGTTCCTAGTTTCAAATCTTCCTCACTTTTTTTCTCATTTGGCGCCTACAACAGAAAAATTGTACCTGTATTAGGAACGGTCGTGGGTTATAATGACCATTCCAAGTTTTAAAATTTATAATGTCTTATTTAAATATAAAAAAATTATATAACATTAATAATTAATACAATAATGTTTAAAAGGTAAATATGCACTGAATTATCAATCAGTCTCTTGCTCGGTCTCAGCCTCGTCAAAGCTATCTTCGTCATCTTGATCATCGATTTGACCATTTGGTGAGCGCGATGTACCTGCTCCATGTTGTGACGTGGACAGATCAACGACCAACTGTATTCCTACTGGGTCATGAAGTTCACACATTTGGTTGTTTGTACCAACATCTGGATTAGGTATGACTTGATCCATCTGATAGGCGACCTCGGTCCATCGTGAGTCATTGATTACTCTTCGAGCCTTGATTTTGCAAACAACTTTCTAGTCGACTTTGTCTCTCTTCATGCTCGGGTAATCCGCGTAGTAGACTTGTACTGCTTGTTGCGCTAGTATGAATGGTTCATTCTTTTGGTAGAGTTTTTTTAAATTGACATCAACGATGTGGTAATGAGGGTGTATCTTCATGCCTTTAACCAGATTGATCTAACGATAATTAAACAATACAATGTGCATGTCTGGAATAAGTGAGTAATCTAATTGAATTATCTCTTCCAGTATTCCATAGAAGTCAGAATCCGTGTCTGTATATGATGAGTTTTTGACATAAACACCACAATTCATCGTTGACTTCCCTACATTGTGACGTTCATTGTGGAAATTGAAGTCATTCACGAAGTAAGATGGATACGTCGTCACTTCTACTCTAGGGCCCCAATAATGCAACTTCAACAAATTGTCGTCTGTGTGATTCAATTCGGGTTTCACCTACAATTCATCATACAACAATTGAAATAATTCATAAGAAATTGAGTAGATAGTCGGAATTTATAAGAAAGTGAAACTTACACGACGCTTGAACCAATCCTTGAATTGAGTTGCCACTAGTTGATCAATTATTGGGTCCTCCAAATGGTGTTGCTCGTAAAGTTCATTTAAGAAAGACCTGTATCAGTAAAACTGATAATTATAAATATACATGTTCAAATTGAAATGAAGGTTTGAGAGAGTTAAGATTGGATAGAAACTTACTCGTAGTACGGCGCAACTACTTCACAATTACACAACACGTACGTCTCGATAACATGAAGTTCCTCACCGCTCAACCATCTCTTCTTTGAGGCTCCACTTGCTCGGCCCGGGTGATGAAAATGGACCGTACTATTCGATCGTCGTTGCTCGTGAGATCATCATTCCCACCGGGTCTTCTTCGGTTGCAAAGAATGTGTGGTTCAAAGTAGTGAGAAGAGAAAAGCCTGATTTCTTCGACAATATAAGCCTCTACAATTGACGCCTCCACATCTGCTTTATTTTTCACCGTCTTCTTCAAATCGCGTAGAAATCTATTTGTACGAGTATTTACTAAAATGCAAATTAATTGCCATAGAAAAATAATATATTTAACAGTAAAAATTATAGTGTAGTTAATTACCTCTAAAATGGGTACATCCACCTGTATTGCACGGGCCCCCCAATGCGCGCCTCATATGGAAAGTGAACAATTAGGTGCTCCATCGAGTCGAAAAAAGGAGGAAATATTTTTCAAGGTTGCACAGGATGACAGCTACACTGTCTTCCAATTCTTTTACCTTGTTCACATCTAGTGTGGTTGACCATAGGCACTGGAATAGAAGGCCCGCCTCTGTCAAGGCCTCCCATACGTGCTCAGGAAGCATTTCACGGAAGGCAACCGGAATCAACTTCTGCATGAATACATGACAATCATGGCTCTTCATGCCGTGCATCCTTAGCTCCTTCATGTCGACGCAGCGGGACAAGTTAGAGGCATACCCATCAGGAAATCTAATACAACTGATCCTTCTTCAGTGTATATACCGTTTTGGGCATCACGTTCGGTCTCCTTTTGTCCACCTCAAGCTCCGGTCGATTATATATGATCTTGAGATCCTTCCGTGCATTCAGATTGCCCTTCGTTTTTCCCTTGATGTCCATCACAGTATTGAATATATTATCGAACACATTCTTCTCAATGTGCATGACATCAAGATTGTGTCATATCAGATGCGCCCCCCAATACTCAAGCTCCCAGAAAATGCTTTTCTTCGTCCACTTATGGTCGACACCGTAGCCTTCCAGTTCACTCAACGGTTGTTCGACTACAACACTAAACGCATTGACACGGGTTCGGATCTGTTCTCCAGCCAGCCTCGCACGTGCAACCTTCCTCTCCATATGATTTTTAGTGAAGGCTTTCTTGTTCCTGCGATAAGGATGGTCCGGTGGAAGGAAGTGCCTGTGGCAGTTAAAATAGCATGCCTTCGGGCCGTGCTGTAAATAGAATGCCCGTGTGTCCTCCATACAAACTGGACACCCCATAACACCGCGGTACTCCATCCAAACGTCATCCCATAAGCAGGAAGGTCGTTCACTGTCCACATCAATGCGGTCCACATTATGAATGCCTGGTTTGTCGTAGTATCCTGCGCACGTAAACCCACGTGCCATAAATTCTGCAACTCCTCGATCAACAACTCTAGGTAGACATCGATAAGACGTTTGGGATTCGATAGGCTAAGGATCACCATCATTAGGAACATATACTCAGACTTCATGCACATTCCCAGTGGGAAATTATACCGTGAAAGTATCACGGGCCAACATGAGTAAGTTTTACTATACTGGCCATGCGGTGCCAACCCATCCGTGCACAACTCAAGTCTAACATTACGGGGCTCAGCTTCAAAATCAGGATACGTCCGGTCAAAATGCTTCCAAGCCTCTGCATCGAACGGATGACACATGGATCCTTCCTTCGTCTGATGGCTCGCATGCCAAGTCATATGCTCTTCAGTGGCCTTCGATGCATACAACCTTTGCAGCCGAGGGGTAAGCGGTAGATTCCTAAGAATGGCATACGGGGACTTCTTGCATCTAGGATTCCTGTCCCTGGTAGGCTTGTACCTAGCGTCTCCACAAAACTTGCAATATTCCAAATCAATATAGTCCTTCCAGTACAACATGCAACCATTTTTGCAAGCATCAATCTACTAAACTAGTAAACCCAATTCTCTTATTAATTTCTTCGTACTGTAATAATTGGTGGGGAAAGTGTGATCGTGGGGCATTACAGTATTAGCCCACTGGCACAAGCGATCATATGTATGCTCGAAAACCCCCCTTCGGCCTTGATATTCACCAAAGACGCAATTGACACCAACTGAGAGGTAGTGCAGTCGTTCCACAATGGTTGGTCAACAGCATAAACTACATCAAAAAAACAGTCTGACAAGCCAGACACATAATCATAGGGTCCCGAATCGTAATACGAACTAGGACCCACATCAGAAGGACAATACCAAGTACCATCATCAGTCGGTCCCCCCTGGTTATACGAAGACCAGAAAGACGGCCCGGCGACATCGAATATCATCCTCTGCGCCCAATCCATCTGAGTCGCATCATCCCAATGCGAACTACCCTCCTCCTGAACGGGTGGCGTTTGCTGCTGCTGCACATGGGGCGCTGTCAATGCTTCAAAGCATTCTTGCACCCTCTTCTCATCATGCGAAGTCCAATTATAATACTCCGGCATAAACCCTTTCATACACCAATCAAAATTTACCTCGTCCGATGTTTTGAACCATTCATTTTTGCACTTTCGACAGGGACACCTAATCTTCTCACCGTCCATATATGCACGCTGAGACTGGGCCCATTCTAGAAATGTTGTAACACCATCCTCAAACTCCGGCGTTACACCCAGTACGTCTAGATCATACATCCATCTCCTCAACTGTCTTAACATGATTAGTCATACGTACACAAGCAATTCACAACAATAATTAAATTACCAGAACAAATTATATATATATATATATATATATAATTACCAATAAAGAATTTCAACTTCTTACCTGAACAAAATACCTTTCAAGATCAATATGCAAATTTCGTGCAGATTGATGATATTTTGAATTATACATATAAAGAATCAAGAGACGGAGTTCGAACAAATGAGTTGGAGAGTAATTATAAGAACAATTAAAATGAAGGGGGACATATATATAGAAAAAAATTGGAACGGGCATTGCAATATTATTTGGAACACTACACTAGCCGTTGAAATATAGTCGTTGCTCCATCCTTAGGAACGGGCTCTGGAATGGACATAGGAACGATAAATTAACCATTATAATATAGCCATTTGTGCATATTTGAAATGGTCATCGGCACACATAATCGATTGTGTAAAATGACCGTTCCTAATAATAGCACATTTTGGAGCGGTGTTTGGAACTAAACTTGATTTTCTCAATACCCACAAATCGGAACGGTCGTTGCACTACATTATTCACTCAAATCGTCAAAGGGTTTCATTTAGCACTACACGTTAGAACGATCAAACATGCATTCCAAATAGACCCGGGTTTTGGAACAAGAGTTGGAACGGTCAGTTGTCCTGGTTAAATAACCGCTTCAATTTTCACATATGTGTTCCAAATGGAATACCAAAATATATCCGCTCCCTTTTTGGAACGGTAATGGGTTTACCTTTTGTCACACATAGTTTGGCATACAAATAGGAACGGCAATACCGTTCCTATACGTTTTGAGTCCAAATAATACGAAAGTGACGTCAGCAACGGGTTTCCGTTCCACAACGGTTCCAGTTACCGTTCCTATTTGTAATGGGGTTTGGAACGATCGTATTGAACCGTCCCAATGACCACATTTTTTTGTAGTGTTTTCTTTTTAATTTTTGTCCGCTTATGGCTAGGATTTTAAAGCTTTATAACTAATTATCCTTACGATATTTAATTTTCATTCCAATATTAGTTGATAATAAAATCACCATAATTTATATAAAAATGCTGAAAATATTACTTTTTTTTGTTTTCAATTATCTTCTGTTGAACTTTTAGATAATAATTCTCTACGTAATATTTACTTTTCATCCTTATATTTGTTACAAAAAATCACCATTTGAATTACTTCATATATCAAATTGGTTTTACTTTTGAAATAAGATTTTTGTTCTTTTCTTTTTAAATTGGACAAGTAGAAAAAAATAATAATTAGTTATTTTTTTATTTTAAATTTAATTTCTTATATCAATTATCTCTAAATTACTTTTGTTATATATTCCTTGACATATTCTTTTTACTTAAATATTTATTTTATTCTATTTTACTTTCTAACTTTTACCATCATATAGAATATTTAATCTTATAATGGATTTAATGATGTTTATTTTTCATCCCTAGCTATATGTGAAATGATAAAATCACAAACAGATGATCAAAAGCATGTAGCAGGTATATTGTGCTGGAAAAGGAGACAATATGACATGTTTAAGTATCAAGGATTGTAACACAAAAAAATTAAAATTTTCCTCGAGCACAACGGAGTGCCTATAAGCATCTTTTGATTTACTCTCAATTATGAGGTATTTTTTCACTCTATAAGTGAATGAATTAAATCTAGATATAAACATGTAAACAATAATTAATAAGAGTAAATACTATAATGTGAAATAATAATTAGCAAGAGTTAATATTGTAATGTGAAAGTATTTAATATGGATTAATAAGCATATGGTTTTACATAATCAACCCCATGAAAATCAAGAAAAGAAAGAAACTTTGAGAGAGATTGGAGCTTTTATATAAACTAGTCAGAAGCACGTGCGTTGCACGTGATTCGTATTATCTCAATAAATTATTACATTGTAACAATAAAATAAATTTATAAGAAGAATATATTAACTAAATTTAATAGGTACTTTATAAATAAATATTATTATTGTTACAAAGTAGAATAATATAGTTAAAAAATAAACAATTTTTTCTCCACTTTAATTATTGTTTAATATTATAACTATATTTGTTCTACTTGTAATTTGGGTCAAGATAATCATATACATGCATAACAAACACACAAAAAGATTAAAACACACCATATGTATGTGTGTGTAGGATATACAATTATTAAGATGGATAAATAAAAAATATATAGTGGTTGATTTTTTTAAAATAGAGAAGTAATGCATACAAAAATTTAAGTATATCCATCATTTACGATATATAAATATATTGAGGTGGAATAAACACATATATTTATTTATTTATTTTTTAACTTGGTGCTTTTTAATTGTAGCTTCATGTTTGTTATCAAATATTTGTTTAGTAAGGCTCTTATATTCCCAATAAATGTTGCTTTACATTGACGATCACATTACAGGAACAAACAATGAAAATAAACATTTAGATCTTTCATCTTATTAATTAGCTCTAATTAAAATAAAGCATAAAAATAAAATACAATTAATATTGTATTATGTAATAAGCATAAAATCCTTGTTTCTAATTAAACTTTATTTTCATTGAACTTGTGGTTATTCTAAACTTGTTTCACTTATGAAATAATATTTAAATCTTTTTGGGTTGTTCAAATTTTGAAAAGAAAAAATATATTAATTAGTCATTTCTTTTTTTTTTCTTTTATGTTTTTACTCCTTATATTAATTATATTTAAAGTTATTGATAACATAATTTTCTACTAATAGCTTCATTATAAAAAAAATATATTTTACTCATCATGTTTTGTAAAGAGATTCCAAAACAAAGTCCTGAATTGATCAAACCATCTATGAAACGTTCGAAAGTGGAATAATAAGTATTAAATTTTTTAACTTAGATGATACAAAAATAATTACTTCAATTTCAAATTTTAATCATATCAAAAATTCAATTTATTAAATATTTAAGGGTCCAATTATTGATCTAATTATACTTTTAATTAGACATCTATAATATTATTTTATTGCCATATAAAATTGTAGCTATTATGTAATAATTCAGAAAAATATTATCTGTGTTTTTTTCTCTGGTATTTTCATAAAGAAACATGATAAAATCAAATAACAAATACCCCAGACGAAAAAGTATATTAGGAAAAGGCAAAAACAAATTATTAATTATTTTAAGTTTCTCTTTTTCTTTTATCATTTATCCTTTTTGTATTTTCTAGAGTACCATATATGATTTGGTTAGTCTAATTAAGAAAAAATATGAAAAAAAAAATGTAATAGTAAAAAAAAAATACTTTTCTTACTTTTATGTTTTTTTCTTAATCTAAATACTTGAAAAATAAAAGAAAAAAATTCAAAATTATTTACTCTATTGGGCTCGTTAATATGAATATATACTTTTACAAATTTAAGTTTATATTACAATAATTATAGTATTGTTCAAATAAATAAATATATCATGAATAATTAATTGGATAAATAGAATTGAAAAGGTGTATATCCAAATAATATTATAATTTAATATTTATTTATTTACTTATTTAATCAGTAGTTCTTTTTTATTTAGTAGCAAAGTTTTAAAGAGTTAAAATTTTATATTTTTTCTTTATTTTTTCCTATAAATTCATCTTAATTTATACTTTTGAATTATAGTAGATGGACAATATTTAATTAGTGTAAAAAATTAGAAAAGTATCATATCATCTCCCCAATTGTAAAAAATATTAATTTAAACAAACACAATTATCTCATAGGAGGTACTTTATATGACTATCACCTATGACTAAATTCTCTTGAAGTCCAGTTTCATAGGAATTGATTTTATTTAAAAATCTAATGTAATCAAAATATTACGATAGAATGAAACCACATTGCTAATTTTAGTAGAGAAATTTAGAACATAGAAAGTACCCTTGGTATTACATTTAACCTATATTATTATCAAAAGAAAGCCCAAGTATCCCTCATTTTCTATTATTTAGTACATGATAGTTATTATATTATTGGGTATTAAAAAAATCTATTTCAAGAAATTTTTTAAATATTTCATAAGTCTTGTGGTATATATATCAATATAATCTTATATTTAAAATAAATATCTTATATGTACAAATCTGTACTTATACTTAAAAATGAAAGTTCTCTATGATCAAATGATTATTAAGATTAGGAGTTTTAATTTAAAATTTTAGTAAATATAACGCTAGTTGATAACCATTAAAATCAAATGACTAATTTCATTTTAAAAAAATCACTTAATTAATAGCTCCCTTGAATCTTCTCTTGTGTTTCATTGGACTTATAATCATCAATTTTACAAATGAAGGTAGGTATTTTTACAATTTAGATATGTTTCTCTCATAAACTTATAGATTTTAAAATTAATTCTCGCCATGATACTTATTTTTCATCTCTATATTTGTGATGAGAAATTCAACATTATTTATGTGAAAACATCGATAATTAATCTTTTTGTTCTTTTGCCTTCTATTGAAATTTTAGATCTTATAATTATTTCTCTTTATAATATTAATTTTTCATCCTTATATTTGTTTTTACTTATAAAATATTAATTTATTTTTTACATTCCTATATTTGTAATAAAAAATTATCATTTAAATTAATCCATATTCTAAATTTACTTCACTAATGAAAGAAGATTTTAAATGTTTTTTGTAGTTGCGCAAAGCAAGAAATAAATAAATATTAGCTTTTGATTTTTATGTTTACTTTTGAACTCTTATAATAATTATCAATAAAGTTGTTTATAATATAATTTTCTTTTAATAATTTCTTTACTTTTTATTTATTACTCATGTTGGTAGAAAATAGTCTAAATTGACGAATAGTATCTTATGGAATGAATTGAATGGAATAAGCATAAAAATCATTGACTAATTTTATAAGTTAGGGTCGAATTAAAAATATAAATGTACATAAATTGAATTACTTATTATTGAAAATGATGTAATAGAAATCTTATAGACCAAGTAATTTGTGCATTAAATAATAAAAAAAAATCATAGACTCGTTTAATTCATAAAATAAGTTTTGAATAATATTATTATGATTTTAGAATTAATATTATAATGACAATTAATTAAAAAATAACTTATGAAATAATTATCATATTCTAAGTTTTTTTTTTATAAATAATTTATTTTAAGATAAACTTATATAATGTGCTTGTTTCTCATTGAAGTTTATTTTCGTTGAACTTGCGGTATTATACTATTAATTAGGTACCCTGTAATATTTTTTATGGACATATGAAATTATAATTTCTATGCAATTTTAATATTTTTAATCAACACAAAAAAATTTAAAAAAATATAAAACATGTCAAGTTGCTCATATTTTTATAATATCTTATTTCAAAATTTAACTTACATTAAATTAATGATAAATTGTCCCATGGATTGCTTTCCTTGCTTTCAAAGATATGCTTCTTCAAGTTTTCAAAGTGTATCTTCTCCTAATTATATAACCTATATATCTTTCCTAGTTAGTATTAGGTTAATTACACTAACTTCCCCTACCACTATGACAATATACAAATTCGCTCCTCGTACTATGAAAATTACATAGACTTTCCTTTCAAATACATCCACCTTACAAATTGCTCCTTATGTTAGTCAACTTAATAAATTTTCCTGATATCATTAAAAAATTGGTCTAAATTTCCTATAATCCCATCAACCTGAATAACTCTATTTTTAAGACTTAAATACCTTTTAGGGGTAATTTGTTATTTTTTAAAGTTAGAAAGGGTGTATACTTCTAACTTTAAGTATATTGTTTTATAATATTTTGTTAATCACATATTGTGTATGTGTAGGTTGTGACATTAGCTTCTATTCCTAACAATTATCAAAGCTTGCAAATTTTGTTGAAATTATATTATGTTATAAAAAATAAAGCTTATATTTTGAAAAAAGAAATACTTGAAGATATTTTGGTCCACTTTTTTCAAGTTTATTGAATTATTTTTAGTTTTATAAATGAGGGAAAATGGTTATTTAAGCACATAGCTTTAAATCTGATTAATATTTAACACCTGTTAGCCAGATGGGGCAATTTGTAATTTTCATACTAAAAGAGGGAAATTTGTATATTCTTATAATAGCAGTGGAGGTCAGTGTAATTAACCCTAAGATTTTTAACTAATTTTATTTAATTAGTTATAAATAAAACTCTGTATAACTCTTTATTATAATTTATATTTATTATAATTCTATCTCAATTCAACTATCTAAGTAATTAACAACTATTACAAAATTACTTATTGTACACATAAATTTATAATCTAATATTCTATGAAAATGATATACTTTACATCACAAAAAAAGAAAAAAATCTAAAACATGGCAACTCGTTCACACTTTTGTAATATACATAGATATAGACAATATTTATCTATGGTTGTATGCCCATTTTTTATTCTTTTCATATTTTTTTCCAAAAAAATGTGTGGTGATGGTTTAGGAGTAACATTTACACCTTTTGATATTGAGCGATTTTTATCGTATATTGTTGAAAAGATCAAATATGTATACTGACATTTTGTTTAATTATGTTAGAGATGATTAAAGAATCATATAAGGTACCTATTAATAACATCTCAAATGCTCAAATACCTTTTGGTCTATCTTACAATATTAAAAAATATTCACGCTACACGATAAGTAATTTAATTGATTCTCATTTTTCTTCTAACCTATTTTACTCTAGCTTCAAAATATTTGTTTTAAATGACAATTCATTTAATTGATTTTATTTGTCATCTAACCTCTATATTTTTATATGTCTAGTAATCTAACTAATTCTCATTTATATTTATGCTAGAAAAATTCTCAAAATTAAATCCTTTCAATTTTCATGATTTTTTCTAGTCATTTCATGTTATATCATTGGGCTATTTTTTATCTAGTAAGTGTATCATGTTATGAATATAATATACATAAAAATAATATGGGTAAATAAGTATAATGTGAAAAGTAATTAAAAGGAATAACTATGGATAATGTGAAAGGAATTTATAAGTGTAAATATATATAATGTGAAAAGTAATTAATAGGAATCAATAAGTATATTATTTTACACTTTATCCTTAGAAAAATAATATTTTAAGGCTAATTTACTCCAATCAAAAAAAGAAAAAAATCAAAATTCCTATTCATACTTTTATATAGATATAGATATAAAATAGAAAAATTTGTAAATTTTATTAATATATGAATCCATTTATTGAAGGTAAAAAAATATCAGAAATATTAGATATATTTTTCAAAACCTTACCTATTGCGCATGGGCCGACCTACATAAAATCACTGCAGCAGCACCTACTTGGAAGTTGAGGACAATTTACTTTTGTAAGCCCGTTACAACCCAAATCGCATGCAGTCGAACCTAAATTAATTATATGGTAAGTATAATATACTTGTCTTGTGATTGATATACAGTTCATGAAAAGTGATTAATCACATGGTAAGTATATTACACTTACTTGTGATTGATTTGGTTAAATCAAACTGAATTTGGATAAAGATTTTACCTCCAATAGTGGATCCAATGACATTTCATTGCTTTTGGCAGCAGTTTGTTTACAAATTCCAACTCTTTTGCATATATACCAAGATGGGGGAAATTATTTAAATATTGTTAAATAAAAAAAATAATTAAAATGGGGTCTTTTTATCATTTTAAAAAGCTAGGCAAAAACGGGAGATGTAATCCCGTCTTCAAACAAAATTGAAAAAAAAATAAAAAAATTGTAGCATTTGTAAAGACGGGGTTTGAAACCCCAACTTAAATTTGACTTGGGGGGCGGCGGGGTGGGTGTGTTTTATTTGTTTTCTTACTTTTGTGTTTGTTCATGGTAAAAGAGGTATGAATGATTGGGTGTGTGTATTTTCAAGCAATAAAATATAGAGATGAGAACAATTGATTTTTTAATTAATGCCTGGGGAACACAAAACGGTTCTCCAAACTTTTTTTAATTAATGGTTCTTTTAATTGTTAGTTAAAAAATAATTTAATTGGCTTTAGGTCGTTACCTTGAAAAAGTCACACAATATAATTATTGACAATTTTTTATACACAAGATTAATAATTCTTATTAGAATGTATTTTTAATATTTTTATACACAACCAATTATATTGTGTGATTTTCTCGAGGTAACGACCTAAGCCAATTTTTTAAAAAATCATTATTATTAAAATGTGTTTTTAATATTTTTATTAATATTGTGTACAAAGAATTGACAACAATACTATTACGTATTTATTAATATTGTATACAAAAAATTAACAACAATCATATGGCATGACTTTACTCGAAGTATTGTGATAATAATGAGGCAATAAATTAAAAATAGGAAAATATTTCTAACTTAATTATTATTAAAATATATTTTTAATAAAAAGTAAGATTAAAAAAAATTGTTGGCCGGTACCATTACGAGTAAAATCACACAATATAATTATTGCCAATTTTTTTTATACGCAACATTAATAAGCATATTAGATTTTTTAACTATATACTACACCATATTTTTTTACACAATATTAATAAAAATATTAAATTAATTTTTAGTTAACAATTAAAAGAACCATTAATTAGAAAAAGTTTGGAGATCCGTCTTGTGTTCCCCCGGCATTAATTAAAAATCAATTGTTCTCATCTCTATATTTTATTACTTGAAATTACACACATATCTATACTCTATATAAATGTGTGAATACTCAAATTGTTTATTCCTCATTGTGAAAAGATAAATACACCCTTATTTAAATATTATTAATTATTATATTACAGATTCTGGAATTTTTAACAATTTAGAATTTTAAATATTCTAAACCTCATCCATATAAATTTAGGATAAAAAATATAAATCGTGAATCATGAATGAATCCAATTAAACATAATTTTAATCACCTGCTTCTAAACTTGAATCATGAATGAGCCCAATTATACAGACCTGTCACGTATTAAATTTTAATAACATTCACAAAAAATTATATTATAAAATTAGTTATAGAACAAATAAAATTCTATAAGAAAAATATTTAAGAGTCTTAATTACTCTAAACTACTTAGAGAATAAATAACATATTCAACTAAAAAAATTAATATGCCAAATAATATTTCAACACAATTTGCTAAGAAATCTTAATTATATTAAGTAAGTTTTAATCTACCATGATACATTAAAATTTAAAATAAACTACACGTGAATAATATATAAAATACTAATTTAAACTTATATTCTAGCACCATAATATTCTAAACCTCATTCATATAAATTTAGGATAAAAAATGTAAGTCGTGAATCATGAATGAATCCAATTACACATAATTTTAATCACCTGCTTCTAAACTTGAATTATGAATGAGCCCAATTATACAGACCTGTCACGTATTAAATTTTAATAACATTCACAAAAAATTATATTATAAAATTAGTTATAGAAAAAATAAAATTCTATGAGAAAAATATATAAGAGTCTTAATTACTCTAAACTACTTAGAGAATGAATAACATATTCAACTAAAAAAATTAATATGCCAAATAATATTTCAACACAATTCGCTAAGAAATCTTAATTATATTAAATAAGTTTTAATCTACCATGATACATTAAAATTTAAAATAAACTACATGTGAATAATATATAAAATACTAATTTAAACTTATATTCCAGCACCATAATATTCTTAACCACATCCATATAAATTTAGGATAAAAATGTAAATCGTGAATCATGAATGAATCCAATTATACATAATTTTAATCAGCTGCTTCTAAACTTGAATCATGAATGAGCCCAATTATACAGACCTGTCACGTATTAAATTTTAATAACATTCACAAAAAATTATATTATTAAATTAGTTATAGAAAAACTAAAATTCTATAAGAAAAATGTTTAAGAGTCTTAATTACTCTAAACTATTTAGAGAATGAATAACATATTCAACTAAAAAAATTAATATGCCAAATAATATTTCAACACAATTTGCTAGAAGAAATCTTAATTATATTAAGTAAGTTTTAATCTACCATGACACATTAAAATTTAAAATAAAATACACATGAATAATATATAAAATACTAATTTACAGTTATATATAATTAATAAATATTAGAATTTAATTACAAATTAAAATTGATATATGGATATGATATTATTAAATCAAAACTGCTTGTGAAAATTCAACTATTGAGTGAATCTCTTAATACTTGATTTTTTTAGTATTAGATAATCTTGAATGTTTTACTTTTATATCTATTATTTTTTTTTATATTAACTAATAGAATAAAAGTATTACAACAATAAATGTGACATAAAAAATTAAGTTATAACATAATATATTATTGAATAGGATATAGATTCCAATCGGTGCATATGAAAATAAGATTAAAAAGTTAAACTAAAAACATATAGAATTAAAAATTGTAATATAAAGGCAAAAAATAAAATTTTATATAATAATATTTCCAAATTTAGAAGGTAATAAAGCATGTAAATAATACTTTGACAATATTTAAAAGTTGATACTGAAATATAATTAACATTAGGATTTTACAATACAAAATATTGGTAATATTGTCCAATTAAATTGTATTTTAATAATAGTCAATAAATAATTAGTTTGTAACCATTTAGTGTCAATAAATTAAAAACTAACGACATTCAAAATATAGTAAAATAAAATGTATTACATACACAGACATAATATAGCAAAATCAAATAATAGTAAAGAGACACAATAAAACCTATGAATAAAAATTGATCAATTTTATTAAAATAGAATTTCTTCTAAAATGGAATAACGTAAGTATCAAAATTTAATTACAAATAAAAAATATCAATATTATTAAATTAGAAGTGCTATTGAAAATTGAAAAAAGAGCTAACTAATTGATTTTATTTCAATATTAATAGGGTAAAAACACCATGTCCCCCTCCCCCTGCACCCCCAAAATATTGACACTGGAGAAGAGTATAAAGAGTAATATAATAAATAATTTAACTTAAGACCTTATCTCATTGAGTAGTAAATTAACTAACGTAAATGTAGGTCCTAACGAGACATATATAACTATTTTTATGCTTTAAAATGTGCATAAAAGTTGTAACATTTGGTCCCCTTGTATTATTATACACTTAACGCCCACATGGTATTTCTTTCGAATATCTAGAGGAAAAGGTGTTATGGAACCAAAATTGATACTTTTTAATATTTACGGACCGAAAGTGAGAATCCCAAAATTAATGGACCAAGTTAAAATGGAAAGGACCTAAGTTACGGACGGAAAAATGTTATTTTCCCTTATAAAAATAAGAAAAGTGTTATTTTCCCAATATTAATCACGTAAACATTAACACAATAACAATTAAAAGCATAAAATTTTAAAATAATTATATACAAACACATTAGTACAATTACATTTCCATATTAAGAAAATTAACAAATTTTGATAATAAACTTAGTACGATAAAATAATAAATAAAAACTGAGTTAATTATGTTGAAATTAGAAAAAAAAGATGATAAATATATAAGCCAATGAGATTAATATATTTTTTCAGTAATAAATTTATAAAAATAACTTAAAAGTTTAAAAAAGAATGAGTACCAAAGAGAATAAAAATTGATACATGAATATAATATTATTAAATAGAAATTGCTTATGAAATTCAACTATTGAGTGAATCTCTTAGGACTTGATTTTTTTAGTATTAGATAATCCTAAATGTTTTACTTTTACATCTATTGTTTATTTTATAAAGGTGAAAAATAAAATTTTAAACTTTAGAAGCTAATAAAACATGTAAATAATGCTTTGACAATATAAAAAAGTTGATACTGAAATATGATTAACATACATTATAGGATCTTACAATACAAATATTGGTACTATGGTCCAATTTGGTTATAGCTTTATTACAATAGTCAATAAATAATTAGTTTGTAATAGTGTCGATAAATTAAAAATAAATAAAATTCAAATATAGTAGTAAAAGAAAACAAACAACACACACGTACAAAATGTAACAAAAAGTAAAACAAAATTAAACAACAAAAAATAGGCATAATAAAACCTTCAAATAAAATTGATCAATTTATTTTATTAAATTGAAATTTCTTCTATCCAAGTTAAGGAGCTTTGACTAATTATTTTTATTTTAGAATTACTTTTTTTTTAATATTATTATTTTATATTTTTATATTAATTGGTTTGATACATAATAATGAAATAATCATTAGTAAACACACGAAATACAAAATTTTAATTTTTGGGAATATCTTTTTATTTAATAGTACCAATTAAATTTAGAAAGTGAATTACACATAATAGAATTGGATAATTTTCTTATCAATTTAAATAATTATTATCAATTTATTTGAAAATAAAATTGTATAATACTAATGTTTAAATGAAAAAAAAATATATAAATAATATCATGAACTTTACATAAATGATATAGTTACTTCTAAAAATATATTTGTACACGTGCATCGCACGTCATGCTTTCTAGTAAAAATAAAAAATAAAAATAAATAAAAATTGAATGCATTAAATACCACCAACCCCACCCCATCGCCCCCACCCGTTTGAAACTCCGTCTCTGACAGCATCAGAGACGGGGTTTCAAACCCCATCTTTACAAATGGAATAATATTTTTTAATTTTTTTTTCAATTTTATTTGAAGACGGGATTATGTATCCCATTTTTGCCTAATTTTTTAAAGATTACAAAAAGATCCTAAAAAAAAGTTATTTAACAATATTTAAGTAATTTTCTTTACCAAGATGACACGGATGGTGGTAATGCACCTATGGGCTCCTCACCAGCCACCATCTGATCCAATGCATGATCTTAAGCTGAATGGAACATCAAATGCTAGTAACAAACTCCCAGAATGAGAATACTGTCACCTCCCACGACTCGTGTTTTTTTCGTTTCGAGACAACAGATAATGATGATCCATCGATGGCGAATCGACTAAGTTTTTCCCCGGAGACGCTTGGAAATCGAAGAGATATGTATAAGAGGCAAACATAAGAAACATAAGTAGACATAGGAAAGTTTTCTCCCTATTTCTATCAACACAAATCAACAAAATCTAACGCTAGGCACGAAACTGCACTTCAGTACAGCTTAAAGATAGACTGTTATTAAACAAAATTACAAAAAGATTGTACAACATTTGCAAATTCGGCTTGAGATTCAAAACTGTTTTCCCACACGATTATAAGTTTCGTTTTACGGGAAACGTTCAACTCTACCAAACTTTTTCTCTTTCGTATGAACAAATATACACACACATATTCACATAAACGAAGAGTTAGACGATTTTTTTACAAGACTATGTTCAAAAGTGAAATTACGCTTCAAAATCACGAGGCCATGTTTTCCGATTCTGCTGGGGGCAATTTGAAAGCGGCAATGCCTCCGATTGCTGCTGCAATACCTCCCCACACGAACGCAGGTAGATTGCTGCTCCCGAACAACGCGTCCAGCGGTCCGCTAATTAGAGCCACTAACATCTGTTTCGATCATGTTTGGAACTTGTTACGGACTAATTCTATTCGATACGAGAGTTGGCTGAGAAAGGAATGATACTTACTTGTGGAATCACAATGGCAAGATTGAGAAGCCCCAGAGCGAGCCCTTTAAAGAAGAAACAAAGAACGACAACGTTGTGTTAGAACTCTGAGAAAAGATCGTTAGACGAAAGTATAGGCATAGACGGCCTATAATTTTGTCGAACACTTGCCTTGGCCGGTGGTGGTGTCCTTGGAGTATATGGAAGCCAGAGCAAAAGGGATGCTATAGGTGACCTGAAAGATTATGTGGTGACACGAATTCAGGCTTGAAACTGCGTGTTAGTGTTGAGAATACGTTATGGGAGTAATAAGAACTGACCGCTTGTGGTATGCCCAAGACAGCAAAGATAGCAAAACAAGAGGCTTTAACTTCAGTAGGAGGATGGACCGGTGCATTGCCGTTAGCATGTCTAGCATTCTCAGCCATGTTGGAGACGAGCACGGTCATTCCCATGCAGATCGCAAGAATGAAATTGCAGGCGCTCCAGAGGCGGTTAACGTTGCCTAGTAAGCGTATCAACAGCTCCAAGAATAGGGAGACGGCCCCCATTGTGGCTACGTAAAACATTAGCCCAAACGCTCCTGCACGTACACCATCGTGGTACAGTTTGATCTGCACCGGACTTCCCATAGCTTGTCCTCCGTATATTTCCTTGCCAACCCAATCGGTGTCGTAGAGAGTAAAGGGGAAGATTCCTATCCAATTGAGGGCTGTCACCACGTACAAGATCCAAATTGGCCTTGATGTGCTCTTAGCAGCTAGTACTATCTGCATGAGAAACGAGGGGGGCTTCTCTTCTGCGCCCTGATTTTCTTGCCAGTACAGCAGACAGGATGGATCGAGTCTTTCCTCCTTAACAAAAACGACAACCATTGTTACTATGGATGTTGTAAGGACAACAGATATAAGGAAGCAAGTCTTGATATTAGCACAGTTGAGATCACAAGCTTCGGTGCTCGTGAACGGGAGAAGACGATGAATTTCCCCATAGGCGCCGGCAGCATAGCCCAAGATGCTTCCCACGGCCATGAAGAACGCAAACATGGCATTCCCTATTGTCACCAAGGCAGCATTTTGGCACGAGAGATCAGCCAAAAGGGCTCTGCAAGGACCTTGAATCATGTTGTTTGAGATGTCCAGGAACCAAAATCCGAGCACAAATACTGTGATTGCGCCGTGTTTAACGCCTGGTTCCAGAGAATCGCCTAAACTTCTTCCTAGATCAGCAGCAAAGCCTATGAGCAGGACACCAAAGGAGAGGAGGAACGTGCCTGCCACAAGAAACGGGCGTCGCCGCCCAAAAGGAGACGTGCACCGATCGCTGTGGTGACCGAGAATCGGCTGGACGATCAGGCCAGATATAGGACCACAGAGCCAAATCAAGGACACCCACTTATGTTTCAGGCCTAAGAGCTGTGTGTATGGAGTCAAAAGCGACAGCTGCAACGCCCACCCGAACTGCACGCCGGCTGCTACCGACGCTACCAGCGCTAGTTTCTTTAAGGTGTTCCGGTCAGGTGGTGGAGTCTGAGACTCAACAGTATCGACAAAAACCATATTGGTTCATTCAAAAATATGCTTTTGCCGATACTATTACGAGCCCAGAATATTAATCCGACCAATGAATGCACACACACTCCGTACCTAGATAGACAGTTCTTGTCTTACTATGTGAGTGTGTTCGTGATTCTTTCTGGTCGGGAGATTGAAACTCAAGAAAAATTATGAACTCAACAGAGATATAATAATTCTTATGTGGATGGAAAAATAGGAAAATGAGTCTTCCGTAATTCTTGCTTGTCCAAAGAAAACACTGGCCTCCTTGATTCTCTCCTCTTTTCATCACAAATCTCAACAGAACTAATCAACTACCACCAAACAATTCTAGTCATTCCTAGAATGTTTGATCATAACAACTCCTTTTTGTTTTCATTTTGGATCACTAAATTACAATTACAAGGATGCAAAGTATCAGGAGCAAGTGGCAAATATCCCAATTCTGATCATGATCAATGTTGTTGGCCTGTGCATTTTGGCAACTTGGCTTGATTCAGCATATGATTTTAACTTCTCAAGAACTGAATCTTATGCCAAGACTTTGAACAAAGATGCTAAATATATATCAGAAGAAAGAAAAATGCTAAAGATTTAAATCAAGAAACTGCTAAATGTAAATGCAATTGCTCTGGAATTTGGATAAATGATTTTCAAGACCTTCAAATAGAAAACTAGTTTAGGCATCTCCGGAAGACCATACTTAACAGTCATACCAATATCACGCTTAGCGTGTACAAATCTGGCCATAGTTTCTGACAGAAAGAAAGACTAGATGGCCGTGGGGGCAACAAAAATTACAATCCCCAGAAAGACGAGATACGAACAACTTCAAGCCTGGAAAGAGAACTTAAATGCGACGTAAACGTTTCAGTGAAATCCTCCGACGGTCATGGCCTTAGCTGCTGCAACATCATCAGGCGGTGACGGCAGCACGACGAGGGATAAAATACCACTCACGGCGGCTGCCACAGCGCCCACCACGAACGCTGGTAAGTTACCGCCTCCAAACAATGCGTCCCACGGCCCACTAAGCACAGACACTATCATCTGCAAGAAACAAACAATGCAGAGATACATACAAATCAGTCCAGGCTGATCACAACTGTTTGACATGTTACTTGCTTTGGCAGTTTCCCAGTTGGAAGTTAAAAGTGGGAACTTTATGCCATACTAATATGTATTCTTGTATACACCTTTTTTCTTTGAGATTAGGAGACACAAAAGTCAAATGAACAAACATGACACACTGACATAATAATCTACAGAGAATAGAAATTTCTGCTGATCCGTTATGGACAAACATACTGCTCTGCAGCCAATATGCTAATAAAATATTACCTGTGGTATGACTATTGCAAGATTCAGAACTCCAAGGGACAGACCTGTTATGATTCATCACAATCAGCTTAGAATAATAAACTGAAAAGAATCTTTATTTACAAAAAAAAGAAGAAGAAAGATTTAATTTTACCTTGTCCTGAACCAGAATCATTGGAAAATATGGAAGCCAAAGCAAATGGGATACTGTAAGTTACCTAAACAAGAGAAATAAGTGGTGTTTTAGAGCAGGAGATTATAAGTTGATTTGGAAATAAAACTATGAAGAATCAAATAGCCAATCTTGAAGTCCAGATTGCAGCAGAGCCCTCCAGCAGACAAGGCTCCACATGATGAAAACGGAGGGGCCCAGAAAGCAAAGTGCATTCTACAGCTTATTCACCAATAAACAATCATTTAAAAGGAATTAAGGTGATGATTTCTATGGAAATAAATCTGAAGAATTCAACAATTGGTTCTTCCTTTCATTCCCAGTTCTGCTTTGGACATACCACCTTTTTCCCAAAGTCAACCAACCACCCCAACAAGAAGGAAAGCAAAATGGAATTTCTGCATGCGCATCTATCTCTCTATTTCTTCTTCTTTTTCTTTTAATAAAATCAATATGTTCTATACTTTTGTGGAGTGAAGTCTTGCCAAGTCTTCCCAATCCAAAAGAGGGAAATTAAAAGCAGTTCCCTCTTTTCTACTCCAAATTATTGTACATTGTGACCTAACGAAAAAAATTGACAAGTGCCTATAAGAACCAAATCAACACGGACACAACTATTAATTGCCTAAGCATTGAGCCAAACTACAGATGTGATGCTTTGACAATATGTAGAAACAACCAAAACAACACAATCTTTTCTTGTTGGGATCTATAGCTATATGCCAAATTTGAGCATTATCTACAAAAGGTCTCTTCTAATCCACACACAATTATTTGCCAAAACGAATAATAACTTTTTTTTCTTGTGCTCACACTCCAAATTTTATAATGATTCAGCGCATAAAATTAAAACGAACTTAATTAACACGTGAAGTATCTAACGAATTCATGATTTGAAAATATCCATTGGATTAAGAAAACTCACCGCTAGAGGAATTCCGAGGACGCCGAAAAGGGACAAAGCTCCAACCTTTATACCAACTGGCGGGGATTTGGTGGCACCGGTGGAGGGCCGGCCATGCTCCGCCAACTTGGTGATCAAAACAGTCATGGCCAAACAAACTGCCAACAAAAAATTGACAGCACCCCACAATTTCTTCACCCGGCGAGGCCTACGCGCCAAGACCTGCACCCCGAGAGAAGCGAACCCCAACACTATAGAATTGATCATCAACCCCAATGCACCTGCGCGTACTCCCTGATCGTACAGCTTTGTCCCCACGTTGCCTCCGTACACCTCCTTCCCCATCCAATCAGTGTCGAATAACAGGAAAGGAAACCAAGCAACCCAATTCAGACACGTCACAAGCAGCAAAATCCACATCGTCCGGGGCAAGTCCTTGAGCGCACCGAATAACTCTCCAAACACCGGAATCTTCCCCTTCTTAACTGCTGCGGACTGTTCCGGCACGGCGGCAGTTGCGGTTTCACGAACAAGGGTGAGTGCTAGTACGGTCATAGTCAAAAGAAGAGTTATGGAGATGAAAAAACAGCTCTTCAGGTTCGCACAGTACAAGTCGCAGGCTTTGGTTTTGGAGAATGGGAACACTTTGTATAGGTGGGTGTATGAACCGGCGGCGTAGCCTAGAACATTGCCGACCGCCATGAAAAAGGAGAACAGGGCATTCGCTGTGCTCGTTTTTCTCGCATTTCCGCCGGATAAATCAGCCAAAAACGCCCTACACGGCCCCTGCAAAAACACCATAAAAGTAGGGGGAAAAGGTAAAAATCAGAATCCAATTATCCTAATCAGCTCAAAATACCAGAATTTTTTCCCCATGATTTCGTAAGTATTCTGTACGTATAATTACCTGCAACATATTATTGGCGACATCCAGAATCCAAAACCCAACCACAAAAACAGCAATAGCCCTAGGCTTCGCCCCCTTCCCGAGAGTATCACCAGCCGCATGTCCCAAATCGGCAGCAAAACCGATCAGAAACACAGCCACCGCAACAAGGCCAGCACCGGCAGCGATGAACGGGCGGCGTCGCCCAAACCGAGACGTACAGTTATCGCTGTAGTAGCCGACTATGGGCTGGACCAACAACCCAGAAATAGGGCCACACAGCCAAATGAAGGCCGCCCAAGTGTGAGGTATGCCCAACAACTGCACGTACGGAGTCAAAAGGGAGAGCTGCAGAGCCCACCCGAATTGCACCCCCGCTGCTATCGCCGCCACGAGAATGATCTTCCGCATCGGCTCCGCCGGCGGCGGCGGTTGCTGTAGCTGAAAGGACGACGGAGCATTGGTTTTCACTTCACCCCCAACCTCCATTGGATAAGATTTCTTGACCTCACCTTCTATATATATCTCTTGTGTATGTATATTTCTCTACATGCAGCGGAGTACAGACTTTAAGACAGTTGGAGTAGTACTGAAATCGCAATGGGATATGGCGGTATTTATACTGGTTTTGGCGGGGAAGAAAGGGCGTGGGGTGGGGTGGGGTGGGGTGGGGTGGGGGGGTGGGGGTGGCCTTATCCATATGGGATTTGAGGAAAAAGTAAAAGAAGAAAAGGTTGAAATTTGGGTGGACATAAGGGTTAATAAATTGAATTTTTTTGCAGCTTTTTGAAATTTGAGGTAAGAAAATCTAATTGGGGTTAGGCTAAAATTAATGGGGTGGGGGGTAGGTAGGGTGGGGGGTTAGATTTGGCTTTTTTTTTTTTTTTTTTTCTAGTTTTTGCTTTTCTTGCAAAAATGCAACACTCCCATTTACTTGATTTAATTGGAAATATTTTAGTTTTCTATACTTATATTTTGTTAATTTTTTGCCAAAACTTTGGATTAAAGGTTTTCTTACTTGTTAATACTAAAAAGAATATTGTGTATAGACTATATAGTAGAGAATTTCATGAAAATTTTAGTGTTTTTCATATTAATTTTAATTTATATCAGGCTCTGTTGATTTGAAATTCGATTTTTATAATTTTTTGAATTTGGAAAGTCATACATTTAAGTGTGTATTTCTATAATTAATTCAAAGGGATTGGTAATGAGAATATGAGAATTTTTTGATTATGAGAATTAATTAAGATGTGATAAATTGGCAAGTTAGTGGGATTTAATTTGGATTATAAGTAATTATGTTGATTTGAAGCTTTTGACAGTTGGTGTGTTTGCAATTGGGATATGAATTACATGGAGTTGTTGTTCTATAGTTAATGTTAAAATGATTATGATTTGTAGTTTATTACAAAAATTAAATTAATTTGGTAGGAGTTGACTTATTTGAATATTAAGATATGAATGATGACGTGTAAGTTTCTTGTTTATTGAAAAAGAATTCTTTCTTTATTGATTTAATCAAATTATGTTTGACAAGAGTTTGACACCTCGTACTATCATTACAATATCTATTTATTTAACACGTAATAAGTTAATATTTTTAAATCAATCAATAAACATAAAATTGTTAAAAGTAGATTAAATATTGATATTTATAGAATTAATATCACAATTAAACATTAAATAAGAAGATTAAAAATTAAGGTGAATTGCATCTACCTTCTTTGAGGTTTGGCATAATTATAAATATCTCTTCATTATTTAAAAAATTATAAATACCCTCCTGAGGTTTGTAATTTTTAATCAAATGCCTGAAATTAACCATTTTGCCCTTAAATTTTTTTATTAAAATTATAGAAAAATCACCCGAGGCAAATTGTATTATTCCTCCTCTGTGTAAAAAATTTAAGAAACCTCTCCCTGGGCATTGTAGTCCAAAAAATTTTAAGAATTAAATAAAAAATAATTCAGTGCACAAGGCATTTTGGTCAGTTTACCCATAAAAATGGATGGAAATGAGTTATTTGTTAGACGGTTACAAACCTCAGGGGATATTTGTAATTTCTCAAACAATGAGAGAGTGTTTGTAATTATACCAAATCTCAGAGGAGCTAACTGTAATTTACCCTAAAAACTATTATGAATATTGGATGTTGGTGTCAAGAGCACATACTTAAAGTAAGGATTACTGATGAATAAAATAAAGCACAAAATAAATTGTTGTTAAGAAAATTTAGAATGGTCTTTATCTACAGTCAAGGAGACATCAATTAAGTGGTTCATATCAAAGTATTGATACTCATTGAAGATTAAATATATAAAATGAACTGCGGCTATACTTCACCAACAATACTATAACATAAGCAATTTATTATCAAAGCGGTTAAAAGAATATAAGAATTTAGAATTGTATGGATATTTTTCTAAATAATTAATGATAACTCATTCAATTCAAGAAAACTTATATTTTACATAATTTTTATTAGAACTAATATCCAGAGGTAAATATTTTTTGTTCAATTTTATAAGTATATGAATATTTATTATTATAGTCACGATTTAAATTGAAAATGACACGGGTTTTGTGCTAATACATTAATATTTCTAAATCAATCAATAAACATGCAACCGTTAAAAGTAGATTAAATATCAACATTCATAGGACTAATATGATCACAATTAAACATTAAATAAGAAGATTTGAAACTATTATTTTTTTAATTTGTGTAATTGGATGCCACATCGATATATTCAAATTAAAAACAAGAAAAACTATATATTTTCGTAATTCATAAAATTTAATTAAATTTGATGAGAGTTTTTTTTTTTAAGTGAAAGCGATGAATATTATTAATTAAAGTAAATTAATTACTATCAATTTTACCGAACATAGACAATTACATTATACCCTAATCAACAATAATTATATAAATTAATTCTAAACAATACATTACTATTACAGTGTACAAACAATACATACTATAAAATAGACTATCATCCCACGTATTGATAGGATTCGAACCCATAACCTTAGATCTCAACTTTAACCATTAAGCTACGACAACATTCATAAATTTGGTGAGAGTTGACATGTATGATTTGTGCATCATCTTTTTGGCTATGATGAAATACTTTGACTAATGAAAAGTAAAAGTTCCTATTTTTTGTGGTTTTATTCAATTTGTTTTTGACAAGGATTTGACTATTATAGTACTTCCTATCATTGCTTTAATTCACTAATTAACTCGTGTATTAGAAAAAGTAACTTTTCTTAATTCATTTAATTTAGAGCACGATATATATCTAATTATAATTGGATTATAAATCTGAGTGACATTGCAGAAATGGGTTATTTTTTGTAATTCATGAAAAACTTTAAACATTTGATTTTGAAGATTTTTAATTTATTAAAATTAATTTTGTCATAATAATTTATTTTATTTTTTAGATAAAATAATTACAATTATATCATTAATTTCAATCACGAAAATCAGTATACGTCAATTACTAATATCATATATGTGTACCTAACCATACAGTAGACCAGCAATCGATTATTGAAGTACATCTACACAGGACCCATGATCTCGTGATCATGGGTTTCTGCTTCATCGACAAAATTAGGTCTCATCAACTATAAAATAATTTATTTAAAAAATATTAATTTTGGAATGATTGATTTTTCATAATTTATTACAAGTTGAATGTGAAAGAACTAATTTTGTAAAGACAAGTTGCCAAAAGTCCCATTTTGTAACTTTACAAAGTTAATTATTGCATTTATAAATTCATAATGATTACAAAACAACCACAACTAACACTAGGCCCAAAATGATTGACATAATAAACATTCACTAATTATTATAATCTAAGCTAAAAAAATAATTTTTCGAATTCTAATTACACAAACATCACTACTTTCGATTAAAATTAACAATTTATAATTTTTCAAAAAATTCGACTCCCACCAAATTAAATATCAGTCTGACGATCAAATCCTCAAGCATCCACTGATAATCGATTTCTCGTCTTTTCCTTTTCGAATAAAAAGGAATTTTTATATTTCATTAATTACGAAAAAAGTATATATTCCCAGAGAATAGTTTTGCCTAACCAAGTGACTACCATGTCATAAGGTTCCCTTCTTTTCCTTCCAATACACTAAAGTCTAATAGTTGCAATTTTGATGATTATATCTCTCTCTTATTATATCCTAGATTTTGTGGCGTGCAATATCTGTGTGCATAATTTTTAATAATATTTTTATTTTAGGTTAAATTACAATTATCTCCCCTGAAGTTTATTATAATTACGAATATCCCCACGTTGTTTGAAAAATTACAAATACCACCTCAAAATGAAAATAAATATGTAGTACCTAAATGGAGATAAGAAAAGTAATACTTTATCCTTGCTAAATATTTTATTTTTTTCAAAAATAATATTTGAGAAAATGTAAAAAATTCTAAGGATGGGTAAAATTAATAATCCATAGAGAATATTAAATCATAAAAATATTTTAGAAAATATTTAAAATTATAAGTTATAATTTAAAAAGGGCATTTTGGGCAGTTCATTACAAAAATTGGATGAAAATCTGACGGAATGTGCTCATTATTAGATGAACGTTAAAATCAAGGAGGTATTTGTATTTTTCCAAACGAAGAGATATTTGTAATTATGTCAAAACTTAGGGAAGGTGATTGTAATTTACCCTTTATTTTATTGAAGTTCATAATCTATTTCTGTATATTAAAATTTGTCATTGCCTTACTACTTCACATACAAAAATTGTCTGATAACTTTTTTCTAATGCATTAATTATCAATATGTATTTTACTCAAATTAAATTAAAAATTAAAACTTTATATATATGTTATAATTATGATAACAATGATTATACATACATGCAACAAAAATACTAATATGTATCTATTTCAATTAACAATAAACTTAAACAAAATGAATTTTTTTTTTAGTACATATAATTGCATAGAATTAATTTTCTAAAAGAACTTAATTGAGTAGTTAATTCAACGTGAGTTGGGAAGTTGAAAGGGCATTTTTTATATTATTATAATTTAGCATTGTGGTATCAAAACTACCATTTTGAGTCTTATAAACCTCTTCCCTTCATAACAGTATTGATAAAGTGTAAATTATAACGGACTTTATGATATTTGTCGTAATTATAAACACCTCTCTGTTGTTCGAAAAATTTAAAAATACCCTTTGAAACTAATGGCCGTCTAACAAATATCCCCTCGTGACAACCCGTTGTAAGGGTATTGTTTGTTAGATGGTCGTTAATTTCAAGGGGTATTTGTAATTTCTCAAACAATGAAAGAGTATTTGTAATTATGCCAAAGCTCAGGGGAGCTCGTTGTAATTTACCCAAAATATATAAATATAGTTTTACATTATTTGTACAATATATTTAATAGGCCTAAAGAAAAAAAAAAGGAAATTGAAGAATAAAACAACTGTTATATGAATATAAAAGGAACGGTGGATATTTAATTAGAATCAGCATTTTTGTTTGGATAAAAAGTGACCAAATTCTGTGTTATCTAATCCACCGACATGCTATTTTTTCCCCTCTCCCTATAATTAATGTTTAATATTAGATTTTGGAATAATTCTATTTATGCTTGGAGGCCCATATATTCATTGCATGTCCTACAATTATTACTAGCTGGTATAAAGTGGAGTATCCATTTTTATTTTTAATATATAGTTTATTATGATATTTGTGCTCCAATTTAGTGTAGCCAATTAGTTTTGGTCACGACACTTTTAATGTCTCTAGAAGTTGGAATATATTTGCTCCATATATTACAAGTAGAGTCGTAAAGGTATAGAGTCGAGTCGAGACGAGTTTGGTGAGATATTTTTTTAAATTAATTTGGAATTTTTATCTGTCGAGTTTTGAGATTTTCGTACGTGGTTATATAATATCGAGTTTGATTGAGCTCTGATGAGTTGAATGCAAGTCATGATTAGTTTGCAAAATATATGATTTGCTTTTTTAAAATTTTATGAAAATTATGGGATATGGTAAGCTCGTAAAATAGCAATAATTTTTATTAGTTAGATATATTTTTGGGCAAGAAAAATTAAATACCTTCGAATTTTAGTATGTAAATAAATAAGGCCTCACTTGGAAATCATTCATTTTGAAAATATAGTATTTGCTTTTTATGAAAATTATGGGATATTGTAAGCTCGTAAAATAGCAATAATTTTTATTAGTTAGATATAATTTTGGGCAAGACAAATTAAATACCTTCGAATTTTAGTATGTAAATAAATAAGGTCTCAATTGGAAATCTTTTATTTTCAAAATATATTATTTGCTTTTATAAAATTTTATGAAAATTATGGGATATTGTAAGCTCGTAAAATAGCAATGATTTTTATTAGTTAGATATATTTTCGGGCAAGACAAATTAAATACCTTTGAATTTTAGTATGTAAATAAATAAGGTCTCACTTGGAAATCTTTCATTTTCATTATAAAAAAATACATTTATCATGATTTTATTTGTTACAAAAGTATATATGTCTTAGTTTTTAGCTATAATTAATATAATATTTTGACCTTATTTGCAGAAACAATAATTAATTATAATCATTGTGCAACTATAATTAATTAGTATTTACTGTAATTTTTTATTTTAATTATGATAATTAATTATAGCAAATTTATATTTCTTCTAATTACATGCGCTATGATCCTAATCATAAGAGGGTCTCGTGCAAGAGGAACTTTATATAAGTTAAGAATAAATAAATGTGATGTGATCATGTATAGTCTATAATGCATGGACACTTTTAAAAAATTATTCGATGCAGTATTGGATGCAGACACGGTATCCACGTATCCAAAATATAAAATAAAAAATAATAATAATAATACAGACACATCAACATGCGCGCCCGATACATTTTATACACGTTTATAATTTTTTTATAATTTCAGAAGAAATTGATTGTCTTTAAAAAGAAAAAAAGAATTTTGGGTTGAATATAAAAAATAATAATTCAATTATCCCATACCAAAAGTTTTGAAATGAAATTACCAAAAACTCAAGAAATAGTCATGATGATTTAATTAATTTGAATGATTAGAATTTTTTTCATTACGTACTTTTTAAAATAAATTGATTATGTATTTTTTTTTAAGCGAAAACGATGAATATTATTAATTGAACTAAATTGATTACAATCAACCCTATCAACTAGCAATCTCTAATAGAGAGAATTACAACAATCATACATTAACCAATAATACTACATAACATAAATTAAATCTATTGCACTATACAAACAATACCGCTATACAATAGACTATCATATTCCTCGCATTGGTGGGGTACAAACCTATGGCGTCAAAGGTTATGGGACCTCAACCTTAACCACTAGGCCAAGAAATCATTGGTGATTATATATATTTATTAACCATGTATGTTGGTTAAGAATTTAAATGCAAGACATGTTTATTTTATGTTTTATCTTGATACTTTCATATTGTATATTTTTATTTTATGAAAAATTAAAAATTTCTAATAAAAACATATATTATATATAATCATATTAATATCATATCGTACTTAAAATTCATAAAAAAATTTAAAAATTTTATATTCATATCGCGTCGTGTCTGTGTCGTGTCATCATCTCCATGCATCATAGTGTATAGTGTGAACGTAGGTGAAATTAATTACATACATATATAATATAATATAATATAATATTAATTTAGGGTAGAAGAAGAAGGGTCATTATCGAGTGTAAAATTTGAGCATTTCAAAGACTGAAACAATGAAAACGTAATAATTGTACAAGTGTGTGACAGACTGACTGACTGACTGACACTGCGCCCTAAAATTATATATTGTAACACCTCACTAACTACCTACATTCTGCCTACCATTATGTTCTTCAGTGCCATTTCAAGAACCATCATTTAAATTAAATTAAATTAAATTAATAGTAGAAACATAATTTAATATTAATAAAGGTTAATTACACTTGAACCCCCTCTAAAAATATAAAATTACACTTTTTTCTAACAAAGTTTAAAAATTACACTTACACTCATTTAAAAATTCACTGTTTACACCTGACCCCTTTTCATTAGAATTTGGACGAAAAATGCAGACATTAGCAAAAAAGTTACATATTTTTTAATTTTACCTCTCATTCATAATTTGATTATAATATTCTTATACTTATAAGAGAGTAAATGTCATATATAAAAAGTTAAAAAGATATAATTATAATAAAATATTGCTCCCAAATTATAGTTATTGAATAGAAATATTTTAGGGAAATATCAAATGGAAAGTTTATGTAATTTTTTTACTAAAGTCAGTATTTTTCAACTAAACCCTAACGAAAAGGAGTCAGATGTTAATAAAGAATTTTTGAAGGGAGTGTAACTGTAATTTTAATTTTTTTTGGGTAAAAGTATAATTTCGCATTTTTTGAAGAGGTCTAAGTATAATTAATCCTAATAATAATCTATCTATACTATTATACTAAGCATAAATATCCCTGAAGAATTAATTTGGTTTGTCAAACGTGATAGTTTTAAATATTCTTGCATTCTTCACAATTTTTTTTTTACTATGATCCTATAAATCTTCGTTTCTATTTAACAAATGCATTGAGTGTGCTTCATTTGTTAGTATCTATATTAAGTGGGACGGGCCTATAATAACTATAATTGGTTAATAATATGTGTATGGACTAAAAAATCTTCAAATATTTTTATTTTCCCACCATCTATTTATTATTAATTTTTGTTAATAATTTTTTATTCGTGCATATTTAAGGTTGATTCATTTTATATGTTCTTATAAGTTTTTTCATTTTTATCATTAATTTTTTATTTAATAAAATAACATAATAAAATTTAGGGTGAATTACAATAACTTCCTCTGAGATTCGACATAATTACGGATGCATTCTTGTTGTTTCAAAATTAAATATCCTCCTAAGTTTGTAACCGTCTAGCAAATAATCCATTTTCATCTATTTATAGGTGAATTGACCAAAATGCCCTTATGTAAATTGAATTATTTTTTAGAATTTTTTAAATTTTTTTGGACAAAAATGTGCAAGGAGACATTTCTTACGTTTTTTACACAGATGAGCAATAATGTTATTTGCTTCGACTGATTTTTCTACAATTAAAAAAAAATCAAGGGTAAAGTGGACAATGTCAGACCTTGGTTAAAAATTATAAACTTCAAAGGAGTATTTGAAAAATTTAAAACAACGAGAGGGTATCCGTAATTATACCAAACTTCATGAGAGGTCATTTTAATTCACCCTAAAATTTTAAATTATGTACGTGCATTGAGTGTGCTTTGATTATTAGTATTATAAAAAAAGAAATAATAATTATACTGGCATGATTTAGACAAAAGTATTACACATTTAAGCAAGATTGAGTATAAAATTCCTCAAATAATTTTTATCGGTTGAAATATTTTTCTTTTTAACCGTACACGCTAATACTTTAATAGTCGAATTCAAAGTATTTTAAACAAAAAAACAATTAAAGCATTTTTTTTTTTTTGTTGAATCTACGTAAAGTTACATATCCACCTTATCAAAAAGAAATTAAAACGTCTCAACAACTTAAACTATTCGTACAAAATTACTCTTTTCAAACATTCATAAATCATTTTTTTGTTTTTGGTATTTTACTTGAATTGTACATCACTTTACGTATTAAAGTTTGAATAATTAAAGCCATCCCGTTATTATTAATTTTAAGTAAAAGAGATGTTTTAATTTATGTTTCGTAATTAAGGATTTATTTGATTAGGGCGAAAAGTGGGAGTATAAGAGAAGTGAAAGTAAAAAGAGATATATATCAAACTCACTCGCAGTCCAATTTTATTTTCGTTCAAAATTGGACGAAAAAATAAATGTATAAGGCAAAGAAGACAAAAAGAAATATTTTTTTATTTTTATTTACTATATTACCCTTATATATAATTTATCTCAAATTCTTATCTTGTTCCCACTTATAATACATGTATATAATTTTTGAGAAAAGAAATCAAATCGTCGAAAAATTATTGCGTCGAAGTCAACAATTAAGATAAACATGGTTTTTTTTTTGTATTTTTCAGAATCTTTTATTATTAACTTGTCATTAATCTTGATTTTATTTAAACTAAATAGTCTAAAATAAATAAACAATACTTATTTTTATTAATAATAACTATCGCTCTTATTTTTGTTTTAAGAATATTTTTATTAATAAGTTTTTAATTTTCTAATATACTAAAATTATTTTAGTATAGTATTAACTTACATATTTTAGTATATTAGAAAATTAAAAAAATTAGTATTTTTTTTTCCAATCTATTTTTCTCGTACCAAACAAATAAAACTATTTGAAATTTAATGTCCTTCCATTCATACCAAACAACTTGAAAAAATATTATTATTCTTTTCCTCTCTTTACCTTTGCCCTTCTCGTCCCCTTTTCACTTTTTTTTTCTTCTCGTTTGAACCAAATAAATCCTAAAAGAGTGTGAACAAAATCTACTCTTGTTCTTTTTTTTTTTTTTATATGATATTTAATAATTATTTTATAAATATATTTAGGTATGAATTCTTGATATGACGTGTTGACGAAAGTCAACCTTTGTTAGCGACAGACAAAGAGAAGTCAATTTTGAATTGCTCACGCAAGTGAAGTGAAAGTGAGCACACGAAAACCCAACAAACAAAAACTGCATCATTACTTTTTGCCTCAAATGTCAATTTTACCCCTCTTACATTTTTATTTATTTATTTTTTTAAATTTTTTGTTCTTTCTACATATTTTATGGGCACTTTGATGTGGGGTAATAATTGAATCATGATGATGTCACTTTTCCCTCATTTCAAAATTTAGAACTTGGAGATATTTATAAATATTTATAAAGTTTACTACATTTATAATCAATCACAAGAGAAGAATCTCATTTTTACCTTTTATTTAATATTCTTGCTACAAATAAAGTCAATGTTCATCTTGAACCAGAATTGAATTTTCTATGAATGACAATCGTTTTATTGATTGGTACCTCTAAAGGAGCAATAACAGCTGGGGGAACCCCGTCGTTTGGCCTGTGATCAAAATAAAGATGCGCGTCTCCTAATTGTAATGGTGGGTAAATTATAACTACTTTATCTGAGGTTAGGTATAATTATAAATATTCTCTCGTTGTTTTGAAAAATTACAAAATACTTTCCTCAAGTGGAAAAAAATTACGTAGCCCCTAAATGGAGATATGAAAAATACTACTTTACCATTGTTGAATTTTTTTTAATGCTTAAAAAATGCAAAAATCTGAGAGTGGGTAAAATAAATAATCCATGGAGAATAGTAATCCATAGAAATATTTTAGAAAATTCTAAAAAATATATGAAATTATAACTTATAATCCAAAAGAACATATTAGCCATTCACCACAAACTGGATGGAAACCTAACGGGATGGGTTTGTTGTTAGACGTACGTATAGTCAGGGGGGTATTTATAATTTTTCAAACAACGTGAATGTATTTGTAATTATACCAAATTTCAGGAGAGACGACCGTAATTTACCCAGCAATAGAGAATTAGGCCCACCGACTCGCTTTCATCCCTCATTTTCGTAGTGCAAGGGAAACTCTTTGTACGAGGTGTTAGTTTTGATCCGATTGTGCAGTTCTCTTCCAATAGTGAAATTTCTTTTGTGCCCTCGTACCAGTTTTCACTCCCCTATCGATACAAGAAATCTTTTGCTCTCTTTTCCACGAAAAATCCTTATTTATAAAAATATCAAATAATGTGAATCAAACAGGTACAATGCAGAATTTGAACATTATTATTATAGTGCGCCTTGAATTATTTGATGTTAACACCCATTATACATACAAGAAGAATATTTTGGTAGTTTGATGATGAATGAATTGGTCTCATTTCTTAGGTTTTTGTCTTGTTCCACACCATTCCATGAGGTGGGGTTCTTATTACCAGTCATATCCACATACTAAAATTCTTTTGGTTTTCTTTTCCTTGTGTGAGGAATATGTTTTTGTCCCTTTTTTGCTAACTGAAAAGACCATGGAATTGAGTTCATTTGCCTAACAAAAACCCTAAAGATACCCATCTTTTTGGACATGAGAGATGGGGAAAAGGAGATCCTGCATTAATTGATATTCCACCACCACAATATTGAGAATAAATTAAATTATTACATTATGCTTTTTATTACCAACTGCATCCTCGATTCTGCAGTACATTGTACAGTTTAAGAAGAATGATCTATTCACTACCAACAACATCCCCGATGTTGCGGTACACTGTACAGTTTAAGAAGACTGATCAATCGTTATTCATTACCAACATCTTCAATCCGACGTGTAACCTGTATAGTTTAAGAAGAATGATCAATCGTTATTCATTACCAACAGCATCCCTAATGCTGCGGTACACTGTACAGTTTAAGAAGAATGGTTACTCGTTATTCATTACCAACAACATCCTTGATCCTACACATACACTGTACAGTTTAAGAAGAATGATTAATCGTGTAACGGTTGAAGTATCATTTGTGGTGGAATAAGTTGGGCATGGAATTTCCCTACCGGAAGCCGGAGCAAGTGCCCGGAACTCCAGCCGAGAATCCAAACCTTAACGGCATGGAATAATCGTGTCAAAGCACGATACCTGGGTGAGAAAAGAGTATAGAAAACGAGGGATTGTCCGAGGGGGTTTTAACAGCGTGCGATTTAGAAGAACAGAATGCATCTCATTAAACGGACCGATGAATAATAGACAAAGAAATACACGACGTTCTGTACACATACTGATGAAAACTAGCGCCCAACGAGCACTCTTTACCGCGACAAAACAGAAAATCCCCCCAGCCGATTACTCTGTATTCGCTCATGCCCGTTTTTTCTTAACTTCACAGAGAAAACAGTATACACAGATAAAATCTTCACTCATAATGTTACCTCTCCACCGCGACCTTCTGATTCCAGGTAGAGAAGAGGAGGAGAACGATGCCCCTTCACAGCACAGACAACACAGACTGCTAACTGCTAGGCGCCAAGAAACGCATTGTGGAGGGGGTACTTACATGCATAATCGACACACTTTTGCCAAATACGGAAGAACCCATCATTCGTTTTTGTGGTTCAAATTGTGTCGACTCTGTCGATGACATCCAATGCTTTGATCCGGTCGATATCAAAGTTAATGATGGGGACGGAAGATGGCCTCCTGATAGGAAAAGGATCCCTCTTGTTTTCACTTGTTGGAGAATGACTGCTGCTCTTGCTCAGCCTGTGGTGCTTGCATAGCCTCGTTTTTGATGTATCAAATTCCTGGCTCTTGCTTATGCCGGGTGTCAGTTTCCGTTTACTCACGTCTCGGAGCATCTGTTGGTCCTCGACCGTCAACGTTGATGACGGTGAGTTTGGCTTCTGACCTGACAACTGGAGCATCTTCTGATTTGGGGACCTAATCGGGGATTTTACAGGAGATCGAAGTCCACCATTTGCAGCCCTTGATTGGCTTATAAGATGATGAAGCCACACCACCAAATCAAGAATGTAAGCTTCTGTTTTCTCCTTGTCCGCGTGATGAAGTGTTTCAATACGGAGCAAATCAGTCTGGCCAGCAGGTTTACGGTTCATCTCGGACCTAAAGTAAGACAAGGCATTCAGGCAAAAGACAAGAAAACAAATCGAGATCATTAAACGATAAGCACTGAGGAACTCAAACTCACCCGGTGTTTGCCCATTCTCCGACCCAACCGAAGCCATGGTGAGCCCTGTTTTATATTATTCCACATAGTCAAAGGTGTACATGAGTATTTAGGAACGTTTACAGTAGAGAACACATAGGATTCATACAAGAACATCGTGAAAGGACGGTAAGGAGATGCAAGGTGTCCAAGTTATTTTAACATATACACGAACCAAGTCAGACTCCGATACTCAAACTGCTAAAAGACAAGGACTCTCCTCCCTCCAAGAAAACAGGGACAGAGTGTAATGTGAAGTTCATTAAATGCAATCGAACCCCATGAAAGGTAATCGTTTGACAGGGATAGCAATTTTACTTGGTTGTATTGGTGGCCATGGGAACCAGCCACTGCAGAGTTTTCTCCATTTCTGCTTTGATTTGTGGGATTGTTAACTGCACAAAGAACAACCAGATGAATCAGTAATAAAACGGTGACGCATAAAAATCACATTTAAGTATAAGGCACAAGAAATAGAAACAAGAAAAAAAAAGAAAATTTTCATCAAGTCCGAGATTCTGATTAGAAAATATAAGTACCTCTTCCTTGAGATGAAAAGATTGTAATCTGGTTCGCAGTGCCGACTTTATGGTTGGTGGCAGTCCCTGGTACAGAGCATCTCTTGTACTTTGTGGCACGGAACTAGATCTAGTTACCTGTTAAAATCGCATCCATAGTCAGAAAATTCCGCAAACTTTATATATGGCACACATAATCCTTTTTAAAGGATAAGCGACAAACTTCCAAGAAATACAAATGTTCCGTTAAGCAACATCAACTACTTCATCATGATGAAGCAACAATTAAGAGAGAGAAATAACAAGTGCAACCCCGAAAAAGTACTTTACCGCAGAATTAAGGAAGAACAACTCACAAGTGTATCAATCTGGGTAATGAGATTCGCATAGTGCAGTGCAAGCCCAGCAGATCCCAACTTCTGGTGGTGGTTCTTTACCGGCTTGTTTCCATCTTTAATAGTAAATCCATCATGAAAACAAAATTGTAAATTAGATCCCTATAATTGAACCTAGAGAACACCGATGGCGGCAGGTAAGATAAGCAAATAAAAGCAAACCAGCTACACAATCATTTTGAACACATTATCATATCAATCTCATATAACCACATTGATCGTAAAGAAAAATTCTATACACAACTAAAATTTAAAACAAATTTTATTATGTAGAATCCTTTCTTCCAGAAATTAGCCGATGAACTCTACTTAAACAGAAATTTTGCTTGCTTTAATGCGTTCCAGAAATAACCAAGCAGTTTAAATGGTTTTGGATACATTACCACTGCTACCAAATGCAGAATGGATCTCCAAATGTAGAAAGTGGACGATGTCGACAAGCTTCTCCATCACCTTAACATATCAAAATTATTGAAGATGAGCTCATTGATTAGAAGAGAACTCTTGATAAGAGAAACAACCATAAAATTTACTTTGCAACATACAGTCAGTCACGATATAAATTTTAATAAATCCCTTTGCAAATTAAAAATAAAAAGCTGCTCTAGTCATGTTGGAAGTATAGCATACATCTGGAACCCATATAAAAACAGAGAGCTCAAGAATTGCTACCTCCTCCAAGATCTTAGACCACAGGGACTTTTTTTTCAAACTCTTTACATGTTTCTTTTGACTCTTAAGCTCTGCACGCAGAATTGCTAGGCTGTCTCCTTCAGTAGGAAATCGAAAAGAAGAATTAAAAAATGAAACAGTCAAAAGTAGAGTATAAAAAGAAAACAGCTCCACGCTTAACACAAGCTGTCACAATTAGCATATAGCAAGAAAAAAAGCATAGCAGACTTCATCAAAAAGGTATACGAGTATAAGGATAAAAGCAGAAAAATTAATAAATTTCACCATGGGAACATACGGAAAAAGAAGTGCCATCAGTTATAGAACCCGCCATTAGTTGTTGGTAAAAAACAAACACCGAATGGTTTTTCATTGTTAAGTTACAACAAGTGATGGACTCCTTTTATTTCAGGGGTGCAGCAGCAAATATAGATAGGAAGCTTCATCAAACCACCTTAGTAGACCGTTAATTAGCCCAACAGAACTGGTGGGACAAGAAGCAAGACGACCTAGGAGGAATTCCAGATGCTAGAATGGAACTATACAACAAGTCTTCTTTCCTGCCATTTGAGCTAAATAGGTTCTAAGCCCTTTTTGCATGAACCCGAAAGAAATAATCTAGTGCTTGTCATTCCTAAACTCAGTCCATGTAAGAAAATCACACATTACCAGATCATTGCCAACTACAATCATCAGGAGGATGAAAAGAGAAATGTGATTAGAGTACAGCTGTCTAATGCATGCGATCTTTAAAGGTTGTTATAAATGGGGAAATAAGAAAGAAAATATGATACTAGATTTCTAGCACGTAAAAGTTGGGGAATCTAGCATTACGAAGAGATGAAAGGCAACACAGATGGGACAAGCAATTGATGGATAAAAGATACAGATTTTACATGTCTGATCCATACAATATATGAAGGACTTAGACACAATCCAGAGGAATCTTTAACTTCTATAATCTGCAAAGATTTTCTCTTCTTTGTTCAAGGAATTAGGCTAACAATACATATTGGTCTCTTATAATGGTAACTACTAACTACAGTATCCTGGTACTGTAAAAGAATTAGTTGAGCAAGTTAAAAGATAACTATAGTATCATGGGTGAACAAGTTTACAAGTTCTTCAAATAGGCAACATTTTATCACACTTCAGAATATCTAAAGTTCCACATTGATTCAATAAGGAATTTGCTTAAACTTTGTTATGAATTCATATTTCAAGTTTCATAAAAATGGCTTAAATTTTGCTGTGACATGAAGGAGAACTTTGTCACATGTTACCAAGTTAACTCTTATATCTGAAATTTCTTAGCATGTCCACAGATTTTCGTATAGTTTTTAGATCATCCAAAAGAGAGTATAAGATGTTAAAATATAAAATTACTGAAAAATAATCTAGAGGATGTGATGATAATTACCTCCCTGCGAAGTGTTTGAGTTATCCCCCTCTTGAGCCTTGCGCCGACAGTCCTGTTCGAATCTGTCCAGTGCATGCATTTCATGATATAGTTCCTGCAACCTAAACATATTAAATATCTCCTTTCAAAGTTCAAAGACACCCAAACAATGTACAGCACAGTTCTCAAAACAGCTTGAAATCATCTTTACAACAAAACAGATGTTTGCTGCCACGTAGCCCTCCATGTTCAAAAACTATTCATACTTCAGTGGCATATTACCAGAATTAATCTTAGGGCGTGTTTACTTGTACGGAGATATGTTGTCATCCCCTCAAATCAGCCCATCTCCCTTGTTTACTTGGAGGTGGGCCGGCCCATGATTTGTAGAGATTTGGTGGGAGTTGAAATCCCACCAGGCCCCTGGTGGGATTTCAACTCCCACCCTGCCCACCAAATGGGGATATGAGGTGAAATTACCCTTGTATCCCCATTTATTAAAACAAAAAAACCAACGAGGATAAGGGGTTGAGGCCAGAGAAGAGCGAAGATGCTAACGACGTTGAGGCCGGAGAAGAGGGAAGTCAGGGAGGTGGAGTGGTTTTCACTGCAAGAACTGAAGGATAGGCTTCATAAGCTGAGGAAGATTGAGGAGAAGGAGAGAGAGGCAAATTTTGGGATTGCGATTAAGGACATTAGAGATAGGAGTTTGAATTTTTGGCCAAAAGATGAGAAAGCGTAGCCGGGCGGGATTAAGTCTCTCTGTTCTTTCTCATTTGGTTTGACTAATTGTCTAATGAGTTAACTACATGTGGTGTTGACTGGCTTTACTGCTCCTTTGCTGTTGGAGATGGTATTATGGTCAACATTATTCTTAAAGCTGGAGCTGAATTTAATTGGCTGATTTGGAAAATATGCTTTCACTGTTGATAATGGTACTCGAATCACAGATTTTACCTTCTGAACTTGCACTTCAAGAATTACATAGCAGAATGCTTTACAAAACTATGAACCACTAGGGACTAGTGGGAGTTGGAGATTTTTCTGGGTAAGCTTTCTTGAGCCGGGGTAATTGGTTAAGTGGATGAACGGGAGGGGCAGATGTCTTCAGGGTATAAAACATTTCTTCAGCAAAAAGGGGGAAGAAGACAAGGGCAAAAAGGGAAATACTAATGTCATCTTTGTTTCAATCACAAAACATAAGCAAAGGTAAACATATTATACCTCATGCTATCCTTGCAAGTAAACATATTATACAATGAGATATTTGTACACATCCCTAATTTCATCATTTTTTGCAATATCTCATTCATATCCCATCCTTACAAGTAAACGCCCCCTTAAAGTTTAAGGTGTCCAATTGGTTAATCCTTTATAACTTCAACTATCTATTCCAAATAAATTAGACATATTTCCAGCTTAGGATTCACCAGTTGACCCATCATAGAGACCCTCAAACCTGTCTAGAGCGACCAGCTAAATGCCAAGGTCGTCATTGTGCTAGAATAGAAATCTCAAGATGGAGATAATATAGCATCACTATTCACATAAAAGTTCTCTTTTAAAAAAATCTAGTCCACAATGTTGAACACCCTTGATTTTCTAAGAAGGATATAACAGGAGATACTTCAGTACTACCGATATTGTACAGAAATCATACGCAAATAGTAGGAAACAAACACATAATGAAGAGATAACTTACAGCAGTGTACTGAACCAACATCATTAACTGCTGCATCTCAGTTTCTGCTTCTTCTTTCAATTGTTTGTGAGGTGTGAGTTCCAACTCCAACCTAATTTTTCAAAAGTGAAACTAAATATTATATTGGAAGTTTACTTGATGTGTTAACAACCACATGAATACAAATAGAGAAAGGAAGTTACTTTTCAAAATAACGGTCCAAGTTGTGCCACTGAGGATCCTTACAGCGATTTCCAAAGCGAATTACTTCTCCAGAAAAGACTTTCAGTTCATCCCTGATACAATGTAGACAAAATGAGCCAATACTTTTGGGTAGGATTTCGGATACGACGCAAATGGTTAGTGAGCATATCATAAAATCCGCAACTAATTCAAATATTAAAACCTCTTGTCGGATGCAGCAATGCTCAGGAGTTCATCCATATCCCTTGATATTAAACGTTGGACACCTTCAGAAGGGAGTACCACTTCCTTTAAATGTCGAATATTCTCCTCCGAAAGGGAGTGCATAAGATTGGCACCTTTGACAATTGTATTTGCCACTTCAAAAGACAAAATTGATATTTTGATCCCTTTTGTAACTATCCCAGATGCAAAACCACTGCTAAGGTTCAGATTAGTCATGCTGCTGCCAAGGGTATCCAACACGTCAACTGCTTTCCCAAGCCCAACAGTGCCTGCTCGGCCCAACAGTGAACTCACTTCGGAGACCTGTAAAATCAAATACAGAATATCCAACAGTTGAGAGAATGAGCATAAACGTGCAAGATATAAAACTTCCGTGCATAAGAATCAGTAGTAGTCACAAATGCAATTCAGGAGTTATACATCATGTTGGAAAATTATGTACGATTTTTATATAAATCATTGAAAGTACATGACACAGAAGCTACAAAAGAATAACAGACTCTCTGAACTTTATAGCAAAAATATGTTAATATGAAAAAAGGTACCTAATAAAACAAATACTTTCATCTACTCTGCCTCATTAAATAATATTTCCGCAACAAGTTAAAGAAAACAAAAGAAGCAACATATCCTGTTTTAAATTACAGAGAAACTCTGCAGAGAAAAATTAAGCTTTGTACCAAGATTTCACATGAAACTTAAATTAGGTTATTCGATAAAACGTGGCAAATCCAAAAGCAAAACAATCGGCAGCATAAATAAGGTAGTGAAGAATAACACGCGTTACCTTGGCGATTGCAACTTGCTTGGATCTTGTCGACCTAGATTTATCCGATAAAGCCCTAGACAAACGAGGTATCCCATCATTAATGTCATCCAAATTTGTCCCCTGAGAAAAAGAACTCAACTCTGGGAATGAAAACGGTTCTCTCGGTTGCTTATCTGCAACTTCCACATCGGTAGGAACATTATTTTCTTGGATGTCCAATCCACGAGACTGGTAAACTATTCCGGGGCCGTAACTAAAGTGACCATTGACATGTGGAAGCGCACCAGCCAATGCTGTGTCGTCAGTGGACCTTCTTGAGCAAAGCCCACCCATTCTGAGTATAATGGCAACAATTCTATCTGTCGCTACTCATCTAACCAATCTTCAATTCAAAATGACAACGGATACTTCCTCCCAAAAGCCTCTGTGACTCACTAAGGCAAGCGGATACTGAATACGAGAAATCAGATTCTGGAAGTTCAAGTCTGAATTTCACTCCAAACAAGATTACCAGAATGCAAACTTTGACTACTAAAACTGATATTCTGCGGCAATCTCAAAACTGCAAATCAAGAAATGAGGACCCATAAGCAAAAATCACTACTTGAAGAACACCCCCAGAAGAAATAGTAGAGCCAAACTATACAGTCAATGCACAAACTCAAGAGCAAAGCTATATAAGAACATGAAACAAGAAAGAGAATGCCGAGGAAAACTTACAAAAACAAGAATTAAGGTAAGTCAAACAAACGACACCAATCATTAACACATTGGCATCCCAAAACAGCAAAGACCTGAACCCCCCAGGCACGCTCTAGTAACAGAACAAATGAAAAATCAAAACTCAACCCGTGATACACGCCAACAAAATCATAAAATTCCAATCTTTAGCTCACCAAATCAAACTTCAAAAAAACCCCATCGAAGCAAAAGAACCAAAGAAAACAATTTCCTCACTTACAACGTGCAAATACACAAACACATAGAGGGCAACTTTCTCCAAGAGACAGAAAGCAAATAAAGATGATGACTTGGATCTAAGAGAAAGAAAAAGAAAGATTCTTGCCCGCGTCTGTTTCTAGCCCACAAAGAACAGATACACACAACTCTAAAAGAGAGATTAATTACAATGATGATGAAGGAAAAAAAAGAATAGGGATCATAGCAGATTACAATTGTGTCTCTATCTGTAGATTGGGTTTGGGTTCTTGGAGAGTGTTGTGGACTCTACCCAACAAGGGTCTCCTCAAGACTGATGGTGTAATTAAGATTCAAGAAGAAAGTACAAAAAGGAGCAGTTTTTCTTGTCCCCAAACCTTCAAATGGACGCTTCACTGTTTCACTTAAACAAGAGTAGTATTTAGTGGTCTAAGTACTGATGCTGATTGCTGCTGACTCTTTCTCTCTCCTCTCTCTCTGCTGCTACAGACCAAATGACACTAAAATCAAGATTCAAGAACTAGGTCAGGGATGGAGTTAGAGAGAAGCCCACCCACTTTTCTTGCTTTCTCCCCCCTCAGCCTCTCCTCTTTTTTCCTGGTCAAAACCCCCAACAAGTGAAAAATACCTCTTGTCTTTGTGTAGTAATTATGGTAATTTTTTGAAGTCAAGGTTGTACTGCCAACTAATTACCATTATCAGTTTTTTTTACCACTGTCACTCTGTTTGTCATCAAAGTTAGAAAGTGTGGATAACCTATTCTTGATTCTTCATCTCAAAAAATGGAAATACAAAATCAGGATAATCCTTTGATTCTTGGAATTTACCTCTCCAATTTGTAGAAACTACAGGCCCTTTTCTGCAATTTTGATACTCTATTTTTTAAGATTAATTACATTGTTTTTAATTTAGTTATTAATATTAATCAATCAAGACTTTTGAAGGGTGGGAATAAGATTTGGTCAAGGACAAGTGGTGAACTCAAGAATTTGTGTTTGAGTTTTTAAAAAAAGTGTACTTGTTTAATTTAATTTGATCGGAGCATTAGTTTATTATGAGTGCGATTGATTGTCCAATCTTATGCATTTAATTAATTACTAAGCAATTAATAATTATTCCATAATAATATGTTTAATTGATTGCCAAATAGTTTACTAGCAAGCAATTGACCCTGTGGTTTTTTATGCTAAAAACAGATTGTAATTCATACATATTTATACTATATTTGGATTGATAAATTTAAATTTGAGAAACTAAAAATTGGATAAAGGATTCTAAGTTACTCCATATTAGAAAATTTTAAAATTTATCAATATTCAACTAAACATTATGCATGTTTGAGTTTTTATAAAGCATTCAATTAAATTGAAATTATTTTGCGGAAAGAGAAAGACAGCGACTAAAAATCGACAATAAGAAAAAGGGTAAAATCATTAATTTTCTTCGAATATTTTCCACATCAAATCAATTCTTATGTATAATCGACAATAAAAAAAAAAAAAAAAAGTAAAGTCATTAATTTTCTTTGAATATTTTCCACATCAAATCAATTCTTATGTGATACAAAGACTTCTTTAAATCGAATAGACTAACACCAATTATGTCTTAGTCTAACGATTAAAACTTAAATTTATCGAATAAATTTAAGATCATGAGTTCGAATTCTTGTACATGTGTGAATATTTAGTCATATTAATGTACTGATCGAATAGATCAATATAATTTACGCTCCATCCAAAAGAATTTCGAGAACACAACAAATCATCATTGGTCAAGAATACCATTGCCATCACAAATAGGGAAACTAGAATAGACTGTCCAAAATTTCCAGTCCTTAAACTACATTATTATTACTGTCTTGATGAGTTATTGAGATTCTAAGTCATTAATTACTGAGTAGAAAAACATCTTTCCTTACAAAAAGTACATATAGTTTGAAGAATTCAAGAATATGTGAGTTTTTCCATCAACAACTCACATTCAAACATATCTATATGGTCAATTGAGAATGATGGATCCAAGACCTCCTTGCAACATATTTCCCCAAGAAATCAGTCAACAAAAAGATCTGTCAAGACAGGCGTAGGAGTTCCCTTTCCTCAGGGTAAAAAGATTTCAAGCTTAAGCGAACATGAGTAGGGATGAATACAACCTTAGATATCAACATGAAATACCTCGAAGTTTTAAGACAACAGATTTTTTCCTCAGATTATCTTCATGTGTCATATTCCTGTGCACTTCACAAATCTTGAAGTGATGCTGCTGATGTTCTGCAATATCAATAACATCTTTCGGCTTCGGCACATTAACCTAGCATAATGGGGAGCACCTGGTATCCCATGGGACTCGAGAGAATCCATGCCTCAACCTTAGAAAACGATCCTTCTTGATTTCCACAGCACATAAACAATCTTCTAAAGAATGCTTGCAAACACTGCAAACAGTTTGGCGTAGACATCTAGTAACTTTTCTCCGTACAACAAACCTTAGTAACCAAAGATTCATGAGTTGCTTGGCACGAGGTACCATGGTTGGTACAGTTTCACGAAGAATAAAAGTACGTATACAATGCACACAGTGAAGGGTTTTTGGATTTGAGTCAAATAAGTTATAGAATGGACCCGTTTTCCGGTAATACCTTTAACCAATATAAAGTCGTTGACTTAGCCTAGTGCTAAAAGGAAGGTGATGAAATGAATATGTAGTACATAGAAACAAAACGAGGATGATTTGCTGCGTGGAAGAGTATAATATTAATGTGGACCACTGCGAGAGTTGCTATCTGATATGAGGTTTTCGAGTTCATCAACGATCGCATCATAGCAGAAGAGATACTGTTCCTGCAAAGTAAGGAGTATATAGTCAGAAAGATACATGAAATTACTTCCAAAATGATTTAACAGAAAACTTTTAGCAGTATATAATCTTATCAGCACTCTTTGTACAACTTTTCTAATTTATGTCCAAATAGTGACCTTAAGTCTGGGAGAATGAAATAGTGAAGGATTTTGAAGATAATCTGCATTTGCTATCATCATTTAAGTTAACCCAAATGGACACATCTTCAATCAGTCTCTCCTCTCATTCTCATTAACTGAATGATATCCGAATGCTAGATAAATGCAAATATTTGGAGAAACACGCAAGTGACTCAAAAATATCCTTATTCCGATATTGGGAATAACTATCGCTTTCCCCCGACAGGAAGTATGATTTTTCAATGATGAAAGGTAGTTTATGTGATCTAAGCAATGAATAACTAGTTTCAAATTGCAGTGACACCTTCTTGTCACTCACTACAGAATAAGAATGACGAAGTATCAAGAAATTGTACCATTGTCTGAACCATTCCAATTCGTTGTGACCTAAACGTGGTTATGGTATTAACAAGATCCAAAGCAGTCATATCTCCAATAAGAACTCTTTGGATAGTATTGTGGATCACGCAGTATGTTCCAGTTCTACCAATACCTGCACTGGTAAAGCAAATAAGTGTCAGACTATATAGAAAGTTCTGACAATCACATTATGTCAGTATAGAAGGCAGACCTGCAGTGCACAACAATTGGCCCAAGACTGGGTGGAATAGCAGATACTCTTTTGAAGATGTCACGAACAGCTACAGTGTCTTTTGGAACTCCATGATCCGGCCATTCAGGATATTGAATGTGCAAAACAGAAAATGGTGGCTCCGCTGACTGTGCACATGAATACAGAAAATGTTTTTATTAGTAATAAAGGTCCACGCCTATCTTTACCAGATTATTGTCAGAAAGACAGAATAAGTGTCAAGGCGACCAAGCATGTTGATCCTTCAGTTTAACTGAATGTTAGAGGAATAGAGGTCAACAAATTCCCTCAATTTCTTGTTTTCAAGCTTTACAATATTAAGCATTCAATTTTTTTTTTACCCAGGAACTGTAAAATTTTAGATTTCAAAGCTTACCTTATTTATAGATATTGAATTACAGTGTGCTAAATCAAGGAAGTGGCACATGTTCAAAGATAAAAGGAACGAAGAGCAAGGTTGCAGGTCAACCTTGGGTTAACAAATCAATGCAATATATAAACTGCAAGTGCAGCAAACACCTCCTACTGCACTTCTTCAATAGGCATCGTAGATTGTTTTGGGCTAACAGTCTTAGTTGGGCATGTGATCAGTTATCTGTGATTCACATGTCAAGAAGTCTCTTTATAAGAGTTCTACAAGTATAGACTGCGCAAGTGTTGTTAATCGCCTCACCTCCTTGTTTTTCACCTCTAAGCATCGCAGAATTAATGAAGTATCTGTTGTTTGAATCCACTTGGTAGTGATGCATATGTTTCCGAACTCTCTAGGGCCATCCTCTGCTTGGAAATAATCTCCACACTTCACTGTCTGTATTTCGTTTCATTGCAGAAGTCCAGGCAAAGTCAAAGTAGTTTGAATGGACATGAATGACATTTACATTAATGACCACAGTGGAAATAAAATGCACTTAATTGCATCCGGAAATAGCAACACATAGGATGCCAAATAAATATACATAAATGCATGCTCAAGGAAGCAGCTTCCGCATTGATGATACCTTATTATTCAATAAAATGAATGGGAAGAAGTTCAAAAAAGTTGAGAAAAATAAACACAATAACTTTCTTTTTAGAAGGCAGCAAACATAATCACTACATCATAGTACTACTTATCTTCTGCTATGAGAATGAGATCACAAGATCAGAATGCTTACATGGGTACCATCAACTAACCGGGTGAGCATAATTATGGCAGGACAGTGATACTGAAGTACCATTTCCCAGAAGTCCTCTGAGGTATTTGGCAGTGGACCTTGAGTTGCAATAAACCGAGAAACACTTTCAGAAGTCTACAATCAAAAGAATCATTTGGGAAGGGATTCAAAATCAATATACAGAACCAAGTGTGTTATAAGTCTGCCTTAAACCGGCACATTAAATTCAAGTAACAGATTCAAAAACCAGACCATGACAAGGCTTGCATTGATATACCCCATCGTTGAAGGTTTGTAATCTTTATGTTGCTTTAAAGTAACCCTGTTATTGTCAACTGGAGCAACAAAATTCAAAAGTTATTATTCCTGAAAGACGAACAAATAATTTAAATGGTGAAACACATCCCCTCTGGGGATAGCCCAACGGTTCGGGCTCAAGATTTCCTATGGGAGGTTTTGCGTCCGAACCTGGGTGTGTGTGTAAAAAATAAATAAATAAATGGTGAAACACATTATACTGCCAATTAGCATACATGGTAGGACATCAGTGTAACGGTTCTTGCGCCGATGTATGCTGTTGAGCGCAACAGTGCATCTATTTCTCATTTCGAAAGCTCCCATTCTACTTGCCTGTAATCAAGCAATGGGCACTCCAAATTATTAAAATGTAGAAAAGAAATTCTGTCAGAGACATCAAAAATTGCTTAATGTAAGTCAGGATGTGTAGAATACACGTAGAAATAGAAACAGAGATAGAGCTCCACTACACTAAGATGGCATCCAATACGAGGCAGTGCAAAGTAAAAAAGCAGAATGGATGTGGAGATGGAATGCATGGTATGTTCGGTGATTGATTGGCCTTTAACTTCCAATTTTATCTCTCATAGGGACTGATAGATCATTCAGTGAACTGGTAAAAGACAAATTTGAATGTTCTCGAACAAAGTAATTCACCTAACTTGTACACCAATTTCTCTGCGAATAATATAGTGGTGCTCCCAGAGCAACTGGTTGAATCCACTTGGTTGTTTGCCAATCAATTAAGAGGACACATGTAAAAGAAGGTGCTCACCATACAAAAATTTACCAACACTTTGTTCAGTAATAACTAGCAACTAGTTATTCCCAAAATACGTTGGTATTTTCCTTCTCCTATCCGCTAAACCATTCTCCTTAACAACAAAAGCTGGATGTAACTGCTTCAGCTTTTCAAGTGCACTATACAAAAGCAAGAGAACCCAGATTTTCAAACTCAATCTCAGTCTTTAAGGACAAATAAAAGACATGACGGAGTGCAAGGACCATATTACAGGTTCTTACATCTAGCACCTCATTAAGTTAACCAGCCATCAGATATACCATTCCACATGATCGCCATTACAAGAATTACCGACTGCTGATATCGCATAAACTTTTCAAGTAAATGAAGTGCAGCCAAATCTTGGTAATCTAGACATTTCCAGAATTCATTCGCATTTAAATTGCACTCAGAACTCAGCCATTTATAAATCCTTGAAATTGCTCTATGTCCCAACGTTTCCAAACTACACGGGAACTCAAAAGTGGAACTCCATTCCATCGCCTAAGGAATTTAAAGAAGATAAACGTATTGTTCCCACTCCCACCACCTTTTTCATTTCACACACATTTCTAGTTTCATTTACTAGCCGGAGAAACAAAACAAAACGAGAAGTGACGAATCTTAACACCTTACTAGCATTTCAATTTAAACAATCTAAGAGGAATACAAAATTACGAAATTGCAAACAACCATGATCATAAAAATAAAACAACCAAAAAGTAAATCCTAGCACACAGTTCCCCAAATACCTCTAAGATCTGAAACTCATGATGGATCGTTTGCGGGGAGCCAAATCTTTTGCCTTTGAAGACTTTCAGAGCTTCGCAGCAGTGGCGGAGCTGATCCTCCGAGAGGAGCCGCCTCTCGGGGCTGGAAACGGCGGATAAATCGAAAGATTTGGCCGCCGCGGCACCGGTGGAAAAGCTTGCAGTGGTGTTGTTCATCACTGATCTCTGGCCGTGTCAACGCCTCGCGACGACTTTACCCGTTTTCTCCTCCGTTTCGTTACTTCTTGCTCTAAAAATTATGGGATAATTACATTAATAACTAAATCTATCGCTTATTTACATAAATTACCCATTTTTTGAATACTTATGTATATATTAATTAAAATGTCAATATTATTTATATAAATTGATCATATTTTTCAAAAAATTATATATTCACTTTCTGAAAATGTCAATATTATTACATAAATTATCTCTGTTGTCTGATTGCAAGGAGTGATTTCTATAATTATTTAAATAAAAAAGGAGTAATTTGTGTAAACACAGTATAAATTAGGGGTGTAGATGTAATTTATACTAAAAAAATTTGAAAATGCGCCCCGAGTTTATATCTTAATTGCAAAGTAGTCCATATCTTCTTCTTTTTTTCCAGTATCATCCGACGTCTTTTTTCCCAATATCAAAAAAAATTGTAATTTTATAATTCCACCATATATTAATAGATGTATTATGCATTTTCAAAATCCTACCAAGAATTCAAATGCATTCATAACAAATTTAATGTAAAATGAGAAAATAACTAAAATTGAAATTTTTAGTGATGGTATGATTTTAATTTTTTCCCCAAAAGTCCTAAGCAATAACATGAAATTAAATTTCTTGTATACTATACATTCTGAACAACTCATATTTTCATAGAGAGTCGAGTAAAAACATCTTTTAAATATTTTTAATTCAATATACTTGAATTTTTTTTTAAAAAAAATAAAATTTGAACAATTTTAATGTTATTATACCTTTACTTCAGTTTAACACGGGCTAGCTCTGTATTCTCTCCTATATTTTTTTTCTTAGGTATAAAATTGATAGATTTAATTTTATTCATTTCGAATGGATAAAATTGTCATGCTGCAGATTTTACGTATTATGGAACAAAAATGTACAAAAACTTCATATAGAAGTTAATTTTTACGTATTCCATATATCATTCCGTCCGGAAGGTAATTTCACTTAGTTTTATTTTTTTACCCAAATTTAGTTATTCATTTTCTATTTTGGACTATACATTGAGTTTTAATTATATCATATGATATATTCAAGGGTATTTCAATCATATTAAAACTTTTGGCCGGTAAATAATTGACAAAGTGACAAATTATGGGACCATTTTGTAATTGAATCTAAATTTAAGGACCTAAAGGAATTTGACCTAATTCATAAGCTCATTTGAGCTATAGGAATTTGACAAACCCTACTAAAACCTTGTCATGCATTTCCTCCACCGCTGCCGCTCCGCCTCCGTCAGCCGCCGCGGCCACCACCACCACCATATTCGCACTCTGTATGATGCTGTTTCCTCCTTGAGATGTCCGCGGGACCGGGGTCTCGACCACGCGGTGGAGCGTGAGAGGCACCTCAAACCTCTGCTCAATCTTAAAAACTTGATCATTTCCGAGCCATCAAAATCAGTCCCACTCTCGCTAATAGCCGATTCGAAAGAACGCTTAGGAATCCCATTTCGCCCCATTGAGTTTATTCGGAAATACCCGTCAATTTTTCAAGAATTCCACCCAGGCTCTCTCAACATCCAACCCCATATTAAACTGACTCCCGAAATTGTTTCTTTAAACTCCGAGGAAAATTTGCTCTACCAGAGTGTAGACTATAAGCAAGACATTGCGGGCCGCCTGCTGAAGTTGTTGATGATAAGTAGAATCAATAAAATTCCGATCGTTCTGTTGGAAAGGTTGAAATGGGAGCTGGGGTTGCCCCAAGATTATGAGAAAGATATAATTCCCGAGTTTCCGGATTATTTTCGGGTGATTAATGGGAACAACTTTGGTGGAAATAGTAAGGTGCTTGAACTGGTTTGCTGGAGTGATGAGTTTGCTGTATCCGAGTTGGAAAAGAAGGGGGCAAAGGATGGAAAGGTTCAGTTTTCGTTGCAGTATTCGAAAGGGTTTGAGATGGATAAGAAGTACAAGAAGTGGGTTGATGAGTGGCAGAAGCTGCCGTATGTGTCGCCTTATGAGAATGCGACGCATTTGGCCACCAAAACAGACGAGTCGGATAAGTGGGCGGTGGCAGTGTTGCATGAGGTGCTTAATCTTTTTGTTGGGAAGAAGGCAGAGAGGGACAGCCTTCTTAGTTTGGGGGAGTGTTTTGGGCTGAGGGCGAGGTTTAAGTGTGCAATGTTGCAACATCCAGGGATTTTCTATGTCTCGAGTAAGATTGGGACGTATACCGTGGTTTTGAGGGACGCATATAAGAGAGGGATGTTGATTGAGAGGCATCCTTTGGTGAATATGAGGTTTAAGTATGTCCAATTGATGAATGTAGTGAAGGATGAGGAGAAACCGAAGAGCACAGAGAATAAGACAGGTATTGATGTGAAGAAAGGAGGAGAGGAATCAGAGGATGGTGAAACTGGGGAAGAAGATAATGCTGAAATGTATGATTCATCTGATGATGATGAGAGTGATGATTCAGAGGAGGCATTTCAGGGCGAAAATGTAACTACAAGAGGGAAATTCAAAAGGAAAGGTGCACCCTTTGAAGAGAAGAATACTAGAAGAAGTGCAGCAAGGAGTGCAAATGGAAGAAGAGCTGAAGAAAATGATGATGAGAGTGATGATTCCAAGGAGCCCTTTCAGGGCGAAAATGTAACTGCTAGAGGGAAATTCAAAAGGAAAAGCTCAACCTTTGAAGAGAAGAATACTAGAAGAAGTGCAAATGGAAGAAGAGCTGAAGAAAATGTATACAAGAGTTCAACTAGGTTTTCTGGGAAAGGTGCAACCTTTGAAGAGAAGAATACTAGAAGAAGTGCAAATGGAAGAAGAGCTGAAGAAAATGTGTACAAGAGTTCAACTAGGTTTTCTAGGAAAGGTGCAACCTTTGAAGAGAAGAATACTAGAAGAAGTGCAGCCTTTGAAGAGAAGAATACTCGAAGAAGTGCAGCAAGGAGTGCAAATGGAAGAAGGGCTGAAGAAAATGTGTATAAGAGTTCAACTAGGTTTTCTAGGAGAACGAACATTCGAGGCGGTGATATGAATATTCCTAGAAGACCCCCACAAAAGTTAGATTTCTCAAGGAATAGAGCTAGCGCTAAAACAGAAAAGGCGCGATATAGGGGAAATTCAGCCACTTGAGCAAGCAAATCATGGATTAGGTTCATTCTATTACGAAAAGTTTATGAACAATTACAGTGAGTTGTCATTGAAACTAACATCCAAAGTAATCATGGTGTTTGGTGCATTTGTTTTATATAAACCGCTTATGCTGTCACTTATTGCATAGTCTAACTCCATTATATAGATTGTAGTATGACTTGATAACGATTATAGTGATGCATGCCTGAATATACACATTGATTACTTCAATTTTCCTGTTTTCTGTATGATTATACTTCATTGGGAATCATTACTGACATAATGCGATTTTGTATCTGGTCATGTGCCTGTTTGTTGATTCAAAAGGAAAGGTGCAACCTTTGAAATTACATTACTGGATCTATATGGTGAAGACTTCTGCTGCAGCATTGCTTCTATACAGTAAACCATAATTCTTCTCAGGGTTCTCCTTTGCTTTAGCTTCTTAAGCATTTGGAAGAATAGAAAGCAGTTGTGTTTGTTCTTGTTTTCTTCTTAAATATAATCTTAATATCGATGGAAATGATAGCAGGAGTCTTAGCTGGTGGACAGTCGCAAAACTAAGCATTGTGCTTGGCGAATTGCTTTATTTACATCGCCTCCAAGCCTATAATTGGTCATCCTATCATCATCACATGAAAATTTCAAACTAGAAATACTGCAGCTTAAGGTTTTAGTTTCCTACAAGTGAAGGACAATCTGACCCAGGAATCAAGTTGAAACCAGTTGGTAATATTGATGATAACAAGCAAAATAAAGCAAGTTTTGTGAAGATCTGCTGCATAATCTGCTGGTGTGATGCTCTGTCATTGGTTTTGACAGTGTTTTTCCTTTCCCCCCTTGTTGTAAGGGAAACAGGATGCAGTTAGTGGGAAAGATTGATCCATTCCAACCCACCCCACCCCTCCATTATCATGTTCTTACAATGAAGTGTTACATGATTATCCAATTGATTTCCTTAAAAGTTTTGTCTCTATTTCTTTCCACATTTGCATTTTGGCACAATATAACTGCATGTTGGATGTTGACACAAGCTACTTGTAGCAGCTGATGAGACGGGACATCATCGAACCAACGTAATGGAAATAACTTATTCGATTTTGCTCCTCACTTGTTCAAATAAAATAGCATCATCTTGATCAAGTGGACTCATTCAAATCCAATACACAAGTGAAGTCATATTCTTGACTGATCAATTTGCAGCCACTTATGGTTGTTTTTATAGGTAAAGGACAGTTGAGTCAAGCTCAAGAAGCATTTGCTATATTCTTTACTTTTGTTCTCTTTTAAAGCTCATATGGAAGTAAAAACGACACGTCGTATAAGCAAGCGATGTATTACTTGTGTTGTGAACCGTTTCAAGAACCGTTCAAAGCACAAATACGAATATAAATCGTAGTAGTTTATGAGAAAATACGAATATAAATCGTAGTAGTTTATGAGAGAATAATCAAAATCCAGCACATATGTAAAAATCTGGGAATTAGGACCTCAGCATATCAATAAAGTAGTAAGGAAAGCATGTAATCTTTCATTGCAAACATATAAAAATGAAGAAAAAGATAGTAGTTGGTGAAATGTGAAGGAAATGGGTGTTTTTGTTTAAGTAAAGTGGTTCCTTTTCAGAACATTTCTCGGCTTTGCAAATAGCATACTCCAGAAATGCTACTGACGGCTCAAATTGTCTGCTTCTGCTAAGATCTTAACAGCAAAGATGATCTAAAATCCCTTTATTCTCAGCTTTCTTGATGACCTAATTCTAACAATTATTGCCTAGAGATCTAGATTTTGCACTTAAAACTTTTAAGTTGGGGGAATAGAATATATCTCTTTTCCAAGTGTCGTTTGGAATGATGAACTAATTAAGATTCCTGCAAAGTAATATTATTATGTTATTTACAACTTTTTTCGTGTACGTACTTATAGAGTTGAAAAATAAATCACGGTTGAAATCGATCGATAAAAGCTCGTTTGAAGTTAATTTGTTAATGAACAAACCGAACTTGAACAAACCCTTTTTATTTGATAAGCTTTTGAGCTCGATTCAATTAGTGGAAACAAGTTTGAACAATAATGTTTTTGACTCGACTCGAATCATTTACTGCGTACTTACTCACCACCATCTTTCTTTATTCTCATTCCTTGAAGATTTTGAAATGTTTTGGTTGCTTTGTTCAGAATCTTGTTACTGATTATTTCCTTAGTAGTATGATTATGACAAAAATATGACTTAAAATCAATATTCAGGCAACAACTAGTGAAGGGGTTGCTGCATGTAGGGTCAGACTCAGATGTCTGTATTTGAACAGAAAGTGCAAGAAAGTTGAACTCAGCACAAACAACTTGGGATTTTAGAGCACTACTGCCCTTAAAATGTTTGAATCCACTCTACAACTAACTGAGTCTCTCAGCCCCCACCAATACTACACTTGTTAAATCCATTGACCATCCCTATCCACTACTTTTCCTCTCAAAAATTGGCACTTGTCTTTAGAATCCCACTTCTCCATAAACCAACAAAATAATATGGTATCGACACGTTTGCTTCATAGATAAGCACCTTGCACGAGGGTAATTCTATGATGAATCGAGCGCAGATAAAAATCCAACGATCTTGGATGAATCAGAACGATCAAGAGATCCACCCTTATGGTCGTAGGAACGTCTTTAGTCTTGAAACAACAATCGTTGTTTCTTCCATTTTTGTGAATGAATCAAGATGACGTAGATAAAAACCCAATGATGTTGGGCGATATCAGAACGTTTAAGAGTTCCACGCCTATGGTCGTGGCAACGTCTTTAGTCCTAATACAATGACCGTTCCATTCCATTATTGTGAATTAATCAAGACGACGTTGGACGAATTTCACCCCTCATGTAATGGGACTGTCTTGAGTTGGAAAAGAAGGATGTTTCTTCCATAGTTATGAACTGGTTAAGGATCAAGAATTTCATTTTTACAGAGCAAAAGTATTGGTAATTACAACATCTGTATGATCAGACTTCTTTCTTATTGATTTACAAAGCCCCTTCCCTTTCAGCCTATAGAAACATTCTGATCCTGTACAACCAATAGTTCTTGTTCCTCTTCATCATCATCACTACTCCATTCATTTCCCATTTCTGGGCTTGTAAGAGTAGAGGCTTTAACAGCTTCACCTTCCCAGTCTGTACAACACAACACAAAATAGAGTACTGAGATAGCACAGGCAGCTTGAGCCGACAGCAGGCCTAGCCACAGTCCGCTGAAGCCAAAACCGAACCAGAAGGCTAAGAGGACGGCTACAGGAGTTCCCACGAAGTAGAATGAGCCAAGATTGATATGGGCGCCCACAACTGGCCTGGCTGCACCCCTTAGGATGCCACAGCCGGTGGTCTGTGGACAGTTTCCGAGCTCACACAGGCCGATTATTGGCAGAACTGATGCAACAAGAGATTTGAGCATTTCATCTTTTGTGAAGAGCCCACCCCATTTCTCCCTAAATATCACTGTCCAGATTACGTTGACGAATCCAATTGCAAATGCACAGACCAATGCCACAATCGTTGCCAACTTGGCTTTGTATGGCTTCCCGGATCCCAGCTCATTGCCTACCTGCAATGAGGAGTAATGCATGACTTCTTCCATAAGGGAATAAACAAACGGGCGAATGATTTTCCATCAACAGAACATGGTCGACAAACGAACTCAACATGACTAATATTGGAAACATGGATGGTTGCTTCAAAAGCATCATCATCATGTTTCTTAGGCGTAAGACTGAGTTGCAAAAGTTGGTTGGTTAACTACAAATGTAATGCATAACGAATGGATTTAGACATCGATTATGTTATGTGTTTGCAACTTCATCCAACCTCATTTACCTGTTCAACTTGCCAACTTTATGCAAGTGCATATTTTCATACATTAACAGATAAAATGATCAGAGAGATCGGTCTACCAACAAGAACTTACCCTAGCAGAGACGCAGCCGGCCAAGGCCATTGGAACAGTGTACATAAGGCTGGTTGTCTGAATCATGATCCCGGTGGCAGCCACCGCCAGCTTCGGATTAGGCAAATACCCAGCCAGCACCGTCACAATCTCATACCACCACCACTCCAAACATATTCCAATACAACTAGGCACAGCCAACTTAAGAAGACGCCTGATCCTACGACAAGTCTGACCAACCCCTCTCGTCCATCTCCACTTCCATCTCCCATACACACACACATACCCCATCATCAGCACCATCATATGCATGTTTGTCAAAACAGAGGCCATCGCCACCCCACGAACCCCCGCCCCCATAACCATCACAAGAACATAATTCAAAGGTATATGGAATATCACAGCCATTAAAGTGCACCAAAATTGAGGCTTGGTCACCCCTTGTGACCTCAAATAAACTCTCAAGGGCTGCAACAGAGTGTTTGTCAAAAGGTCCGGCAGAGAATATATACAATATGTTGCAGCCATGGAGGTTATATCCTTATCTTGGCCCATAAAAAGCATGATTGACTCAAGATTGACCCAAAGAATACCAATGGGGATGATTGCAAGTAGAAGTATGAAGATCATGAGGTGCAGAGATAGTGATAGAAGGTTCCAATTCTTCCTCCCATAAGCTTGGCTGCAGACTGGCTCAAGCCCAGAAGCAAGGCCTACTAAAACCGAATAGCCGGTGATATTTGTGAAGCCAATGGACAGAGCACCGCCGGCCAACTCTAGGCTCCCAAGCCTTCCCAAGAACAAGACTGAAACCACAGCTCTAACATAAACAAGAAAGTTCATTGCTGTTATTGGGAGAGCCATTGACCATAGTCCTTTCAACTCCTCCACCACCTTAATTCACAAACATTCATAGACAAACAAAACAGAACAACAAGAATAAGTGACTATGCATAGACATCCACTTACAGATAAGCATCCAGACAGAAAGGAATTTACCTGGGATGAGGAAGGAAACTTGTGAGAGTAGAACTCTGGACCTTTTTCAGCCATGTCTGCGAGCTTGGATAAACAAGAGATGAAGAAAAAAACAAAGTTCTTGATTTTCAACAAGCTTTCCCTTCACAAATCAAGAAACATAACAATCAAAAGATTTCTTCTCAAGCCCACTTCTCATCTGTCCTTAAAATCCAAGATTCTTGAACTCAATGATGAAACTAGAGCAACTTCATATCATAGTATCATGTTTCATGATATATATATACATACACACAACACACACATAGTAATAATAAGCCGGGTGGTTGGTGTCTATTATATTTGTTGTTTGTGTAGGCCTAGAAATCGTACCCGCCCGCTGAAGCAAAAACAAGAAAAGCTTGGCCACGTAAAGGCCAAAAAAGCGTACGACTTTTGGTAATGGCGGCGACTGTGACATGGGCTTTTTGTGGGGCTCTGAAACTGAAGCAGAAGGACAGGACAGGACAGGACGCATGAGGAAAAATGATAAATAAAGCAAGCATGAGAATTTGTTGAGACAAAGGAGTAGTGATGGGAAAGCGATGGTAAGAACCAGACACAGACTGTGTGTTGTGTGTGTGTGTTTAAGTAAAGATGGAATGGAGCGACAGAGATTTTGGCCTCAAAGTTTCGCCTCTCTTCTTCTTCTTCTTCTCAATAGGTTTTCTTTATTTGCATTAAGTTAGCAAGTGTTGATGTCGGAATGTAAATTATTCGAGTCGAGTCAGATACATTATTGATCAAATTTATTTAAATTATCATCCAGTATGAATTCGATTTGACTGTTGGTCTGATCGAGCTCAAACGAGTTTTAATTGAATCAAATATGAATCGAGCTCGAGTAATTTGATACTTTAAGTATATATTTTTTTTATTTACACTAATCGAACCGAGTTTGAACCGGGCTCAAAAGCTTGTCGAACTAAAAACTCTGTTCGAATTTGATTTGTTAAGTTTAATGAATCAAATTCAAACGAGCTTTTATCGATACAATCAAGTATCGAGTAGTTTGATTGTGTTTTTTTTTTTTTTTTTCAGTCCTATTTGTTTCTCATATAATAATATCTCATTTATTTACATTATATATTAATCATATAATAAGTATAATAATTTGTTGGATATTTAGCTTGAGTTTGATTAGCTCTATCAACAACATCTAATTTGCACCTTTTGCTTTGCATGAGATGATTGTCATATTATGGTTCACAATTTATTTATTTATTTTGATTGAGGATCAAAATTAGTTTTCCGGTCCTCAGAATTCAAACCCATAATTTATTTTTGGGTAAATTACAACCATCTCCTATGAGATTTGGCATAATTATGAATACCTTCTCATTATTTGAAAAATTATAAATACCTCCCTGAGGTTTGTAATTTTTAATCAAAGGCTTGAAATTGGCATTTTGCCCTTGAAACTTTAGTTAAAATTGTAGAAAAATCAATCGAGACAAATTGTATTATTGCTCCTCTATGTAAAAAACTTAAGAAACCTCTTCCTGCGCATTGTAGTTTTTAAGAATAATTCAGTTTGCATAAGGGCATTTTGATCAGTTCACCAATAAAAATAAATGAAAATCGGTTATTTGTTCGACGGTTACAAACCTCAAGGGAGTATTTTTAAATTTTCAAACAACGATTAGATATTTGTGATTATGTCAAACCCCAAGAGAAATAACTGTAATTTACCCTTTATTTTTTAAAAATTAATATGTCATTATTAGATCACTTGATCGTTACTACGTCACAACATATTGTTGGCTTAGAGAAGGAGTATAGTTAGGTAATTGATGGAACATATATATTATGAGAGCTAGAAATGATTGTTATTAAATTGGTTCATGAATGGGACAATTCTCATTATAAAGAAATAAAGGAAGTTCAATTATATGTCCCATAATGAAAAAACAAAAATAAATTGAATGACAAAAAGCATTTTTTTAGAGGAAGAATCACATCTTTAACTTCTTTATGAAAATCATTTCCTTTACTTACTTTTCTTTTTTTTTTTTTCCCTTTACCCATTAAATAAAATTCCTTTATATTGGATATTGGATAGAAGAATTTGAATTAAAAATAATAATTTCAAATGACTTGATATTAAATAAGTTTAAAATTTATTGTAGTGTTCAAAATATAATTTAAAATGAAAGTTCAAGAAATTGAAATTCACTATCGTGTGAATTTATCCAAACAAATTCGATAAAATTTACTTTTCGAATCTAAAGTTCTTACGTTCAAATTCGTTGATTCAAACACAATATTAACTATATGAGCATTTTAGCGTCTTATTGGGCTTTTATCTAAATTGGGCTAAGTTTTGAGTGAAGTAATCAGACCAGCCCAACTTCAAACTTGGGCTTAGATGGTTTGCTTTTATATAACGGGCCAAAGTTTAATTGTTTGTTTGTGTTCATTTTCAGTTTGACGTAGAAAATATATACAATTTTATATAAATTTTCATGTGGAATAAAAATATAATTGAATTAGTTAACAATTGTGTTTATATTGAACTGTATTGTCAAATTAATAATTTTTTAATTAAAATATATATAAATAAATATATTTTCATTTTAATTACTGTTTGAAAAATTAAAAATTGAGAATAAAAACAGGAGTTGATTTTTCAAATTATGGCTTAAAAATATTAGTGTTTTAGTGTATTAAAATATTAATATTATTAAAATAACATTGTTTATGTTAATGTGATTTTCAAATTATTGCTTATAAATATTAATAATAAGAGTTCCGAAAAATATAGTCTAGACTAAAAAATTACAACTTTTGTTGAATTTGAACAATACTTATCAAATTCGAAGTTTCAAACATAGTTTATTCTTTGATTAAAGTTTCGTTTCCAACACATGTTTTGAGTTTATAGATATTAGATACTTTTTGAAAATATTTCGAAAGCACTATGAAAATATTGTAAAATTAAAGAAACATACATAATAGTCATAGGAAACATTAAAAATATTATATTTCTCTTTTTAATTCAAATATATTGATAGTACTAGAAATCCAAATTACTAAAATACCCCCAAGTTGTAAAGGAATTCACAAGAATGCCATTTAGAGGAAGTTATGGGCGGTTATTAGAGGAAGTTGTAGAATATAGTTATTGGTTAGTGGGGTAACGTTAAGTTACCAAAACACCCCCATAGATTAGACCCTGACCATTGGATTGAAGGCGGTTGAGGGTCGACATCGTACTTTCACCCCATGTATTTTACTATAAATAGGAGGTGAAGGCCTTTGTAAACACATCTCATTTTTTCATATATTGCAATCTACTTTTCCTATTTTGGGAAGGAATTCTGAAGTTTGTGTGCCTCGTGATGTAGTTACGAGCCAACGTGCTTAGATCGATAATCTCCATAATCTTACTCCATCAGCTTGGTGCCGTCTGTGGGAATCCTGGTCTAGGCATTGAAGATGAATACTCGTTCGAGGGCGAGGAGCGCAAACGTGGGGCGAGAGGAACCCGAGAGAAGGAGGGAAGCGCACGGCCAGCAGAAGGAGAGGCAAGGCAAGGTGTCACGGGCGGACTCTTTTATCGCAGCAGAATATCTCTTTTTCGCCCGTGATGCCTCTCAGGTTGCGCTCAACCTTCGACCGGCCTTCGTCCATTCGAGTCCTAATGGTTTCCCCATTGTGTGTCTTCGACACTCGCATCTCACCAGCGCGACATTCGAACGCCTCCCTGTGCGGCACCTTGTGCCCGACACTCGCCTATTCGAAATGCCCATGTTCGCCGAGGGTCGCGGCCCGCACGCCTTGCGTGTCTTCATGTCCGGCCCCAACTAGCTAGCTTGCCATCATGTATCTCGCCCACAATCTCGGGTCCTTTCAGTACATCTCGCAATGGCTCGGAGCATCCTTGCTCCTTCTCGGCACTATGGGCCATTCTTGCCCACAACGCCCATCGCACGCACAACGTTCACTCGATACATCACCGGCGCATGTCTTCACCATGCCCGTCTCGTATGCCTCGCTCGAGTAGGACAACATCACAAGTCCGTGGTCCAATCCGGATGCCAACATCTCGCATCAATCCCGCACGGCATGCCCAACATGCCTTCTTGCCTTTCGGCGTGGCCTCACAATTTGCCCACATTGCGGCATTGCCCCACGACCGCGTATCTTAGCCAACGGACCCCCGTGAATGGCTAGAACCCAATAGCGCATGTCACGAGTCAGCTCACGAGGTCTTAGAGTGCGTGCCTCGATTGCTCGTTCAGCCTAGAGGTGTTGCCCCTGATTTCCCGCAGTCCACGGGGCAACCTTGCGCATAGCGTGGAACCTCTTGACCCGTCTCTTGCCCAACGTAGGCCATCCTGGCCCTACGCCGCCCGTCCGGGGACTTTAGCCCTCCCTTCGAGGTGCCTAAAGCCGGCCCTTGGAGGCCCAACATGCCCCCAAGGGTTGCTCATTTAGTGCCTTGCTGCACGGGGGAGGCTGGCTGGAGCTCACCACTGCATGCCCCCCTTATAATAGGCTTAACATTTTCCCTTATTCCAGCAGTAGACATTAAAGTGGCCGAGGAGCGCACCTTTTTGTTATCTCCCTTATCCGATGTCCAAATCACGTGCCGCTTGAACCGTTGCGTAGCCTACGATGTCCACATCCTAAATACACAGTTTCAGACCCATCCGATAATCCATCGTCGGGGAATTGCCCGCGCAATATTCTGAAACAGCCTTCTCGCCACTGCACTGGCAAACTCCAAACATCATCGTCGTTTCCTACTCAATCGGAACCGTCTCACTCTGAAACTTGGTGGAGATGTTCCCAAAACTCCATGGAACACACCATTGAAACAGTTGTGCAAATATCGAAAGATAAAGCACTCTGCTTCGCACTTCAATCTCCTGCTCGCGCCCGATAGTCGCCCTTATAACTCCATGCCCAAACGTTCATGAAACGACTTCATACTTGGCGGATAGCATCTTCACACATCAAGAAAGTTCCCATAAGAACAGTATTGCAATTCCCAATCGGTAAGAGTCTCTGCTCACTTGCCGTTTGTGCACCTGCATGCTGGCCGGCATCCCCTTGCCGCCCGCACGTCCTCCGCAAGTCACTGCCGACCGTCTTGGTTAAGGGGCGGTAGGTGACATTCTCCCCCACTCGATCTGTTGATGTCCTCGTCAACACATACACAAAGAATTGAAGTGTATGCAGTGCCCGATACTCATCTCTAGTATCCCGCTACACCAGACCGACCTTCGGCTCTTTCGAGCCCTTCTCGTGAGTGCCCTTCAACACACCACGTTTTCACCACACCAATGGCGCCTCGCCTGCACCCCATTGTGGCTTGATCAACACAAGTTGAAGTCCGTGTACTTCGTCTACACCCCCTTCTCCGGTGGTTAGCTCCCCATGAATAGTGCCGCAATGCACTCAATTCAACATGAAAACTCAGGTCGGAAGTCTGTACACTCATTTTGCACCCTCTTCCTCAGTAGCTGGGTCGCTTTTCCACAGATAGTGCCTCAATGCACCCCATTTCTCATGAAAAACTCAAGTTGGAAGTCTGTGTACGCTTCTACACTCTCTTCCTCATATGTCGCCTCAACTGATGGTTTGCCCCCACGAGTAGTGTCTCAATACACTCAACTCCATAGGCCCGAAGTCTGTGCCGTCTCACTGCACTCTCTTCTGTGACTGCTGGGTAGCAAACTGTGCCACAAGTTCTGTCAAGTGTGCCATTCGAAACTATGTCGTCCCTCAAAATAGTGCCTCATATACAGCCGAATTGATCTGGAACTGGTCAAGCTTGAAGTCTGTGCATTTGGTTCGCTCTCTCCCCCACTCGATGTGTTGCCGTCCTCGGACACGGAATCCACCTCTACTGTGACCACACTTAAACCAACTTGGAAGCACTTGGGCCTCGCCCAACTTCGGAACCACGCCACTCACGGGTCCGGATTCTCGCCCAAAGAGTCCTCTTGACTCAGCACAAACGTCAGGGTCTTTGCCCCCAACTGATGGTAGGATGAGGATTTTTCAACTCCCTACCCGACAATGGGATTGAGACTGTTTGCGTCCCAACCCAACAACACCGTGCCGCTCATGGTGCGAAGGAGCCCGATGCTCCATCCACAATTCTTCACACGGTTGTCCCCCTCGGAAATCCTTAGACCAAAGAGCCCACATATGGTGTCCGAAATTCTTCAAGGAACGTTCTCATTTCAGCTCAGTTGTGCTCCTGACAAGCACACAACACTGCTTAGTGCCTTTGTTCCACTCAAGCTTCGGACAAGTTGCCACAATTCACATATTTTCGGATCTCTGCCCTCTGGCTTTTGAAGCGTGTCGTCTTTTCACTGTGACGCACCCCCATCTGCCCACGAGAACTTCATCCCACATTTTGCTCTGCCCAAACACATTCGGGTCTTCTCATTTTTACCACATGCAATTCTGTCCGCATAGGGGTCTAGGCTTCCAGTCCTTGCAACCCCAAGGGTGACTTGCTCTCATGCACCTTATGTGCAACTGTGCCTCAGCACCTTATCACTCAGCTCGTCCTTCCCCGCTGGAAGGTTTCTTCACAAGGTGGTACTTCGCCCACAGAACGGCCTTAATGCCTTGATCGTCTCCTGACTTGCGGCATTTCCGCACACATGGTTGCTAACGGCGCAATCGTGGCTCTCGCATAGGAAAGCCAAGATGAATTCTGAAAATCTGATTTTCTTCTTCGTCCAAAAAAAAATTTCGGACCGGTTGACAGCTTGCCCAAACGTATTCGATGCTTGCACAACTACCAACCCACCACAATTATCTCGAAGTCGGACCGTAGCTACTCAATCACTAAAGTAGCCCAAATACGCGCAAAAGGACACCACTGATTCCTCATTCTGTGGCGAACATCCCCCAAAATCATTCCGTCTTACAATCGGCTCACTGAAGCATTTCAAAGCCCAAGACAAGTAGCCTACACCTCTGTGCCGTAATCCAGTCTGATTCTATCTCAAAATGTCTCAACTCGCCTCAAATTGCCTCTACCTGATGTAGAGCTCGTGTGCCACACTTCTCCTTCAAGTGCACACTTCGTCCTCTGGGAGCCCGGGATTATCCGGGCTCTGATACCAACTGTCAGGGGCGTACTCTTTTGTCACAGCGGAATATCTCTTTTTCACCCGTGATGCCTCTCAGGTTGCGTTCAACCTTCGACCGGCCTTCTTCCATTCGAGTCCTTACGGTTTCCCCGTCGTGTGTCTTCGACACTCGCAGCTCACCAGCGCGACATTCGAACGCCTCCCTGTGCGGCACCTTGTGCCCGGCACTCGCTTACCCGAAATGCCCATGTTCGCCGAGGGTCGCGGCCCGTGCACGCCTTGCGTGTCTTCATGTCCGGCCCCAACTAACTAGCTCGCCATCATGTATCTCGCCCACAATCTCGGGTCATTTCGATACATCTCGCAATGGCTCGGAGCAGCCTTGCTCCTTCTCGGCACTATGGGCCATTCTTGCCCACAACGCCCATCGCACGCACAACGTTCACTCGGTACATCACCGGCGCATGTCTTCACCATGCCCGTCTCGTATGCCTCGCCCGAGTAGGACAACATCAGAAGTCCGTGGCCTAATCCGGATGCCAACATCTCGCATCAATCCCGCACGGCATGCCCAACATGCCTTCTTGCCTTTCGGCGTGGCCTCACAATTTGCCCACATTGCGGCGTTGCCCCACGACCGCGTATCTTAGCCAACGGACCCCCGTGAATGGCTAGAACCCAATAGCGCATGTCACGAGTCAGCTCACGAGGTCTTAGAGTGCGTGCCTCGATTGCTCGTTCAGCCTAGAGGTGTTGCCCCTGATTTCCCGCAGTCCACGGGGCAACCTTGCGCATAGCGTGGACCTCTTGACCCGTCTCTTGCCCAACGTAGGCCATCCTGGCCCTACGCCGCCCGTTCGATTCCCATCTCGTCCGGGGACTTTAGCCCTCCCTTCGAGGTGCCTAAAGCCGGCCCTCAGAGGCCCCAACATGCCCCAAAGGGTTGGTCATTTAGTGCCTTGCTGCACGGGGGAGGCTGACTGGAGCTCACCACTGCATGCCCCCTTATAATAGGCTTAAAAACATTTTCCCTTATTCCAACAGTAGGCATTAAAGTGGCCGAGGAGCGCACCTTTTTTCTATCTCCCTCGTCTGACGTCCAAATCATATGCCGTTTGAACCGTTGCGTAGCCTACGACGTCCACATCCTGAATCCACAGTTTCAGCCCCAATAATCCATCGTCGGGGAATTGCCCGCGCAATATTCTGAAATAGCCTTCTCGCCACTGCACTGGCAGGCTCCAAATATCGTTGTCGTTTCCTACTCAATCGGAACCGTCTAACACTAAACCTTGGTGGAGATGTTCCCAACACTCCATGGAACACACCATTGAAACAGTTTTGCAAATCTCGAAAGATAAAGCACTCTGCGTCGCACTTCAATCTCCTGCTCGCGCACAGGATGGCGCTCGGTAGTCGCCCTTATAACTCCATGCCCAAACGTTCATGAAACGACTTCATACTTAGCGGATAGCATCCTCACACATCAAGAAAGTTCCCATAAGAACAGTATTGCAATCCCCAATCGGTAAGAGTCTCTGCTCACTTGCCGTTTGTGCATCTACGTGCTGGCCGGCATCCCCTTGCCGCCCGCACGTCCTCCGCAAGTCACTGCCGACCGTCTTGGCTAAGGGGCGGCAGGTGACACAAGGCCACGCCATGGAGAGTCCACTAGCGCACGACCAGCAGGAGGAGAGGCAAGGCCAAGACCATGCCTTGGAGAGTCCACCAGCACATGGCCAACAGGAGGAGAGGCAAGGCTAATGCCACGCCTTGGTGAGTCCACCAGCACACCCAGTAGGGGGAGAGGCAGGAAGAGGCCAAGGCTCCCCCAGCAGGAGCAAGGCTGCGCTTTGAAGAATCCACCAGCGCACTTAGGAGGAGGAGAGGCAGGAAGAGGTCGAGGCTCCCCCCAGCAGGAGCAAGGCCGCGCCTTGAAGAATCCACCAGTGTACCCAGGAGGAGGAGAGGCAGGAAGAGGTCGAGGCTCCACCTCCACCCCCAGCAGATAACTCCTGAGACTCCAGGAGGATGAGAGGCAGGAAGAGGTCGAGGCTCCACTTCCACCCCCAGTTGTTCAGATAACTCCTGAGACTTCAGGAGGAGGAGAGGCAGGAAGAGGTCGAGGCTCCACCTCCACCCCTACCCCCAGTTGTTCAGATAACTCCCGAGACTCCAGGAGGAGAAGAGGCAAGAAGAGGTCGAGGCCCCACTTCCACCCCTAGTTATTCAGATAACTCCCGAGTGGGACAAAGGAAACCAGAGCTCCAGAAAATCGTTTTGGGAGACAGGCACATGGGAGTAAAGCAGGAAGCAGAACGAGCTAGCAAGGACACCCTCCCAACTGCTTGAGTTATGAGGATTACCTCGGGAGGCCCAGTAGGAAGAGATATGAAGCAAGTTGAGAGAGTCGCTCAAAGAGCAAGGCGAGCTAAAAGAGTTGCGGTGAGAGCAATAGGACGCGATGCCAACCATGTCATCTTTGACGAGAGTGCAGCAGTATCACCGGCGGATCCAATAACGAGTCGGAGTGTGATGCGCTGAGCAAGGACTTGCGTCGCAAGAGTGACGTATGCAAGGGGAGAAAGCTGTCTTGCGCCGTGGGAGCGACATATGCAAGGGGAGAAAGTTGTCTTGCGCCGTGGGAGCGACATATGCAAGGTGAGAAAGCTGACTTGGGCCATAGGAGCGACATATGCAAGGGGAGAAAGTTGTCTTGCGCCGTGGGGGCGACATATGCAGGGGGAGAAAGCTGGCTTACGTCGCAGGAATGACATATGCGAGGGCCGATAGCGACTTCCAACTTGTGGTCAGGCAATAGAATGAAGGCCACGAAGCTGGGGAAGCAGATGACCAAGTACTTAGCAAACATCCAAGCATTGAGAGTGAAGCTCGATGAGTTCACCTTAGAACAAATCCCACGGTTGTACAAGGAAGAGACGAACTGACTCGTTAAGTTAGCCAGCTCAGTGGCTCTTTTGGAGAGCGAGAAAATAACCCTACTAAGTCAAGAGCGCCACGAAATGGACGTGGTGTGGGAAGAAGCCTTGACGGCGAAGGGCGTTCCACCAAGCTGGAAAGAAGGTCTGAAAGAAGATTGAGAATTTGGGATTTTGCCTCGAGACTCCAAGGAGCCCCAAGAAACCCCAAGGAAGCAAGCAAGGGTATTTTAAGCTAGGGCAGCAAAGCTCACGATAATTGGAAGTAAGCTGCATAGGAGAGGTTTTTCTTACAAACCACATCTCGGAGGCTTCGGCAGGGACTAAGCAGAGCGTGATGAGGGAGGCTGTGTGATCACTCCGGAGGTAGAGTGTTAGCATGCCAGGCCCCGCAGCAAGGACACCTCTGGCCTACAGAGCGTAAGGATGCATGGAACTTAGTGAAAGACTTCGAGGATGCCAGGAGCATGCCGACATCATTCACACCCCAGCGGGAAGTATGGACCTTCGCAACACCCTGTTCTGACGGGCAGGCGGAAGTAACCAGCAGGGTAGTCTTCCAAAATTTGAGGACGAGGCTGGAGGAAGCTAAAGGAAATTGGGTGAAAGGACACTCGGAAGTCCTAAGGGAGTATCAAGCACCCCCGCGATGAGGTACGGGAGAGCCCCCATTCAATCTAGTCAATGAGATAGGAAACATGGCCAAAGTGGACGCCAAATAAGTATGACTGTATCAAGTCGTGGAAAACGAACGAGAAGGAAACGTCCACACACGTGGAATACTGCTGACTTCAAGGAACGTTATATTTAATGCTTTGTATTCCTTTTTTTTCAAATGCTTTGTAACCCAGAATTACGGTAATAAAACCCCCATTTTCTATCTACTTGTTGTAGATTCACTATCTATACTTTATTGCGTTAGTACATTTAACACTTTATTTATCTAAAAGAGGGGGATGACCCCTTACATTAACATTCTATTTAAAAGAGGGGCATTGAAATTTTGACCACGAGAGGGGGATGACCCCTCACATTAATATTCTATTTAAAAGAGAGGGATTGCCCCTCAAATTGAAATTCTGACCACGAGAGGGGGATGGCCCCTCACATTAATATTCTATTTAAAAGAGGGGGATTGCCCCTCAAATTGGAATTCTGTCCACGAGGGGGGCATGGTCCCTCACATTAATATTCTATTTAAAAGAGGGGGATTGCCCCTCAAATTGAAATTCTATCTAAGAGAGGGGGATGGCCCCTCACGTTAATATTCTATCTAAAAGAGGGGGATTGCCCCTCACATTTAAATTCTATCTAAAATAGGGGAATTGCCCCTCCTATTAATATTTTATCTAAAAGAGGGGGGTTGCCCCTCACATTGACACTTTAGTTAAAGAGAGGGATGGCCCCTCACGTTAATATTTCACCTAAAAGGGGGGGGGGGGGGATGACCCCTCACCTTAATATCTTGTTTGCAAGAGGGGGGTTGCCCCTCACACTAACATTTTATCCAAAAAGAAGGGGGTTTGCCCTTCACCTTGATATTTAGTTCAATACTTTGCTTATAAGATATTTAGTTCAATATTTTGCTTATAAGATATTTAGTTTAATATTTTGCTTATAAAAAGGGGATTTCCCCTTACATTTGAAATTTAGTTCGAGAAAAAACAACAATTTAATATAATGAACAATGGAGGAACCAAGTTTGATAACATGTAAAAATGAACCCTTACAAAGTTCCCCAAAAATGACAAAGACCTCCCACAAAGGACCAAGAGTGTTCCAACTAAGGGAACTCCTACAGAGCTCCCAAAAAGCCCAATCGGACGCGCCACGGTGCAACTTGGTGCAACGCGATATATGGTGCAACACAAAGTCAACATGACGCGTCGCGGCGCGAGGGGATACAAATGTGACGCAATGCAACGCAATCACAAGTAGTCATCAAAGGGACAAGGTCCCCTTGCCTCCATAGCGGCATACGAGGTCGCCGAGAATGAGGGAGCGAGCAACAACATCTCCCTTCCTTGACGAAAGGCGAGAACGGACTCGTGAATCGCGCTTGCAGACACACTAAGCCTCTAGAACAAATTTTACAATTGTGGAGAGGAAGGGTTAGAAGAATGAGTCATTAACAACTCTCCCAAGGATGAACGAAATATCGAAAAGCCACAAGAGAGGAAGTGGCACCAAGATCCCGCAACGCAGGAAGAAACTCTGTGAAGTACGCGAAAGAGTTAGGAGCGGAGTGGCTGACGCGCGACCTCGAGGTTTGGAGCTGGGGGCTTGCACTATCGAAGGAAATCGAGGAGTTTTCAACTTTTTCCTAACTTTAAATTCTGGAAAAATCTAGCAAATCAGATGAACGTTCCTGGTGCCCTAAACCAAAATCACTTCGTAATCGAAATTGACCACTTCAGCAAGCAAGAGAGGAAGGAGGAGGGGCAACAAGACACCTTTGACTGAAATCCGACCGAGTCGAGGGGCCGCGACCAGACTCTGGTCGACGCGTCTCGCCTCGACCAAGGCCTGGCCAAGGCGTGCCTCAGCCACATCCAGGCTGAGGCGTGCACCTCGGCCAGATCCTGGCCGAGGCACACACGCCTCGGCCAGATTCCAGCCGAGGCACGCCTCGCCCATGACACGATCCGCCATCGACGGACCCCCGACGACGCCTCGTTGGACATTTTCTTAAAGTGCGTGACATCTTAAAATTATGTCAGACTGGCGAATTGTTTCTGTTTTTTCCAGATTAACGAATGATGACTTTTGGAAGTCTAAAAACGAAAACTACTGCAAGGAAAGAGATGAAGAGCCAAATACTCGAGCCAAATAATTTCGACATTTTATCAGGAATGTGACCAAGAAGACCGACCGAACAAAGGAAGGGAAGGAAGTCAGAATATCCCACCAAGTTTTACATAGGAAGACAAGGAATCCCAACAAGGGAAGAAGTTGAACCAAGAGTAGTCACAAAAGAGAAAGAGCTTGTATGAAGAAGGGTCCCAAGAAGGGAGAAACCCGTGGCAGAAGTAGAAGGTCAAGGAAAAAGAGCTCCAGAAGAAGAGTGATTTGTGCCAAGAGGAATCCTAGAAGAGAAAGACTCTACATAAAAAAGGAGCATTATCAAGAAGAGGAAGAATCAAATTATCTGCTAGAACTTCCAAATTTTCCAGAAACATTTGGAAGTTGGGGGGCTACTGATAGTACTAGAAATCCGAATTACTAAAATACCCTCAAGTTGTAAAGGAATTCACAAGAATGCCATTTAGAGGAAGTTATGGGCGGTGAGAGGAAGTTGTAGAATATAGTTATTGGTTAGTGGGGTAACGTTAAGTTACCAAAACACCCCCATAGATTAGACCCTGGCCGTTGGACTGAAGGCGGTTGAGGGACGACATTGTACTTTCACCCCATGTATTTTATTATAAATAGGAGGTGAAGGTCTTTGTAAACACATCTCATTTTTTCATATATTGTAATCTACTTTTCCTATTTTGGGAAGGAATTCTGAAGTTTGTGTGCCTCGTGATGTCATTACAAGCCAACGTCGAGCCAACGTGCTTAGATCGATAATCTCCCGAATCTTACTCCATATATATGTAGTTTAATTTTGAATCATTTAGCCGATTAACATAATTTTATGTAGTATAATTATGTTTTTGAAGTTATTAATTGATGTAGTTGCTATTGAAACTAAATAATAATATAATATTTATTTTTAACTATGTGTTATAAAATATCTATATTACGTTGATATTTATACATATAACATTACTAATTTAGCATATTAAAATTTGTTATCATTAAATAAAATACTTATGTACACACAAAAATTTATATATTTGTAGCTAAAAGTATGAAATAAATATTTTCTTGAAAAATTAGAAAAAATAAAAGATTTCTTAAAAAATTTAAAAATTTCAAAAGAAAATTAAAAAAAATGAAACGTTTCGAAAGAAATTAAATAATTTTAAAATTATTATATATTTTTATTTTTATAACATCGAAAAATAAAACATTTCCATAGTTTCAATGAAAACATATGAAAATTTTAAAACATGGTTTATTCTTCTTTCAATTCAAACTCAACATGTAAAAATTTCCAAAAGAATCGAGCTTAAAAGGAAGTGAAGATAATTTGGAGAATTTCCCTCCGGTGGTTATAAATCCCTAGAGCTAACAATATACGGGTCGGGTCGGGTCGGTTTCGGAATGGCGATTGGGTCGAGCTTCATCATCGAGAAGAAGGGTCTGCAGACTCTGCACTTTGCAGAGAGCACTCCGCCGGTAAGTTTTTATTTACTCTTGTTTGATTTGTCTGACCCTTCTTTGTGTTATTAAGTGCTGCAATTCTTAGATGATGATCTTCATATCATACCATTAGGGTTTGCTGGTATGGTTTGTGAATGATTGAAAAAGGAACTTGACTTTGTTAAGCAATATGATGATAGGTTTTTGAATGCAATCTACGGAAATCAGCAAAAAAAAGAACCCCTAGAAACAAAAAAGTTGGCAAATTATCCCCGGTATTTTGGAAAATGAAGCAAATTACCGGTGTGTCTAAATCATTGACGGGGGCTAATTTGCTTCATTTCACAAAATATCGGAGGATAATTTGCTATTTTTATTTTTTCACGGGAGAGTTTTGCTCATTTCTCGAACCAAGGGAGGCAAAGAATTTCATTTAACCCTTTTGCAAAGGCATTATGGTGGCAGAAACTAGAGTGGTTTTAAACAAAAGTTATCTGTTGAACCTTGCTTTTTTACTCTGTGATTGATGCTTTTTTACTCAGAGCTACAGTGTTACTTTTGTGGAATGACTCCTTTGTTTTCCTCAGGTCCTCCATCTCAGCTGGAATAAGGGGGAAGAGTAGGCATGATTTTGTGTTTGTTAAGAGGGAAGGCTTAAGTAAGTAAGTGTTGTTAATAGATAAGTCAATCTCGTTGCTGGTTTGAACGAATGCCAGTTTACTGCTTCGTTGCAGGTTTATGAGCATCACAGCTGTTAGTTATAAACTTACAGTAGAGTAATACCTTGCACCTTTTACGTAGAGTGAAATGGAATGGTCGACTTTCTTGCTGTATAGCAGAATGCGTTTCGTTTATTAACGGGACTTGCACGTGTTGATGAATTTCGCTACTTGCAGCTCGCTCAAACTGTATGCTGTTAGTTTCATGCGGGCTTGAGTATATGTTGAGTCGATGCTCATTTTTTGTCCTGCACATAGTTTGAACTAGAGAAAGAATAACCATTAGGCATCTCTTATCTGATCTATAATGGATAAAGAGTATTTTAGAACATTCCTGCACAGTGTAGCGTTCTCAGTTGGTTGCCCGGCATAGTTGCTAAACGAAATCTTAATTCATGGACTGAATGAACTCTATCTCCTTGTACCTTCTCCTTCTGGTTGAGTTAAATTGATGTCAGACCTAAATTATGGATTTCTCCAAATGCTCATAATGATCTGTTACCATCATGAATGAGTATCTATAGCTTGTCAGGTGGGGTGTCGTTATTTGCAGACTACTATTCAGTTGTTTCTCCTCAAATATCATGGCTCGTACTCGCAAGGCCGAGCTATGGAAACAGAAAGACGACGATGAACCGCTTCCTGAATTGTGGCAAGCATTCGTCAAGACGTATTTTAAGTGAGGGAAAGGTACTTGGATTATGAGCTTTCAAGTAGTTCTTGCAAATAATTGTTGTTAAAATAATAAGTTAATGCAGGTTCCTGGAATACTCTTCAGCAAATTCACGTGTTTAGAGTACATTTTCTGAATGCATTTCTGTATTCATTGGAAGTTTTAGTTCCTTTGCCGACATTCACACACTGTTCTCCTACTACTTGGGCTCCCCCCCTACATGATTGCCAGCTGTTTGATAGTAACAACTTAATTATTCTTTTATCATTACCACTCAGGACAATATGGGACAGTTTTGTTGAACAGATTAGTTATCTATCATGTCAGTATCATAGCAGATTTTCCAAATAGATCAACGGGAGATCTCTTTGTCACTGTGTGCGTCGACACGTGTGCTCCTACCATGAACGGAACAAATTTGAACATAAGAACTGTAAATCAACCTCTTCTGTTTGGAGTTGGATGCACTCAAATGTTTGAGAAAATGTAGCCGAATTTTCAAGAATTAGAACACTGGCATCTCAAGAACTGAAACTGATCATATTACACAACACTTACCTGTCTGAAATACAACATCTCTATCTATGCTATTGCTGCTGCTTTAGAACAAATTCATATAGAATCTCATACTTTCCACACTAACAATAACTTTACTCTTTTCTATTTGGATGATCAGAATGGACTCACATCCTCCATGGGAAATCTCTTGAGAGAGAGGAAACTCGGGACATAGTGTATCGCCTCGATACTATTCGGCCCACTTGGTTGCTCTAAGTCGACTTCTTTTGCAGTTCCAGTTTTACAGCAGTAATACAGCATAAAGAAATCGCCCCAGAGAAGCAGAATTGTACCATCTGTGAAAACTTTGAGAGCCTGAACGATCTCAAATGACGGGCCAACGAGCTCTGGAATTTTGCTGATCACAATCTGTTTAGCCCATGATTTCTCCACACCATATTCCTTCATCACCCAAATGTCAATATCAAACTCTGAACTGTTATCACATAAGCACAGACAATCCCCTAAGACTGCTAAGCTCCCCAGAAGCTTCCGGCCCGGAAAAGGAGGAGGGAATGGCTGAAACATCTCAGTTTCAAGATTGAAACAAGAAATCAGCTCATAGCCCTCCAAATCTTCTATCAACCAGTGAAGATTGCCCCGGAAAAACAACCCGAGGAGACGGCTGTTGTAGGAGAATGGCGCCTCCCCGACCGTCCTCCACGCCCCTGTTCCAAGAGTGTAAACTTGACACTCAGAGGAAGGAACCCTTCTGCAGGAACGAGTTCTTGGATCAAGCTCACGTTCGTGGAAAATCCGAACCACTTTGTATTCTCCACTCTTCGTCGCCACGCCAAATCCATGAGTGACGACGCAGGGGTACCTAGCAACCCTTCCGGGCTTAGGAAGCTCGATGTATTCACGTGTAAGGGGGTTGCATACATACAACGTTTCGTGCTTGTAATTGATGTCCCGCATGAAGAGAAAGCCGTTGGCCGAGCCATCAACCACTATGTTAGCATCAAAGAAGGTGCTCAGCTTGCTGACATTGAACTTGATCATAGTATCATGGGGAAGATCATGGTGGTCATATGCATCCTCAAAATCAACCAGCTTGAAGTACTTCTTGAACATCTCCGAATGGTGGACGACGAGGCCGGCCCTGGACCGGGACATATGCAACGTGGCGAAATGAGGATCGTTGATCAGCTCGAGCCACGTCTTGCAAACACGTTTGCAGATGAAGATGGCCTTAGGAGGAAGCCTTGAGAGGATCTCAACCATGATATGAGTGGGGAGATTCATCAAGAACAGCTGATGTTTCTCCATACTTTTTCTTGAATGGAATTGTATGTGACGGTAGGAAAGCTAGCCCCATGTGGATGGATTTATAGAAGAGTGTGGCTCCCATAAGGGAAAAAAGCGGATCGGATTTTCTGTCTGCAAAGTCTATTTCATCTTCTACTCTATTCAACAATATACATACATCATGTGTATATATTCTTTTTTCAAAATAAAATCATTCTTATACAAGTACCGTGTGTACGTTAAACGGTAAGTGAAAAATAGAATAGGATTTGCAATAGAAAATCTAATCAGAGGAAAAAGAGCCTAAAGTTTGCTGTTGCTTGCCGCTAACTTCGGCAGGAAGGCTTTTAGGTTAAGGTATAACAGTAAGTGATGTATCCATTAATAGGCATTATAGGAAATTCTTGCACGGCACTCGCTAAATTTAAGATTGAGATTCCAAGGGAACATGGACTCTTGAGACACATTGCGCTTACTCTAAGTGCTAACAGCGGTTGATGACGATGTATCTAGATATGTCGTATTTTGCATTTGTTTTGATAATTCCGTATTAAAAAGAAAAAAAAAAAAGATTTTCAACTCATGTTTTTTAAATTGTATTTTGTAAAATATTGATGAATTTAATTTTTTTTAATGCAAATTCATGTGATGTAGCCTAAGTTCCGGTCTCAAAAAAAGGAGCAAAATGTGCATTTCCATAATTTGAGGGATCAAAGTGAAATTCATTCTTAAATTATTACGTGTGAGAATCTTAATCGTCACACGTAGAGATTAATTAAATAGAAATGTAATCAGTTATCAAATAAAAAAATAGATAATAGTTTGTGATTATGATTCTGTGTCCACTGTTTTGTGGGCACGAACTTTTTCATGACCAAACACTTGAAAATTTGAAGAATTTGACTCAGCAATTCCCTTTTCATTAAGCAAACATTATTTATTACCAATTTCTTCACAGAATATCACTTTACCTGTCCTTCCTCAGCTATCTTGAAGCTTCCCAAATATATATATATATATATATATATATTTCGGTAAATTATAACTATTTTTCATAAGATTTGATATAATTACAAATACATTATTCCATCATTGTTTGAGAAATTACAAATACCTCCTGAGGTGTATAACCGCAAACAAATAAATTATTTCCATCCATTTTTACGAATGAACTGACCAAAATACCCTTATGCACTGAATTATTTTTTATTTAATTTTTAAAATTATTTTGGACTACAATGCGAAGTTTTTTACACAAATGAGCAATTATGCAATTTTTCTTGACTGGTTTTTCTACAATTTTAATAAAAAAATTTAAGGACAAAATGGTCAATTCAGGTATTTGGTTTAAAAATTACAAACCTTAGAAGGTATTTGTAATTTTTCAAATAACGAGGGGTATTTGTAATTATGTTAAACCTCATAGAAGTTAGCTGTAATTTACCCTTTTTTTTCAAAAAACATTTAAAGAAATATTTTTTTATTTTGGGATTTTGAATGATAATTTTTTTTTTTGAGGATATTAAAGAAAAATAAATTTTAAGAAGGTAGATGTATTTGGATAAGGTATGTGTCAATTTCTATAAATTGCGGCCAGCAATCAAGCAACAGAGATGAGAAGAAAACACATGAATTAAAATCAGTTTGCTCCACATATTTAGCATTAAAAAACAAAAAGTTGTCATTCGTGACTTCACATTTCAATGTTTACGTATAATGTGATTAAATAAATATAATACACTTCTTAGAAAAATAATTGTTTTTATAATACGTAGTACTAGTTAAAATTTAATATAAGTTCATGTGTCGTAAAAAATTCAACTACTATATAAACAACATCAAATATTTATAACTAGACAATTCAAATTATAATCAGAACCAACCAACTATGATTTCACTGGAGCGTTGGATGCAGTAAGGAAAGTCAGAGATATAATACAGTTATATTTAAATTTAAAAAGAAGCAAACAAAAATAAAATCTTATTTTACTAAGTAGTCCTAATTACATTTATAATTTTATGAAATTATTAATTTATAATATTGAAGGGACCATAAATTTATATAAGGACCTCCCAAAATATTATTATCTTATTAATTTATCAAAATTATTAATTTATACCTCGGGTCCATGTCGGGATTGAAAAAAAATATCATTTTAAAAAAACTATTAATTTATCGAGTATTAATATACAGAGGATCTATTGTAAATAGCCCAATTTAAATGTCTCCATTTTTAATTTCTAGAAATAATATGAGAAACAATATTGATCGACTACATTGTATTTATCTGAACAATATAATTTAAAATAAACGATTTTCAATCACACAATAAATATAATAAATTTTTAATATGATTGATTTGATCGGATCAGATCTAATTCTGGTAAGAACTTTTCCTATCTTATTTTTTTCATGTGATATTAAATTTATAGAGGTCTATATTTAAAAAAATAATAAAATAGAGATGGTTTGAGTACAGTTTAAGGGTCTGTCCAGAATAAAAGAGAAGGGTGAAAGGGTCACTTTTTCAAAGGAAAAGTAAAGGATTTTCTTTTCATTTGAAAAAGCAGCTGATTTCACATGAAAAGTTTGGGGCCCACATGCCACCAACACTTGTTAATTTCTTCATTCTTAAGCTATACTTGATTTTTAATTAATTTTATTTTTGTAAGTTTACTTAGAAAATGGGGTTCAAGTGCTCTCAAAATGTTTCCTTTGTAAAAGTTGCTAATCTCAGTTTGCACTTTTGACATGGACAAATACTTTGGATTCCCATGTATCTTTTTACTATTTAGGAATATCTATTGTCTATTTATATAAGCCACTCTATTTTTTAAAAAAATTATATATATACTTATCAGAATCGTTAACATTATTTACATAATCATTCATATTTTAAAAAAATTGGATATATGTCTTCAGAAATGTCAATATTATAGCACAAATCACCCCTGTTATTTGGCTGACAGTGTGGTTTCTGTAATTACGAAAAAAATATGAGTGATTTGTGTAAATAGACCATAAATCAAGGGTGTAAAATGAAATTATTCCTAGTATTTATTCAATATGCGGAAAAGTATTATTTTTGGTTAATATATCGAAACAGTATTGTGTTTACTCATAGTTATTTTTACTTTGTTCGTACTGAATTTTTATCTTTTTTTTCGAGTTAATGTCTTTTACTAATCGCAATGAGCAAATTATGCCTTGAATCCCTTAACTATGTAGCCTAGGAAATAAACCATAGTAAGAACCACACTACGAAGGGCCCCAATTTACAGCGCTCCGATAATTAAGTCGGATAGGATGTAAGAAAGAGAAAGATAAGAATATGCGAATAGCCAAAATTGGGGTTATTTTTTATTTTAATTAATTTTTAAAATGGTCTAATTTTTTTTTTATTTCATCCTTCTAGTGAAATTTTGACTAATTTTCCGGAAAAAAAAATGGTCTTTGTAAAAAATGTCCCTAAAAATTTTCAAATTCAATTTCAATTTAGTCTTTTATGACGATGAGGGAATTATGTTCATTGAAATTTGACCATTTGAAGGTCACTATTGACGATTGGAATTTAACTTTTTGCCAAACATACTCCCTTAGGGAATTTTTTTTTTTTTTTTAGTCCATTAACATTGTTCGTGATTAATTTTGGTCATTTAAGTATTACCATTATCAAAATTTTACCATTAACTTGCAAAAAGGTGTCAATATAATCCAATTTAGGGTTTCTAGACGATTTTCCGACAATTTTTCCCGGAATTTACCACATGTCCGCCAGAATTGCCATCTAAACAAGGAAATTGACGATCTGACGTTGATGTGGCATACAATTAAATGATTGAAAATTTTTGTTGTTGATAAAATTTGAACCTTGGTCAACTAAAACTAAAAACACATTCTTGACCACTTGGACTATAACAAACTTATGTACTTCTAGCCCAAATGCTTTATTTATATATAACCGGAAGTATTCTAATATAGATGATATTAATATTACAATATATTTTTAAACAACTAATGTATATATTGGTTTTATCATAGAAAATATATATATATATATAAATATCTATATTTAATTAATATCTTTTTATTCAAGAAAAATATAATTAATATTGATATTTATCTAAAAATGGAATATTGATATATTTAAAATATATTTATCTAAAAGGGGGCCTCTGGACGGTTCAACATCTCGGACATCTCATCCGGGACAATAACCCCTCCTTGATTTCTTGGTCGAGACCAAGTGTTCATTTAGTCGTATTGACTCTTTAAAAAGAAGGTTTGATATGAATGGCATTGATGTTTCGGCGTAGGGAAAAAGTGGCGGTTTAGCCATGTTATGGTCGAAAGCAGCGAACGTTTTCCTTCAGACCTACTCTTATCACCATATTGATGTGTCTGTCCAAATGGAAGATAACCCGACCTGGTGGCGGTTTACTGGGATATATGGTGAACCCGACACAAACCAAAGGGAACTGACGTGACGTCTCTTGTCTCGGTTACATGGCCAATCAAAACGGGAGTGGCTCTGTGCAAGTGATTTCAACGAAATATTGGATCAGTCCGAGAAGTTAGGAGGACCACCCCGCCCACTTTGGAAAATCATAAATTTTAGGAAGGCCTTGGAGGAGTGCGCCCTCTCGAATATTGGTTTTTTCAAGCTTTCCTTCACTTGGAGCAACAGGAAAATTGCTCCTAATACTGTTCAAGAGCGCTTGGATCGGGCATGCGCAAACTTCGGGTGGTCCCATTTATTTTCTGACGCTTCGGTTCGGCACATTCACGTGAACTGTTCAGACCATAAGGCCATGTTAATCACACTGACCGACAAGCCAGAATATGCTACTCGCAGCTCGCGTCCATGGAGATTTGAAGCGGCCTGGTTGCAGTCGGACCAATGGAAGGTATTGTGACCGAGAGCTGGCGACAGTTTTAGGGGAGAAATGGTCAGGGGGTCGCGGCATAGTTCTGCTTAGCTTTAGGAATTGGAGCAGGAGGGTTTTTAGGGGGGATAAACAGAGGGTTGGTTTCTTGGAGAAGGAATTGAGCCGCCTGCAGTCAGGGCCAGTTACTCCCAAATCTAGTCAGAAAATTGCAGATATTTGGAGGAACTTGAAAGTACCGCAACACATGAGGAAACGGTGTGGAGACAACATAGTAAGGAACTTTGGCTTAGGGAGGGGGATCGGAACACGGGCTTTTTTCATCACCGAGCGAGCCAGCATTTCCAAACAAATCTTATCAGGAAAATCAAGAATTTTGAGGGGGATTGGGTGGTGACAGAAGAGGGAATCAAACAATGTATTAGCTCGCACTTCAGGAATGTCTATGCCTCCAATAGACCACATGATGATGCCATAGCCAAGGGGACAGAGCATCTGCATGCCGTGGTGGATGCTAGTATGGCGGAGGAACTGTTGCGGCCCTACACAACATCCAAGGTCACCAAAGCCTTATTCTAGATGGCCTCTCTTAAATCTCCGGGGTCGGATGATATGTCGCCTATCTTCTTTCAGAAATTTTAGCATATCGTAGGCTCGGATGTTTTTGCATGTATGCTTAATCTGTTAAATTCATGTGTTATGCCCCCGGGCTTGAATTCCACTCATATCATACTAATCCCAAAATGTAAACACCCGGAATTCCTTACACAGTTTAGACCAATTAGTTTGTGCAATGTGGTGTACAAAATTGCATCTAAAACCATTGCGAACCGGCTAAAAGTCTTTCTTGATAGGATCATTTCTCCAGTGCAATCTGCTTTTGTTCCGGGCAGGCTCATTTCGGATAACATCCTTCTTGCTTTCGAGTTAAACCACTTTCTAAACACCAAAACTAAAGGAAAGCAGGGTTGGATGGCACTCAAACTAGATGTTGGCAAGGCCTATGACAAGGTTGAATGGTCCTTTTTGGAACAGGTGATGTCTAAGCTAGGCTTCCTTCCCCTTTTTACCCGTCTTGTCATGCTTTGTGTGTCCTCTGTATTGTATTCTTTTATGCAGAGTGGTAAACAATTTCGATCCCTTATCCTGGAGAGGGGACTCCGTTAGGGGGGCCCTCTCTCACCTTATCTTTTCCTGCTATGTATAGAATCTTTTAGTTCTCTTCTTCAGAATGCTGAACAGGAAGGCCGCCTTCGAGGAGTGACAGTTTGTCGGGGTGCTCCGTCCATCTCCCACCTGCTTTTCGCCGACGACACCCTAATCTTTTGCCAAGCCTCTCCCGAAAGCATGCAGGTTGTCCGGACAATTTTGGAGGTATACCGGAATGCTTCGGGATAGGAAATCAACTTCTCCAAGTCTTCGGTTGCGTTCAGCAGGAACACGTCGGAGGATATTTGTTGATATATTGCTGCTGCCCTCACTATTTGAAGGGAGAACAAGATGGAACTGCACCTCGGTCTCCCTTCACGGGTTGCTCGGTAAAAAAGGGAGCTGTTTGCCACTATCCGGGACAGGATTTGGAAGTGAATCACAGGGTGGGATGGAAAGCTCATCTCTCAAGCCGGCAAGAAGGTGTTAATCAAGTCCGTAATTCAGGCCATGCTGACTTATGCAATGGGGTGTTTCCGTCTACCCCTCACACTGTTGAGAGAAATTCAGAGTATGATATCCCACTTTTGGTGGAGTAACTGAGGGGTGAACAAAACACATTGTGTGTCCTGGCAGCGTCTATGCGACAGTAAGTTGGTGGGAGGTTTGGGTTTTCGACATCTACACCAACCAAGCCATGCTAGCCAAATACCTTTAGCGAATGTTGACTCAACCCGAGAGGCTTCTCAGTCGGGTACTGCGGGCTCGTTACTTCCTCATGGCAATATCTTCTCGGGCTACTTTGGGCAGACGACCCTTGTTTAGGTGCGCAGTATAATGGCGGCCCACGGTCTTGTTCGAGCGGGCTGCGGTGGAGAATGGGTTCGGGGACAAACATTCGGGTATGGTATGATCCTTGGCTCCCAGACTGCGCTCTTTTTGTCCCATTACCCCTACTCCACCCTCCGACATCAATCTTCAGTGTCTGATTTGGTCGATCCATCTTGTGGGGATTGGAATGTGAGAAAGATCACGCACTGTTTTGGCCAGTAGATAGGGACATTATTCTTAGCATCCCTCTTAGTAGGACTGGCGAGCAGAACTTGGTAATTTGGCATTATTCCCGCAATGGATGTTTCACGGTTCGGAGTGCCTTACCATTTAGCATGTTCACTGAATATCGACCATGCTCCAACTCCTTGGATCCGTACGAACAGGCATGGTGGCGGAAGTTATGGCAGACAAACCTTCCGAATAAAATTAAGGTGTTTGTCTGGCGGGTTTGTCTGAATGCTCTCCCCACAAGTGTGAACCTCAACAAATGGATCCGAGTCCTGCAGGCGAGCTGCCCTTTCTGTCAGTGTGCTGAGGAAGACACCATCCATGCCCTGGCTCACTGTCCCTTCGCGCAGCAGGTTTGGGATCTGTCACCCTCCTGCCTGCGCCTTACCTCTCCTGTTGAGCCTGATGCTCGGGTTTGGCTGCACTGGGTCTCTTCCAGCTGGATTGAGAAGAGTTTGGGCTTTTCCTGTGCTTGTGTTGGACTATCTGGTGGTGTCAGAACCGTAAGTTGAAACAGAAAGCTTCCCTAGCGCCTCCTCAAGTGGTATCCTTTGCTTTCCCATTATTTGCTTTCCGTTGGCACACAAAACTCTGATATTATTCCTCTTTCGGTTCCTCAAGGTTCCTTGCAGTGGTGTGTTCCTTCACCAGGCTTCATCAAGTTGAACTTTGACGGGGCCACGTTTAATCGGGGCCAAGAGTTGGGAGTTGGGGTGATTGCTAGGGATACTTCGGGCAAGTGTGTGGCCTGGCTGGCTAAGCGAATTACCAGGATAGGAGATGGGAGCTGGCTGAAACACTGGCGGCCCGGGAAGCCATTCTTCTTGCCCTTCGAAGAGGTTGGCGATCAGTCATTATTGAAGGAGATTGCGCCACCTTGATTCACAAGCTCAATGCCGCAGAACGGGACCTTTCGCTAGTGAGACCATTGGTCACAGACATCCTATACCTTGCCCCGCTGTTTCAATCTTGTTTGTTCCAATTTGTAAGAAGGTCTGGCAACTCTGTTGCTCATTTCATAGCTCAAACTGCTCGTGGCTCTGTTGAGGGCGAGTCTGTAACTGCTTCCGCAATTGCATCCCTTGTAACTTCAGATATTTCAGTTTAATGAGAGCTACTTCTCTTAACATAAGTATTTTTAAATTAATTTAAAATATATAAATAAATATACATAAATGTTTTAATAAATAAAAAAATATATATAATTTTTAAAATACATATATTTTTATATATGTATATATTTTTAAATTCTAAAATTCTTTAGAAGTTTAAAATATATAAATATTTTTAATTATATTTCCAAATATATATATTTTAAAATATTTTTCAATATATTTCCAAGTGTATATTTTAATAAATATATTTATTCAGATATTTTAAAAAATATATTTTCTTGTTAGTATTATATTTTTAAGATAAAAATTAATATTAATCATATTTTTCTTGAAAAATATACTAATTAAATATTGATATTTTTATATATAAAGTTTCTATGATAAAATCAATATATATATATATATATATTAGTTGTTTAAAATATTAATACAATTGTAATATTAATATCATTCTATATTAAAATACTTTCAGATATACTTATCATAAAGCATTGTTGGGCTAAAATAGCATAAGGGCCTGTTTACTAGCCTTGATTAGCCTGGATATCCTGATTAATCAAGGCTAGTAAAGTGTTTACTAGCAAAAGTGCAGGCCCGTATGTTTATTTCCCAGCCCTTGATTAAGCCCCAATTCTGAACAAACTAATCATGACCCAAAAGGCCATGACTAGCTTGTCCGACAGCCCAAGCTGATTATCAAATTTGTTCATTTCCATTTGTGTCCTTACTTTTGCAATTGCATTGTCCAACTTGACCTTGAAACTTGGGCAATATTACAAACATATGTCTTAGGTACATTAATTGCACCTGACACATTTTCAGCAACTTTACTCACCTATTTTCTTCTTCTGCTGTTGCTTCATTACATTGCTCATCTTCCCATCTGCAAAACTAAGGCAACCAACGTCCATAGCCGCGTTTGTATTCTTCAAGCATTTTCCGGCTACACTGTCAGGTTTGCTCTCGACCCTGTCCATGGCATATGGCGTTAGAAGAAGTTTGAACATCGGCTTTGTTTAACGATTTTTAGAATTTTATAATTTTCTAAAATTTATATTAGAGCCCTTATGCGAGTTTTCGAAGAAATACTCTGTTTTAATATGAAACTCACATCTCATTTTGTAGCTTGCAATATCCTTTGCTTTAAGTGAGCTTCAAGGGTTTATTCTTTACAACGAAGGTAAGATTACAAACCCCTTCTTCTTACATTTAACATCCCCACACAATGTATTGTCTGTGAGTGAGAGAATAATGAATCGTCATTGTGCGTATTAATATATTAATTTATTTTTCACCCTATTCGAGCATTGCTGGTCAATTGCAATTTCACTATGAAAATATGTGTTTTCCGTCGCCTTTATGCTGCTTAGAAATTTGGAATGAGCTGTACAATGTGTTCCGGTGTGTTTATTATGCCATATTAACTGTTGCTATGTTTTCTATTACGGCTTACTTCACACCCTTGTTGTATGTATTTTCTATTCAGCTTTCTGCATTCATTCCATTCTAGTTCTAAATGACATTTACTAATCAATGTGCCCCTCAATACTGATTCTTATTTACATGAAATATTTCCATCAGATAAAGATTTTTTAAATTTTATTCAGACAATTTTGTTTTTCATAATAGGATGGTTTCCCACCAAAGAATACTAGCTTTAATCGCGGTGCAACAGATAATTAGTGAAATAGTGGTTGCCTTGACTGTGTTTGTTGCTGTTTTCTACCAACTTAAACGACTACGTGGCAACCGTAGACGACAACGGTGTAAACGGTACACCATAAACAGTCGAATCCCTGATTAGGTAAACCATCTCCGTAGGCTAGTGATAGACAATGATGAGGTATGTCTACGAAATCTACAAATGAATTGTAACGCATTTGGCCGGTTGTGTTATCTCTTGGAAAATTTTTCTGGTTTGACCGACAATCAGAGCATAACCGTCCGTTAACAAGTAGCTATATTTCTAAGCGTAATCTCTCATCACAAGAAGAATTGGGTAGTTAAACACGATTTCATGCGTTCTGGTCGTACAATTAGTAGGTGTTTCCATTAGGTTCTTACTTCTGTCCTTAGAATGAATCGAATATTACTGGCTAAACCTGAACCCATTCCTGAAGATTGCACAGACTCACGGTGGAGGTGGTTTAAGGTATTTAAATTATTTCATTGATAACATTTTTCATGTCGAAAACTTGTATAAATACGAAATTTATAGAAATTTATGTGCCAAAACTAGGGTTGCTTGGGTGCACTAGATGGGGCATATGTTGATGTTAGGGTGGCTGATGCGGATAAAGGGTGTTATCGAAACAGGAAAAGCCATGTTTCCGTTAACATACTTGGTGTTTGTAACAAGAATATTCAATTCATTTACGTCCTAGCCGGTTGGGAAGGAAGTGCTGCAGATAGCCGGGTTTTACGTGATGCAATACAACGACGTAATGGGTTGAAAGTACCGACAGGTAAAATGTTGAACCTCACCTACCACTTTCTCCCGTTCTTAAGGCGTATGACTTTAGTGAAACTTACTTAACACATTGTTTGTTAGGCAATTATTACTTGTGTGACAATGGGTATACAAACGACGAAGGTTTCTTGACACCATATAGAGGCGTTAGATATCACCTTAAGGACTGGGATCGAGGTGCAGGCGGACCCCAAAAAAAGGAAGAGTTTTTCAACCTGAGGTATTCATCTGCTAGGAATGTCATAGAACGTACATTTGGTTTGTTGAAAGTGCGATGGGCGATTTTGAGAAGTCCATCTTTCTACCCTATTAAAGTGTAAAATCGGATTATACTGGCATGTTGCTTACTTCACAATTTCATTTGTAATGAGATGCCCGACGATCCCATTGAGCTAGAAATGGCGGACGCACTAGATATGTCTAACGAACCACAGCCTGATTATGTTTCTACCATTGATACAATCCAGGCGTGGACAAATTGGCGCGACCAATTGGCTGATTCTATGTACCAAGAGTGGATGAACCGCTCAGCATAATATTTTTGCATAACGTAGTCAAATTAATTCTTACTTTGTAACCTCAGTTGACTGTGTATTCTTGCATAATGTACCACTTTCATGTGCAAGTCCGTTGTGGTGTTGTCAGACGGCTATGTCCGCCTATGGATATTAATGCTTTCTTATGTTAATTAATTTCACAAGTTTTTATATTTGAGGTCTCCATTTTGACATATCTTCTATAGTTGTAACATCGTTGTAGACAAATTATTTTTGCGCCCAATCAAATGACGACAAGTGAAAAATATATATTATTTATCAATTATATATTTTATTTTTCTATTTATATTTTGGAATTTACTAAATTAATTCTAAATATAAATAGTTAAATTAATTGATATTTTAATATATATTTCGTCATCAAATCAACGGTCGACACGTGTCGAATTGAGGTGTTCCGGCCAATCAAATCAAGACAAATATTTCTTATATTATCTCTTTGAAAAAATGTAAAAAATAAAGAGATAATATCGAAATTGACCAATCATGTCTTCCCAAATATTTAATGTATTTATCTCTTTAAATTAAAATAAAGAGATAATACAAAATAAGTGTTCAAGTTCACCACAACTCTACCTCTTTGACAACTATATAAAGGGGTCATGGGAACTCATTCAAAACACACACACCTACAATTGAAGACACACACACATACAAGCAAGAGAGCATTCAAGAAGTCTCGAAATCCTCTCAAGCAAAATCAAGGAAGATCCACGGTGTTTCTAGGCAAGATTCAAGGCGTTCGTTGCGGAAATCGTCCAAAGTCAGCGTTTGATTCGACAAGAAGTCTGAAAACCGGTGAATTAACGTTATCAACACAGAAGTCCACCTTGGCGGAAGATCAAAGTCTCAAATCCACCAAGAACATCCCAAATTCAAGTCAAATATCATCAAGTTTATAGCGTTTGATCCGGGAACAAGTCAACGACCCTCGAATTAACGTTATTCAAAGTCAAAGTCAATGTCAAAGGAGATCAAACGTCACAGTTTCACCTCCGAAGTTGCCGAAGTCAAAAGATTTCGTTCTTGAAGAGAAGAATCAAAGGTTTTGAAGTAGAGATTCACACCCACAAAATACTCAATTCAATTCAAGAATTTATTTGTAATATTTTTGTATTTCGTTAAATTCAGGAACACAAAAATTTGTTTACAAATTTTGGCACGCCCAGTGGGACCTCTCTACCTCTCATCTCTTCCCTTCAACAAAGTCTGAAGTATTTCAATGGACACTCAAGGAAAAGCCATGATGACGGTGAATTCCAAACTTGCCACAACAAAGTCTTCAAGTTCAAGTACCAAGAGTATCGGTGTTACTACGAGGAGTATGTCGAAGAAACTCAAGGATCTTCCAGATGACTCCTCCAATTGAGTCTGCTCAGAAGGGCATATTCGTGCCTAACCACGCAAGCGAAGATGACGAAGATAAATCTCCCCCGTCCTCTCCTCGCCCTGAGTCTAGCTATTCCTTCACAACAAATGTGGCCCCAGTCATGGTGATGAATGCCATAACCTTAGAAGAGCAAATTCAAGCTTGACAAGAGCTATCGAGGGACTGGCCAAGCATGTCCAAGAACAAGATGCCCAAATCGCCAGGTTGATCAACAAGCCGGACAACGTTGAGACAAGTCATACTCGGGGAAAACAAGTCGAGGCACACGATGAAGTAGAAATATCCACAAAGGAGAACTTCACCGAGAAAGATGAACCTGCAAAGGGGCTTCAAGTCTCATCCAATGGATTGATCCCTGTGGACCAATTGAAAGAATTCATCGAGGGGACCATTAGGAGCAAGATTGAGGGAAGCTCAAGGTCATCCTTTACTTACTCTAAGCCCTACACAACAAGAATTGATAGCTTAAAGATGCCAATGGGCTACCAACCGCCAAAGTTCCAACAATTTGACGGCAAAGGCAATCCTAAGCAGCACGTCGCCCACTTCGTCGAAACGTGCAACAATGCTGGAACCTATGGCGATCATCTAGTCAAACAGTTTGTCCGATTGATTGGTATACTGATTTGGAAGCCGGTCAATTGATGGATGGGACCAGCTAGAGCAAGAATTCCTGAATCGCTTCTATAGCACTCGACGCACCGTCAGCATGATTGAGCTTACAAATTCTCGCCAATGGAAGGATGAGCCGGTCATCGATTATATCAATAGGTGGACGAATCTGAGCCTCAACTGCAAAGACCGATTATCTGAAGCTTCCGCCAATGAGATGTGTATTCAAGGAATGCATTGGGGTCTTCGGTATATTCTTCAAGGAATCCTACCCAGATCATTCGAAGATTTGGCCACTCGAGCGCATGACATGGAGTTAAGTATGACATCAAGTGGAGTAGAAGGACCATCTGTCCAAGAGCCCCGCAGAACCAAGGAAGGCAAGAAATCAAGAAAGGGGGCAAACCCTTTTCAAAAACCTCCAAGCAAGGAATCGATGGCAGTGAATGTAGCGCCACTCAAGCTTAGGAGCGCAGCAAAAAACGACATTGGCCCGAAGCAAAATGCGCCTTACGAAAGACCGCAAAGAAAGCTAACTTTGAAGGAAATGCAAGCAAAGCAATATCCTTTCCTTGATTCCGATGTCCCGGGATATTCGATGACTTGTTGGAGGCCAACCTCATTGAACTACCCGAAGCGAAACGGCCTGAAGAAGCCGAACGAATAGATGACCTAAAATACTGCAAGTACCATCTTTTAGTTGGACATTCGATACAAGATTGCTTTGTGTTCAAAGATAAGGTTATGCAATTAGCTCGCCAAGGCAAGATCTCTCTTGAATAAGATACCACAACAACAAACATGACCTCGGTCAAATGTGGGTCTTTCGACATCGAAGCCTCCTACAATACCACACACGAGAATGCTACTGCGATCAAAGAGGACGCTCTGTCTAAAAAAGAAGATTCCTGTGATAGTGATGAATGCATGTCCACCATTACCTTCACCGACGAAGATTTGCTTCTTGGGTCAAAACCGCATAACCACCCTTGTTCGTCGCTGGATATGAACGTAAACAAAAGGTGAATAGAATATTGATCGATGGAGGCTCTACAGTCAATATCTTACCCCTACGAATCTTGAGAGACTTGGGGATCCCGATGGACGAACTCGCAAACAGTCGCCTCATGATTCAAGGCTTCAATCAATGAGGACAAAAGGCTGTCGGCATTATCAGGATGGAATTGTTGATGGACGATATGGCGTCAACAACACTATTCCATGTTATAGACGCCAAGACTTCTTACAACATGCTTCTTGGCCGCCCTTGGTTGCATGAAAATTCTGTGGTCCCCTCAACACGGTATCAATGCTTCAAATACTGCCGCAATGGTATAGTAAAAAGGGTACTTGGTGATACCAAGATTTTTTCCGAAGCTGAGTCGCAGTTCGCCAACGCCAAGTACTACATTGAAACTACCAGAAGAGGAAAAGAGATTTCACCCTCTGAGAAACCAAGGTCACATGACGATGGAAACATGAGGAGAAATGAGCAGCCCGTTGTCGAGGCCGGATTTTCAAAGAGTTTGACTTTACCATTGACTCAAGTCAACACGAAGCAACCATCGAAACCGCCACTCGAAGGATTTGTGTCCTCAACCCAAAAAGAAGAAGCGGGACATGAAACTTTGGCTATAGACGGAGAAGGGTATGATCCTAAAGCCTTCAAATTGCTTGTTAAAGCCGGGTATAATCCACAAGAAAGATTAGCCCTTGGAGAACTTCCTCCCGAAACCACCGGCAAGAAGCTCCATGGACTCAGCGCCACCCAAGTGAAGTTAAAGGAAAAAGGGCATGCAGTCCCAGATTCACGTGTGGGCCTTGGCTTTATCCCTCCTAAGCCTATTCGCATAACCATAAAAAGGGCCAGCAGCAACCATGTCAGTGAAAGTCTCTTTTCAATAGAAGATGATCAAAGGAAAGAAAATCCAGGGGAGTCTGTCTTCAATAGACTCGGCCCACGTAAAAGACTGGTGCACAGAAGGACCAACAATCAATCTGTCTTTGATAGACTTGGTCCACAGAAAGGAATGATGAACCAAAAGAAAGTCATGTCCAAGGTGGCTGCACAATCAAAGGAAAACATCACATCCTCACATAAACTTAGAAGTTTGGTTCCTTCCAGAATGAGACGCCACACAACTCTAGACATATCATGGGCAGAGTCTTGAAGGTTAAAACAAGAACAATAGTCTTCACATAAGTTCAACTTGATGACGAGGATGACAGAGAAAGTGTTGCATCATCCAATTATATTGACGACGGTGCTGAAGAAGATATCGCCCTAGCCCATCACATAACCTTAATCGAAAATGAAGAGGTTGAGGAAGAAGATGCTGAAGACGCTCCTCTAGAACTTGAGGAAGGCATTAAAGCCACCGTTGACGAGTTGAACGAAGTCGATCTAGGTGATGCCGAAGATCCCAGGCCAATTTACACAAGTGCTTCTCTAACCCCGGAAGAAGATAAGGCTTATGTCGCGCTACTCCATGAGTATAAAGACGTATTTGCATGGTCCTACAAAGAAATGCCCGGCTAGATCCAAAAGTAGCTGTGCACCACTTATCCGTAAAGAAGGGGGCTCGTCCTGTCAAACAAGCTCAACGTAGGTTTCGACCTGAGCTAATCCCATTGATTGAATGTGAGGTAAACAAACTTATTGAAGTTGGTTTTATTCGAGAAGTCAAGTATCCTACGTGGATCTCTAGCATCGTGCCCGTGAGGAAGAAGAATGGGCAAATACGAGTATGTGTTGACTTCAGGGACTTGAATAACGTATGTCCCACGACTTCCCATTACCTATCGCCGAGTTAATGATAGACGCCAATACGGGTCATGAAGCCCTATCTTTCATGGATGGATCGTCCGGATATAACCAAATACGTATGGCACCAGCGGATGAGGAATTGACAGCATTTCACACTCCTAAAGGTATATATTGCTACAAAGTCATGCCTTTCGGATTAAAGAACGCCGGCGCCACATATCAAAGGGAATGCAAAAGATCTTCGACGACATGCTCCACAAGAATGTAGAATGCTACGTTGATGACTTGGTCGTGAAGTTAAAGAAACGAGAGGATCATCTTCATGACTTGAGAAAGGTTTTTGAACGTTTGAGAAGATACCAACTAAAGATGAATCCCTCCAAGTGCGCATTCGGAGTTACATCTGGAAAATTCCTTGGGTTCATCATTTGTCACGAGGTATAGAGATTGAGCAAGCCAAGATTGATGCCATTTTGAGAATGCCAGAAGCTAGGAATGTCCATGAGCTCAAGAGTTTGCAAGGAAAGCTCGCGTATCTTCGGAGATTCATTTACAATCTAGCAGGTCGTTGTCAACCATTCAGTCGCCTGATGAAGAAAGATGTGCCCTTCGAATGGGATGAGACTTGTGATAAAGCGTTCAGAAGCATAAAATCCTACTTGATGAAGCCTCTGGTGTTGGTTGCACCCGTCCCCGGACGCCCCTTAATCCTGTATGTCGCTGCTCAAGAGCGCTCCGTGGGAGTCTTACTTGCCCAGAAGAATGATGAGGGGAAAGAGAATGTTTTATACTATTTAAGCAGAACCATGACACCAAACGAGCTCAATTATTCACCCATCGAAAAGCTATGTTTGGCACTCATATTCGCAATCCAAAAGTTGAAGCATTACTTTCAATCGCACAGCGTCCATCTAGTCTCAAAAGCAAATCCCCTGAAATATGTCATGGCAAAGCCAGTACTGTCTGATAGACTCACAAGATGGTATCTTCAGCTGCAACAATTCGAGATCACATACGTTCCTCAAAGGCTGTGAAGGGACAAGTTTTAGTAGACTTCCTAGCCGATCACCCCATGCCTGCCGAGTGGGAATTGTCTGATGACTTGCCGGACGAGGATGCCCTTCTGATTGAAGTTACGCCCCCCTGAAAAATGTACTTTGATGGAGCTGCCCATAGAGAAGGAGCCGGGGCTGGAATTGTCTTCGTCACGTCTGAAGGGGAAGTCTTACCTTATTCCTTCACCCTAACCCAGAACTGTTCAAATAATATGGCGAAATATCAAGCTTTAATCCTCGGATTGGAAATGGCAGTGGACATAAAGCAACGACACTTGAAAGTATACGGAGATTCTCAATTAGTGATTAATCAACTCCTCGGTCTCTGTGAAGTCAAAAAGCCCGAGTTGCTTTCCATACTATATAACTACGCAAGAAGGCTGATAGGATGGCTAGGAGATGTAGAACTTGAGCACCTATCGAGAAAGGATAATAAGCAAGCCGATGCATTGGCCAAGCTCGCTTCACCTCTCTTAATGACCGATGAGGAGACACGCGTACCAATATGCAAGAATTGGGTCATACCACCGGTCTTCATGATGATGAGGATGACACATTTCAAGAAGAAGAAAATCATGTCATGGAGGTTTACGAAATTGAAGAGGAAGATTGGCGACAACCAATCGTCGATTACTTGAAGTACAAGAAGCTACCCGACGACATACGACGAAGGGCTGAAATTCGGCGACGGGCGTCTCGCTTCATCTAGTTCAAAGACACGCTATACAGACGTTCGTTTGATGGTATTTTCTTACGCTGCCTAAACAATGATGAGCAAATGTAAGCTATGGAAGAAGCTCACTCTGGAGTTTGTGGTGCGCACCAATCCGGACCAAAGCTACACTTCCGTATAAAAAGAATGGGTTATTACTGGCCTACAATGGTTAAAGATTGCATGGACTATGCACGGAGATGTTAAGCCTGTCAAATTCATGCCAATTTTATCCACCAACCACCCGAGCCATTACACCCTACTGTAGCTTCATGGCCCTTCGATGCTTGGGGTTTGGATGTCGTAGGACCTATGACAAAGTCCTCCGGTGGTCACTTATATATCTTGACGGCAACCGACTACTTCTCTAAATGGGCTAAAGCAGTCCCCCTCAAAGAAGTGAAGAAAGAGAACTTTGCTAATTTCATCCGTACACACATCATATATCGCTACGGAGTGCCCAGGTATATCATCACTGATAATGGAAAACCCTTCTGTAACAGCTTGATAGACAAATTATGTCAGAAGTTTGCATTCAAATAGAGAAACTCTTCTATGTACTATGTTGCTGCCAACGGCCTTGCTGAAGCTTTTAACAAAACTTTGTGCAACCTATTGAAGAAAGTAGTAACCAAGTCAAAACGGGATTGGCACGAGAGAATTGGAGAAGCTCTATGGGCATATAGAACCACTGTTAGAACACCTGCGCAAGCAACTCCTTATGCCCTAGTTTATGGAGTTGAGGCAGTCCTCCCACTTGAGCAACAAATCCATTCATTAAGGATGGCGATACAAGAAGGGTTTACTGAAGAAGAAAACGCTCGAATACGGCTTGAAGAGCTAGAAGCTCTCGATGAGAAGAGGTTGGAAGCACAACAAAGGCTCGAGTGCTATCAAGCCCGACTATCCAAAGCATTCGATAAGAAGGTCCGCCTTCGCTCTTTCCAAGTCGATGATCTAGTACTCGCAGTGAGAAGGCCTATAATCACAACGCATCGAACGGGAAACAAGTTCTTGCCAAAATGGGATGGTCCGTATGTTGTCAAAGAAGTCTACACAAATGGGGCATATAAGCTGGTTGTTGAAGATGGCTTGAGGATAGGCTCGATAAATGGAAAGTTTTTTGAAGCGGTATTACGCCTAAAAAAAAAAGAAAGAAAAAAAAAACAAAAAGGAAGAAACAAAAAAAATCAAAAACAAGTAAAAAAAAAACAAAAAAAACAAACTCCTGGCCCGCATGAGTATAAACTGTGAACGGCCCTCCCCTCTCCAAACAAATATTTTGTACCCCTGAACTACGAATAGACTTGATCCTCTTGATGAGGTACGTAGGCAGCTTAGATATTCTAAGTCCAGTCATAACACTTAAATGAGTTTTATTCCTCTTATTAAATCATCAAGAGTGGAAGTACTTAAACGTGCTCAAAGATTGCAAGATAGAAAGAAAAAAAAAAGAGCTTCTATTACGTAATCTCAGGGAAAACATTGGAGCTCATGACATGGGACAAAGAAAAGAGAAATCAAATGCGATAAAATAAAAGGTCCTAAGCTAATCTCAAGCAAAGGGACGCAAATCTTTCAACCCTTCCTTGAGGGCTTCCAAGTGTGTCCTTGAAGCCTCCAAACTCGCAACTACTTCATCGTTGAGAAGGGTAGTATTCTCAAGCGCTGCAATTTCCTCCACAATTTCACGAACTCCAACTTGAGCACTATGGAAAAGCTGATTTTCTTCCTTCAGAGTGGCACACAGGTTCTTCTTGCGCTCTTTCAAATCCGAAAGCTCCTTCTCAACACGCTTCAACTCGTCCATAGTAGATTGGACCTTGGAAGCTCCCCCACTTTCTTTAGCACGGGCCTCTTGAAGACGATCGTTGGCTTCCTTCAACTTCCGGTCGAAAAGATCTTTAAATAACCTCTTAGAAGACGACCTCGCCTCATCATAAGCAGCAGCCTTGGCGAACAATGCATTCATTGATTCTTCCACGTTTGAGATATCATTCTGAAAACTCTTCATAGACTCAAGAACTAAGTTAAACGTCGTCTTCGATTGATGAGATGAAATCAATTGGGGTGTTTGATATCTTCACGAGAAGATCACTCTACAGCTTCTGAAGGAACTCCTTTTGATGATTAAGAAAGAACCTCTCGCCTTCAAATACCGACACAGCGGCTGGGCAGGAAGGTTGTTTCCTCTTAAGCCCCATTCCAAGAGGACAAGTCGTAGCCAATAAAGTCAACGCTTGACTGTCTTGAGAAGTTTCATCGTCTTCAACGGCTAAGACCTCAGCTTCGAGCTATGATGATGCATCAGCTAAAGTTAGAAACAAGAGAGAATCTTATCACCAAAAAAAAAAAAGAAAAAGGAAGAAGAAGAGGAATAAAGAAAAAGTAACCTCCTTGACAAAGTTCAACATCGATGGTCCATGACTTGAGCCTTCATCAGCAACGTCGATGTTTATTGGTTTCGAGTCCCTCTTCGGCCTCTTCCAATAACGATCAGGGTTGCTACTCCCACTTACTTCCAAGGAACGAGGAACACTTCGCTTCTTATCTACTTTAAAGGGTTCAACCACTTGAGAATTTCGCTTGGGAGAGGAAATAGCCGGCTCACGAGGTTGATCTTGGGCGACTCTTTCATCACATTGCTTGCCTTTTAGAGAAGCTTGACTTGGGCCTAAGGCAAGCAACTTCACCACATTTTCTTCAAAGTAGCCACCGTGAGCTCCAAGCCACCACCTTTTGTACGCCTCGGAGGAGAACTTCTTCATATTTGGGGGCATGAGAGGGAACAACACTTTTTTCATGATCTTGGACAGAATGCACATGCGCCAATAACGGATTCCACCCTCTAAAGAAGCTTCGGGAACGTCTTGCGAAAGAATTTCCGGCACTTCTTGGAAGAAACTAAATTGACGACTAAATCGATGAGGGCTATAGGGCTCAACAACGAAATGATCGCTTTGCGGCAGAGGAAGGTAGTTCGAATGGGCGGCCATAAAATAGATTTCTTCAGATTCCATGGCATGCCCGTCCTCCGTGAATAAAAAATCCTTGTCCCTCACAATCATGTTTCAAGTCCAAGAGATAAAGTCGCCTTTGTGTATCCGTTTCTCGCCTCTTGCGGATCGTAGTACTTTGCGCCTCCTTCATCTGAAAAGAGCGTCATCTTGGGCCTACGAACGCTTTGCACAAGCTGATAATGAGTCTTGAAATAATAAGCTATCCAACTATAAACAAAGTAAATCGAAAATGGAGAGTGTGCGCGGGTTGGCCTTGGGGAGTTGGAGATCTTATTCAAACCTCTGTAGATACTAGCCAAGACAGGAACTGCAAGACCAATCCTTCGACCGGCTGCCATAGCGCTCGCTACCTTAAAAACACTTGGGCGTATTGAACCAACATCTTGAGTAGGAAGGACAAAAGTACAAAGTCAACATGCCAAATACACCGCCAAAAATGTCTCTTCCTTCGAATTCCCTTCGATACCAAGCCTCGAGAACAATGCCTCGTTCGCCATGGACCACTTGCCATGTACCCCAACGGTCCCGGAGGGGTTATAAGTTAACTTAGGACGAACGGCCTTCTTCTCTTTACGTGGAGGAGGCTCGCAGTATTTCCTCGCCCTTCTAAGCTAAAACTTGACCCATTTGTCAATAAGAACTTGAGAGGAATGGCCATCTTTATTACTCTTTCGAAGCAAATGGTAGGCGTGGAGTAGGAACTTGCAAGAATGAGGCACAAGTCTCCGTCTTGTCTCGTCAACCCCATTAAGCTCATTGAAACTTGGAACAACTTCGTCATAAAGAAGTCCCGCCATAGGAAGTCCAGAAAGGGTATGCACGTCCATAACGAAATAGACAATTCTCCAAAGGACGTCAGAAAAGTGTTGGTAGATGGGCACCACGCTTCGCAAAACGCCTTGACGATGTCGGAATTGCGGTCGTAGGTAAATAGTGAGGCGTATACGGCATCATATACTTGGGCCGCAACTAGCTTGTCTTTGCACCGGCTAAGTACATCTTCCGTCCACTCCCAAAACCCTTTTATGAAGCGGAACTCGCCGACAAAGTGAACGTTGTCACCCCACTTGGCTTTCCCTTCAATGATGCGGCGACCCAATGTCGGTAGAGAGCTTGGTTCGTCAGAACAACGATGATGAGTCGCTTGTAGAGACCACGCCTTGGAAGTCTTGCTCAATGAGACTTCTCGAGACCATTGTTCCGTGTGACGTGGAGTCGTCAATCTCGGCCATTGCTTCGCATATCGACCAATGAGAGGAGCATGAGTCACCAAAATTGTTCCTTTGTCCGAGGGTTGAGTTTCATCATCAAGAATGATCAGGTTTTGTTAACTAGAGGAAAAAGACTCGTCTTTGAAGTGAACCATGTCGCAACCCTACAAAAACACAAAATAGATTTAATCGAGTTAGCCAAAAAGAAAATAACTCGAAGGAGTCAAAAAGAAAAAGAGGAAGGATTAACTTGCTCAGGGTGCTTTGGTAATAATAGTTTACTCACCTCAAATCAATTCAAGTGAAAAACTTTAATTGATTCAAAAAATGTGACTGCAATCAATCGTACTCGTTAAAGTGCCACGCTATTACAGAAGAAACAATTTGTTCGAGCTTTCTTTTGCATGGAAAACTGGACAATTATTTTTGGGTAGGCCCAATTCAGATTAAATTGATAGCTTCTTTTCGCACGAAAGAATAAACAAAGAAGCCGGATCACTTCCTAATGGATCGTGCAACACTTTAGCTCGAGCATATGAATTTCTCTTCAATGGGCGCCAAAAAAAAAAAAAGTCAACAAAGGAGCCGGAAGCTTTTGCTATTCTCAATGAAAAATAAACAAAGCCACACGTTGGACCACTTCACATGAATTAAGACCCCAAAATATTGCATGGCCCAATTCATGTTGAAGAAAACAAGTCTTTTCAGATTAGATGATGACTGCAATTAAAAATATATGTCATGAAAATTGCAATGAAGAAATATGTGAACTTGTATGTAATCTCTCAAATTGATTGCCTGTACAGAGGTTGATGACTTGTTCTGATTAAATATGTTCCAGCGTTAAATAATCTGATGCAGGTGATAGACAAAAGAAAAAAATTGAGGGCTTACCTTTGTATCAAAATCTGGCCTTGCCGGCGACAGTAGCAAAATCTAGAATTTCACCCAAAGCACCAACTTGGCGAGACAAGGAAAGAAAATGAAAGCTGGGGAAATAGCAAAATTCATGTTACAACGAAATCGCCGAAAGGCAGCTGCAAACTTGAAGAGGAACTATAAAACTCTGATACTACAAATTGAGAGACATTACCATAACAGGTCGACCAAAAGTTCTAGAGAAAACTCGAGGCAAAAGCTTCTTGCAGACTGAAAATTCTGCAAAAGAAAAAAAGAAATATCACAGAGGCATTATAACAAACACCTGGGGTGCGTGATAGAAAATTGAAGAGGAAAAAAAATATTTGGCTATCAAAACTTACCACAAATTCTTGCAACAAAATCACAATGCTTGATAGATGCAGGATTAAGCCCTTTATATAGGTATTCAATTGAAGTGTTTTAATTCGAAGAGAATTAGGACTTCGAGTTATAGTTCGATTAAAAGTTTGGCAATTCCAAAGTTGCTAAAATATGCAGAGGTGCGTGATTCAATAACTCAGCCATAAACTCCTTGTCCGACAAGGTCACGACTCCAAAATTCACAGAAGAAAGATGGGAAATGATATTGCTCTGCTCGTCACCTGCAAATGAAGAAACAGAGGAAATAGTCTGAAGCTTTATGGGCCAAGGTGGTGTGATAAACATAGGCTTATTTTTTTTTTTTTTTTTTGCAAGCTAATGAGAAAAAGGGCCTATTCAAATTGCTGATGAATGTGGCCCATTCTTTTCCAAAAAGAACAAAAATGAGTTTTGATTTTTATGAAGCAAATCCACAAAGATGGCCGGCATTAAACTTTCAATTTTCGTGACTCATTCACTTCGAAAATTATATTTTCAAGCATATGTTCGTGAATAAGTCTCGAGGGGGCATTTGTAGACAAATTATTTTTGCGCCCAATCAAATGACGACAAGTGAAAAATATATATTATTTATCAATTATATATTCTATTTTTCTATTTATATTTGGGAATTTACTAAATTAATTCTAAATATAAATAGTTAAATTAATTGATATTTTAATATATATTTCGTCATCAAATCAACGGTCGACACGTGTCGAATTGAGGTGTTCCGGTCAATCAAATCAAGACAAATATTTCTTATATTATCTCTTTGAAAAAATATAAAAAAATAAAGAGATAATATCGAAATTGACCAATCATGTCTTCCCAAATATTTAATGTATTTATCTCTTTAAATTAAAATAAAGAGATAATACAAAATAAGTGTTCAAGTTCACCACAACTCTACCTCTTTGACAACTATATAAAGGGGTCATGGGAACTCATTCAAAACACACACACCTACAATTGAAGACATACACACATACAAGCAAGAGAGCATTCAAGAAGTCTCAAAATCCTCTCAAGCAAATCAGGAAGATCCACGGCGTTCTAGGCAAGATTCAAGGCGTTAGTCGCGGAAATCGTCCAAAGTCAACGTTTGATTCGACAAGAAGTCTGAAGACCGGCGAATTAACGTTATCAAGACAGAAGTCCACCTTGTCGGAAGATCAAAGTCTCAAATCCACCAAGAACATCCCAAATTCAAGTCAAATATCGTCAAGTTTATAGCGTTTGATCCGGGAACAAGTCAACAACTCCCGAATTAACGTTATTCAAAGTCAAAGTCAACATCAAAGGAGATCAAACGTCACAGTTTCACCTCCGAAGTTGCCGAAGTCAAAAGATCACGTTCTTGAAGAGAAAAATCAGAGGTTTTCAAGTAGAGATTTCGCACCCACAAAATACTCAATTCAATTCAAGAATTTATTTGTAATATTTTCGTATTTCGTTAAATTCAGGAACACGAAAATTTATTTACAATCGTCCTCCTCATTTTCGTTGCTCTCATTTCTGTTTGAATCGGTTTAAACCCATACCTTTATATTTTCCCTTTATTTGAAAGTCCTCATACATAGCCTACTAATGATACTAAAGTCTACTTCTTGCACTTGGTATATACTTTATTAATGAGTCCTCAATTGCAGGAAATTAGTTCTTCGTTTGGTTTGATGATGAGTCGTCCGGATGAAGAAGGTAACAGCAATTTCCGCAGACGTGGAGCACCAAAGGAGAAGGGCAGTTCTAGGCGTACGTGGACTACACGAGAAGAGAAAGTTTTGATTCATGGTCTACAGTCTTTGGTCACAAGAGGTTGGAAGTGTGAGAATGGGTTCCGTAACGGATACTTGCTTTAGCTTGAAGGGCACATGCTTAATGCTTTTCCTAATAGTGATATTAAGGCGGAGCCCCACATAGACTCGAAGATTCACGTATGGAAGAAACAATTTGCCACGCTCAGTACAATGATGTTGTGTAGTGGGTTTGGATGGGACGACAACAGACACATGATCACAGTAGATGAGAATAACATGTGGGATGAATACGTTAAGGTATTAAAAATTCCTTTTACATTCGTTACAGATTCGACGTTTGGTTACGACCCCATAGCATAAAATTATTTACGTTTCTTCGGCAGGTGGATCCGAGCGCTAAGTCAATGCGGCACAAGACATGGCCATACTTTCCTCGTGGCGTGAGATATTCGGGAAGGACAGAGCAGGCGGTGATGCAGGGGAGGACATAAATGATGCCGGTGATGCAGCTAGGGAGGAAGAAATACCAGAGACTTAGGATTATTACGTTCCGACAGGTGATTGGAATCCTGAAACAGGGTACGCCACCAATGACAGGGCCCAAGGGCATACGTCCAACATAAATCCAGATCCAACTGCAACATCTTCGAGCGTACCAATGGGTAGTGGTGGGAGCGCAAAGAAACGTAAGCGTGTTGGAGCTGTTGCAGAGGAAAGATTGGTAGAGATGGTAAATACGTTTTTGTCAGGATGCTAACAATCGTATTGGGACCTTGACTAAAGTACTACAGTCCGAATTTGGTAATTCGGAAACTCGGTCATTAGTTGATGACGCAGTATCTGAGATTGAAGGACTTGATGAAAATGATCAGCTTGTGATTGTCCAACGACTCCACAACAATCCCAAGGACATGGAGTTGTTCTTCTCCCTCCCAGCTCATAAGCGCGGTCGATTGGTGAAGTTGATGTTAGAGGGTAGGTTCTAGAGATTTGATTAATAAAGATGTAGCCCTTTATATATTGAGTACTGTCCAATGGCCATTAAACAATCGACAAGGACACTGCAGTTTCCCATTTGCACATAAAGTAAGTTTACGTTCTCATGATATTTGTATGTACAAGGTTTCATTATGGAAAAAAAATTCATAATGCTGTGTGTAAGACATTTGCGTAAAATTTCTTTGCATGTTTGCACGCAATGAGTAAAAATTTGCAAATTTTAACAGTGAATACTTGATACTAACAAAATCATACTTGCAATTAATATTTTGCATCTCACGAATGAATAATATATGAAAGTTTCAATTTATCGACCAAAAAATTATATTATAAAAGTCAAAATGCGCCTCATAAAAACTTTAAATAAATTCATTGTCTGGTTTAATTCAAATTATGAACATTGAAAAATAGTTATTAACTTTCCAAATTTAAAGTAACTAGAATGGAAAATTAGGAATTAGGAAACAATTATTTCTATACATAATATAATTATTAACTTTCCATATTTACGGACCCCTTCCAATATAAAATTAACTAGCGTGTGCCCCGTGCTATATAATGTAATTATGAATAAAATTATATCTTACAAAATTTATAAATTATGTGAAAGTTAGTTAATAATTTTTTTTAATGAGATCAATAATATAATATTATCTTTTCTCCAAATTACAATGCATCAATATGGATAAAGTTTACAGAAGTTTATAATCATTAAAAGAAGAATGAAGAGATATACATCCAATAAAACTAAATTTTTGATTAATTGTTAAGTCTTATTGACATGTGATCTTCTCCCTCTTTATTTGTTATGGACTTGGAATTAGTCAAAAAAATTAACACTTAACTACATAATCATAAAAAAATAATTTATAAATTACAAAATTAACAGAATTGTGCCTATATTCAAAAAATATATCAAAAATTAATTTATATATCGCATCATTCACAAACTCAATGGTTGAAATATTTGATACTAACAAAATTATAATTGCAATGATAAGATTTATTCTTAGCAATGAAAATTTTATGCAAAATTGAATATCTCTACCAAAAATTATTAATAGAATAGTCAAAATGCGCATGATAATAAATATAAATTAAATAAAAAATTTATAATTAACACAAAAAATCACATATTCATGAATTCACAAAATAAAATAATTAATAATAAAAAATATTAAAAAACCAAGGAACGAAAAAAATAATAATAATAATACCTTGTTGTGATCTCCTTTTTCTGTTTATTGTGGACTTGGAATATCTTTTATTATTTGAAAACGATAAACATATACAAATAAAACAAAGATAATTCTAATTAACACATAAACTATATATTTCATGAACTCATGAAAGAAAAAAATGATAATAAACAAATTAAAAAACATTGAAAAAAAATCGAACATAAGAAACTTGATTAACTCATAAAAATATGATAATATATTCATAAACTCATGAAATAAAATAACTAATAATACAAACATTAAAAAGAAACGGGAGAATTTTTTTCCCCATACCTTGGCTTATGAAAGTCTCATTTTCTTCATATATTGCCTATATGTTCATGTAAGACTAATTTCCACCCACCCAACAAAGCATGAAATAAAATAATATATATGTGTATATATATATATAAACCATAAACCTAATGTAATGAAAAGACATTAATAAAGCACCAAATTTAGAATTTAAAAAATAAGGAAAGAGCAAAATATCTCATATTTTTTGTAAAAAATACATCATTCTTCTTTATTAAGCATTGTTATTTATGTGTTAACAATGAATAAATTTTGGAAACTAAATACTGAAAGTTTGAAAATCGGAAAGATGGAGTCTGGAAAATAAGGAAACTTGTTGATTTCAACATAATCAATAATTGATATAGAATGAATAATTAAATTATGGTATTATAATCAAGTATTGATATTTATTGTCTAAATTAATTCAAATTATGTATTAAAAAATAGTTATTAGCTTTCCAAATTTAAAGTAACCAATAGGAATATTAATATAATAAAAAAAATTCAAAATTATAGAAAATTAGAATTGAGTCAAAATTGCTCAATTTTGGTCAAAAGACCTCCTTCAAATATATATATATATATATATATATTAATAGAATAGATAGATAGATAATTAGGAAACGGTTATTTCTATACATAATATAATTATTGTTGGGGTGGGGAATATGTATAATAAAATCAAAATATTCAAAATAAAATATAATAAAAAATATGGAATGTATTTTATAAACGTCACAATAATTGGAAGCTATTAACAATGCCATTATTGCTTGTTATTAATGTTAACCTACCATTCTAATTTTTTTTAGTTAGAAAAACTGTACAATGTAAGAATTCACAATCACATTTCAAAATACACCATAAAAAACATAACATGCACATCACAATATACGAGCATTCAAGATACATTAAAATCCATAACCCATATCCGCATATAACACTGGAACTAAATAAAACCGACTGCAACCTTAGGTAGAGCCAAATTTGTCGCAGTATCAAAACATAAGAAAACGCTTTCTAAACACAACTCCTAAACAGACCCCAACACTCAACTGAACTGCATGATTTTCAGTCACTGGCCGAGGTAGCCAAATCAATAATTGATTCTGGATCCGGGTTCTCCCCCTCCCCAGTTGATGCGGTGTCATCTTCCTCACCATCGTCACTACAGTCATCAGATTCTCCGCTAGAAATGGAAATGATTTCAGGCACATGCACCCGCCGTACTTCTCAGTGCCGCTCGAAAATGGTTTTCAGATTATCCCAACTGGGCTCGCCACACTTCAGGTAGGCATCCGCGAAGGGATCACGCTAGAATGATCAAACATCAACGAAAGAATAAAAGAAAAACGTAGAGGTTACCATACATTTCGTAATCATGCGAAGGGTTCAAAATACAAAAAATAAACCCCCTCGACATAAAGCCGTTACACTTACCCGTATCATGTCAACCCAAGCGGCATATGGAGCGTGGACGACATTGTTCTCCCTGTCCCATTGAAATGCCGGATTTTGAAGTATAGACTTGAAAGTTAGGTACCGAGTTCGGAGTCGCTCAAGGTGCCATTCATATGTTTCTTCTTTGAACTCCCATCCCCACATCCGAGTAACCGCGCGACCAGCAAACAACAAACCCGCCTTGTCTGGCCTTCCAGGATTATCTTGTTTGAATCCCTCCTCTGCCTTCCAGCACAGTGCGTCGATGAATGTGACGTCGTGAGATTTCGTCCATCTTCCCGAATAGAACCAACGTTTCTGTGGTCGGAATTGCGGTGGAGTGGCCATGGTGGTGGTGGGATGCAAAGTAATTGTTGGGAGAAGAAGAGACGCGATTTTGGTAGGATGGATGAAGAGGAAAAGCAGCCTTTTCACCCTGTTCTAATGAGGTGTAATGATGAGGCCTTAGACATTAATGTAAGGTGGGAGAAGAAGGGTTTGCTGCAAGGATCCCGAACGCAGGGGGTTAAAAGATATGTTGTTGCACCACCCCAATCACGAGCAGCCACATAGCACAAAAGCTGCATTTTTATTTATTTTATTTTTTTTAACGTAAAAATCGTCCTCTCTTTTTGGCCAAACAAAGGAAAATACATGCAAACCTATAATAAATGAGACAAAAAGTAGCTTCAGTTTCAGGTGTACAGAGATGAATGTTTTTTTTTCGGTAAGCATAAGGTTGGACACTCAAGCCAATTTCAGTCTAAGCAAATTCAGTTAAATTCTCCCCCATTAATTAATTACGAATACATACGTTGAAAATCATATAACTACAAAACCATTTAATTAATTATGAATACATACTTCTCATTTTTTTTTTCACAGGTAGGTTTTGAAGTATGGACATTTTATTTATTTTTTTTGTTTTGTCCAACTTTCATTTAAGTTTAAAATAGCAAAAGTTAAGAATTGGACGTTGGCATATTTATTGCCGAGGATTTTACGAAATCCTAATCAGTTTCTTCATGTATGAAATAATTGTCGAAAACAAAGACTTACAATCCAACATGAAACTTACATAATTTATATAATGACATACATTGTAAACATAATAACATAAACGATAATTACATCCGCAAAACATAACCCATATGCCACCTTCAAAACAATAGTTTGGCCAATACAATATCGCATGCTTCGTCCTAGTGCCACGTCCTTATCCAAAACAGCACTTGCATTTTTTCTATGGGTAATTATATGCTCGATAGTTAGGAGCTACTAATCACGACAACTACGAATATGTAGACCTTCAAACGGGGCTGCCATACATAGAAATATTAGACCTAAATATCCTTATAAATATATATAATATTCGGACGACACCTTAGTTGGACTTGCTGATTTCGTTAGATGCTGAAGAGCTTATGTGCTCGACAGATACGTAGCTAGGATCAGGAGATGGTGGTGGAGCGGCAGGTAGTGCAAGAATTGAATTAACTTCTTCTTCGTCGTCAGAAGCATAATACTCTTCCAAAAAAAACGGCACAAGGAGGTAGGTTTGGCTGGTCAGGGGTATCAGGACCGAACAAGATGCATAAACTCTCGTAGAAATCCTCATACGCATTAACGTAACATTTGCACAACACCCTTTCCTTTATGCAAAAGATAGAAACCCCCAACAAATTATGATTAGCATTTTGAAGCATGGAAAAATATAAAATTATGTTGCGGTTCGTAGACCACGTACACGAATAATAACATAGAATATCACAACTTTGTAACCTTAATCATCTTTTCCCAAGTAGTATCGTCAGCCAAGACATAGCGTCCAACACTGTTGACAAGCACCCCCTCCATTTTCAGGATGGTCGAGAAAATGGAGTAACGCTCTTTCAGTTTTCGGAGTTTGTTATCGCCAGTCGCGTACGAGTGCTTCGTTGCGTGCTCCCTGTTCACATCATAAATGGCACACATCACCGCATGAAAGTTTATACCATTACGCTTAAAATGACCTTGTTTCTTATGCTCGACGAGGGCATCCACAAATGTGGCCTCCATTGGCCGTGTCCATTTCGTGCTATAGAACAAACGTCCTTGGTAGAAGTAGCCATCTTGGAACACCATTTTAATAATGATCAATGATATGTGATTTGGATGGTGATTGCATTAAGCTTCATTGATGTGCTATTTATAGGGAAATGACCACCACAATCACCATGCAAAGAAGAACGTCCACTCCCATGCAAATCTTCTCCCCAAGATTTTCTTGTGTCACTCATATTTATTAGATGGGACTAGTTAGTCATTACACTTATAGAATCCTATCCATAGCATCATCATAGCTAAATCCTAAAGCATGTCAATTTCTCAAGGCAAACCTTAACCATTATTACTAGTGCCTATAAAACAATAGAATGTAATCCCATAACTATGTTAACATAGTAAACGTTTAATGTGAGATTAATGAATGGTTAATAATACGGAATTGAACCACGAAATCGTATAAAATATTAATTGGGGTAATGTGGTGCATCTGAAACGCGAGGGCATCGAAAAAAAAAAAAAAAAGGTAAATTAGTCATGGCCTGACATTTTTTGCTCATAGTTTAAACTTCATTATGTCATTTTATTATATTTGATTGTGCGTTGTATTATCCAATTATTAATTAGAGTAGGTTAGAGGAGTAAATTGTAAGAGCACAATGTAATGCTCCAAATTTCGTCAAAGTACTACATAAATATTACAAATGTTTAACAAATTAGCAAATAGTGTTACTTAAATGTGCATGCAATAGATTAGGATATTATTAATGAAAAAGCTGAAAGTGGTTGGAAAATTTGGTGTGGATAACACTGTTTAAGTCAACCAAAACCTACCTATCAATATGTTCATTTATATCTCGAATTGAAGAGGTGATCATTCCCGATGCTTCTTCTTAATACTACCTGGGCACATTTATGTCAAATGTTATCAGCATATTCATGAGGTTTTTGACTAAACCATTGTACTCCATTAAAGCTTTATTGAAGGACGCACCGGCAGGAGTAGTTGAGAGATAATGAAAGAAGTTGTATGCGATTTGGATATGAAAATAAAATTACTACAGCAAACTTACAAAAAGTTACTTAGTTGTAACGTTTTAAACGTCTAAAAAAATTAAAAGGAAGCCTAGAATATGGAATAAGATGTAACATTACAATTCCCATTTTTGTTTTGTTCGTCCATTATTTTGTGAGGGTTTGGAATTGTGCTATGGACAATTTATTCAGCAAGTAACACGTACCTAAAATAAACGACCCATTATGTTACTAGTGCACGATGTTTATACCAATTCAGCGTGCCTGGACCAGACATGCGAATACGCATGCATTCAGAAAATTTGTTGAACTCTATCATGTTCTGGTGTGACGATTTCCGTTTTCTTGCTGAGTGAATCATGATTTCAGTTTTTCCCACCTTAAACGGTAACAAAATTGGACATAGTATATATTGTCGTGCAGTAATAGATAACCTAACTGGAAAAAAAAAATTCATATGAAAAAAGTTTTCGTGATATACATTTACTCATAGTTTTAAATGAATTAGTACAAATAAGTTGTGGTGGACAAATAAATTGTAAAATGCATGGCACATAACTTCATGAAACATATGAATAATATGACATAATTGTCGAAAACAAAGACTTACAATCCACCATGAAATATAGAGACATAGGTTGGACGACGCCCATGAAAAAATATTTCCATACAATTTCACGTACTCTACTAACCATTCTGGAATATTTGCTTAAACACAAATTCGAAGTATTCGAGATCGGCACTGCCCAATGCTAATTGAAATAAGTTAAACATGAAGTCGGGATAAATGACAAGGATTGTAAAATCTTAATTTTCATGTTGTTTCTAACAAGCCCCCTTATGATCTGGGGGGATTTCAACCACAATCTCGTCTGGATTATTGAGGGGGTCGGCGTAAACCTCATCATCACTGTTATGTATCGGCTCGTTATCTGGTTGACCGAATATTATCTTCTGTTCTTCCCATGTCGGTTCTGTATCCCATCTGTATGCTCTAGCAAAAGGTTTCTCCTTATAAAGACAAAAAAAAAAAAAAAAAAAAAAAACTTAGTGAAAGCATGAAACCATCGTATTGTACGGAGTAAAATACTGTAATGTAATTACCCGTTCTATGACATCCCATAACACTTCATTGACGAGTACTAGTTTCGGCCATGGGATCCATCGTACACCCCCCGGATGATTGAGTAGTCAATTGAAGGTGTCATAACGTTCCCTGAGGTGACTTACTCTTGAGCGGCCAACGTTGGGGCAAAGGCGGGTTCCGAACACGACGCTGACAGCATTGACGATGCCTTGAATGGCACCAACATTTGGTTGTCCATTTTCAATGCAACCAAATTCAACCTTGCGCACAAGCTCGCGAATGAAACAGCGGTCCATTGCCTCAGTGAAATGCTTGCAATAGAAAAATGACTTTTGAGGAGGGCAATTCTTGCCTTCTACTCTAGATTTTAAACAATTATCATAATAAGAGAGCATTTTGTGGGAAATGGAAGCAATGTGGTTATTGCGGGAGTGTGTCCACAATATATGCAATTTATAGGCATCACACCCATACACTTCATTAAATTAGGATTGGTGTATGTCTGAAGTACATGTGGTAAGGTTTAATATATACCAAGGACAAAATAAGCTCGTCTAAAACGGCATACCATTTACACATTTCAGTTAATATAGCTCAGTAATTAATGTGCTACATTCATAATTGAGTGGTTAGTTCAACCATAAATTCACGGAAAGTGTAAAACACAGAATGTACATGACAACACTGATGCAGCATTACCGTGGATGCAACGGCCACAAATGTCATAATACCTTCATTTCGACGTTCATAAAGTCAGTGATACATTTCGAAATTATACCTAATATAATTGTACAATAACAACCATACAAAAAACAACAACAATAACGTATCGAGTTGTCTGCTCGTCGTACAATTATTCAGCGCGGACAGCAAGAAATAAACCTTATGAAATAACTAAACGCAGCACCTATCACTATGATATACATCTTCGTCCGCAGAGTACGTATCCGACCTTTTAGATACCGAATACGTTCTTCGTACGCCTTTTCATCGGTCGTACTTCGGGATAAGCGGCGTAGTAATCCCGGTATAATTGTCATACATCGTTCGCAACCCGACTCGTCAACCCAGTCAAACGTACTGCAGTAAGTGCCCTGCATAGGCAGCACAAAGACAAAGGTAGTTGATCAGCAAGTTAATAAGCAAGGCGAAGGAAACATGCCGCGGTACCTTCTTATTTTATGACAGTAAAGTTAAAAACATTCAAAATAGTAAAATAACCAACACTTTTGCCCGGACACCTCGAAAACGTCTTCCAGGATTGGTTGGAGTCCAAGAAGTCCTTGTAACAACAGGAGTACCACATTCACATAAAAGCAGGTGATTATCTGCAGGACAGGAGTAATGTGATGAAGTAGACGTTTATCCTGAATAACTCGTCTGCTTACGAGGCAGAGTATAACGCGATCCGCCATCGTTACACATTCCTGTCAGGAGATGTAACAAATAAGCACAAGTAATACGTGACCAGCAGGTTCTCGAGTCGCTACAAAAATTAGAAACAGAAATAAAATAAGACACACATGAACATACAAGCGACAACAACTTATTTGTTCGACTTGGAAAAATGTTGGGAGAAGGAAAAGGAGTTGGAATTCCCCCTACAATAGGGTACACCCTAACAGTCACCTTTAACTAAACATAAGAAGGTATACACATGTAGGTCTCATATTGGAAATTACATGGGTTGCCTTGATATGTAGACGATGCGCTAAAATATTGTAATGAATACACCCGATTGTAGATTTACGAAGATTATGTGACTAATATATCTAACTTATGTACCAGATAAAATATTTATTTACAAACGCAGTCAAATTATACATTCGGAATGAGCTACATACATAATTAAATACAGAACATGTGCATAGTAAAACCAACATCTTTTATTCAAGTTATAGCATCTGTGTGAGTGACGGAATCGAAAAAATAGATTACGAGCTATCACACACTCTTCAACGACGATCAGTGAACAACGAGATTGAAATCATAATTTTTTTTTTTACTATGAACCCTTCTCCATCACTGTAATTTGTGCAGAACTCATCTACACTACACTACACAACAGAGGTAACCATGAACAGGGTAACAGCATCACATTTTTCAATTGCCAAACAACAATTGCAAAATCCCCAAATCACAAAACCCTAAAACTGTATACATACAGTGAAGCAACACGCATTTGTGTTACGAAAACAATCCGAATAAAAGGGGAATTGGAGTTAAGTACAAAGTCGCCCCAACAACATTAACATTAACCATATACGTAAATTACATAACCGCTTGACTTAACACTCGGAATACATTATTTTGGGGAATGGAGTATAACAAGAGAAAGAGAGAGTAAAACCAGCAATTATTGGAGAGCTGACCAGTGTGGACGATTCAGCCGGAGGTGGATGATGGAAAATCGACTGTTGTTGTGTTGTTCGGCGGGATGCCCCGGAGAAGGGAATTCCCACACCCCCAAATCTTTGCGATATCAGAAGGCGTTTGAAGGGGATGAAACTTCCCCTTCCTAACAATTTCAATGTGTAGTAGTTGTAAAGCAAGAAGTGACATTTTGTCTTATTCATGCCCAAAATGGTAATTGAATTCAATAATACCAACAACAGTCCACAGAAGTAAACATAACATAAAACTATCTAGGAAACTATCACCCTAACAAACCAATATAGTAAATGTTGTACTAGATAATCAAGAAAGCTATAATCTGCAAAATAGTCCCAAACTAATATTTTTACCTCTAATCCTATCACACATAGTAGATAGGCCCTAAGTGTTTTCTAGTTCAAGTGGTAAAAATGGTGGTTTTAGTTTTAGTTGACCAAGGTTCAAATCTCATGAATAACAAAAATTTTCAATGTGCCATATCAACGCCACATCATCAATTTTCTTGCTTAGGTAGCAATTTCAGCGGACACATGGCAAATTTCTTGCCGGAAAATTGTCTAAAAATCCTAAATTGAACTATATTTACACCTTTTTGCAAGTTAATGGTAAAAATGTGATAATGGTAATACTTAGAGGACCAAAATTAATCGCGACCAAAGTTAACGAACCAAAAAAATTCTTTTCCCTACTCCCTTATAATATAAACTAGTAAGTGTGGTCCATTCTATGTATGTGCATAAATTTTAAAAAAATATTCAGAATTAAATATTTTTATAAATTATATGATTTTATTTTTTTTAGAGTGAAAAATTACCTAATATATATAAGATAATATATATAATATAAATATGCATGAGAAAAAACCATGATGATGAAGAAGTAAAAAATAATTGATTAATTTAAAAAAAATGGCAGACCAAATTAATTTGGACACTAAAATGACCATCTCCAATAATATATAGTATAGATGGTGCAATGAGAAATGAAATTCACAAATTAAATTTAACAAAAACAAGAAAAATACAGTAAGAAGTTCGCAAGTATTCAATATCAATAAACCCATATTTTTTTAACTATTTCACATAAACATCAGACATCAACCACATATCATTTCCAATCAATTACTTTTTATACATTGATTAGATATTCTTCAAATTCAACCAACAGGTCAACAACAACAACATCAATAATTGAGCAACGATAAAAAAATATATAAGATCGATCATAATATATGCTATGCCAATATATACAGATATGTGAAAAATTCTTGCGGGACCAAGTTTGGTCCGGACAAGAATTTTTCCTCTTTTAGTGCCTTCAATTATTTGGTATGTTAATTTTTTATTTTTTTTATTTATTTTGTTAATCTCCATTTTACTCTATCTCTACTCAACTTCCCATTTTCTATTTTATGAATTTCCACATTATTTTTTTCCCTCTCATCGTTTCAGTAACTCCTCGTAACTTTTATATATCTTCTAGCATTTTTTATTTATATACTTAATATATATTATTTAAAATAAAAATTAATTAGTTTTTTAAGTTTAAAAATAATTTTACACACATATTTGAGTGTGCAACATATACTAGTATAAGATAATACCATAATATATAGTATGCTATAATATATATAACCCAATTTTTTTTAATAAATATAAAGAAAAGTACTAGAACACCCTTCAATTGCAGGCAAAACTGGTGAATATTCCATTAGAAGGATGAAATTGAAAAAACAAAAGGCATTGGACCTTTTTGAAAATCAATCAAAAAAACATGGAATAAAATGAAAATAACCCAATTGCCAAAATTGTATATGTTGCATCGAAAGAGACTATTAATATATTTTCTCGAATTGCATGATTTTATGTGAACCACAAATACAAAAATGATTGGATGATCACAATAAATTCATACAGTTAATTACATCTAGATCCCATCTAAAAATGTAAAATTACACTTTTTTTGGAAGGGACGTAAATATAATTTTAAATTTTTTAGAAAAAAAAATATAATTTTATATTTTTAAATAAAATTAAGTATAATTAATTCTAAATCCATATATATTAGGATTTCGAAAGTACCAACGTTGGGAAATAGAGACCTTAAAATTGATCAAACAAATCTATAACTATAGAGGGGTAGATCTTGATGCAACCTTCATAAAAAAAAAATACCCAATGTAAAAACAGAATTGAGGCCCATACTGGATATGGTGCGACCCTAAGATTAGGTTAGGCCCATATTCGTGTAATATCCAATGCACTACTGTTGGGTTGGATCTTCATTCTTCATTCTTCATTCTTCATTCTTGATCCAACCTCTCTCTCTCTCTCTCTCTCTCTCTCTCTCTCTCTCCGTCGCCTGGAAGTGGAAGCCAGGAAATCAGAATGAGCATACGTTCTCCATTGCGAATCTTTTGAGTGAAAGAAAGGTCGGAGTGTGAAGCATTGCGCCAATACAATCTGCGGTCTGCAGTCCAGCTATACCAACGCTTGCAGTAGTTCCATTCTTGGTGGAGTGGTAGAACAGGTGAAAGTCCTCCCACGCCATTAAAATCTCTCCATCTTTGAAGATTTTGATAGGGTAAACCACCTCGTAAGGTTCGCCGGCGTAATCCGGGAGTTTGCTGATCACGAATTCCTTCGTCCAAGATTTCTCCACCCCGTATTCCTTCATCACCCAGATCACGATTTCATCATCAGACGAGTTGTCGCACATACACAGACAATCCCCCAAACCCGTAAGCCCCCCAAGAAATCTTCTCCGTTCCGGGAGAGCAGCAGGAGGAGAAAAGGTGCTAAAAACTTCAGTTTCAAGATCAAGACAAGATATGCATGCAAAGCCCTCTAAATCTGCCACCAACCAGTGAAGATTTCCATTCAGAAAAGCCCCAATTGACCGGCAGTTGTACTCCAACTTCGGACCTGGATCAATACTCCTCCATGATCCTCCTGTTCCAAGAGTGTAAACCCGACACTCGGACTTGGGAATTCCCAGCAATTTATATGTGTCGGGGTCACGTCTATATTCATGGTAAATCCTGATAACCTTGTGTTGGCCACTGATTTTGCTGGTCCCAAAACCGTAAGTGACTGTTGTGGGGTAGTGCCAGATAGTTCCAGGATTTGGAAGCTGGATATAATCACGAGTGATTGGATTGCAAATGTAAACAGTCTCAGGATGTTGGCCTATTTTGCGGAAGCAAACCAAACCATTAGCAGAACCCTGTATTCCTAAACCAGGATGATCTTCATTAATGAATTCTCTGCAGCTGATTTTGGTGACTGGATTATAGTGAAGCTCGTGGCGTTCAAGATCGAGTTCATCTTCGAATTCGAATATTTCCAAGTGCTCCGAAAGTTGGCTCTGGATTTGCCAGAGAATTAGTCCGGGGACTGATTTGGAGAGATGGGATCTTGCAAACTCGGGAGTGTTAAGTAGGTTGAGCCATGACTTGCAAACACACTTGCAGCTTATGATGGTCCGAACGGGAAGTCTTGAGAGGATGTTGATGATGAGTTCTGATGGTAGATTTGTGAAGAATTCTTGGTTCATTTTGGGATTTGTGGTTATTGATTTGTCTTATGGGCCTATATATGTATATATAGATGTTCTTGAGAATAAACTTGGTGTAAGATTTGACTCAATCTGGTTATGGAGGCTGAGACTTGTCTCTGGTGTATTTTTCTTCTGATAAAAAGACTTGAACTGGTCTTTCTGACCAGGGAAAGGGTGGTCAAGAATAGTGACAAGATCAGTTGAAGTTTCGTGGTGTTTTCTTGATTCTTTGGTCAAAGAAAATGGGGAGTAAATAGTATTTATATGAGAGATTTAACTTTATGTGATGTTTTAATTGTCGCTCCCTAATTGTAGTGCATATCAATGTACCATTTCAACAAAAGAACACATAAAATAAAGAACCAAGACTAGTAATACCCGGTGACTCCTCTAGAGGAACCACTTTGGGGTTCAAATCGAAGTGGGATAGAAGTCTCTTATCAACCAACCGTATGCGGACCACTTTGGGGTTCAAATCGAAGTAGGATAGAAGTCTCTTATCAACCAACCGTATGCAGTCGTAAGGATGGAAGTTTAAGTCCTCTAGAAGGGCAGATAAGGCAACAGTCCTATCCCTCACAGAGAAGAGGGTAATAGGACGAGATCATATATCCACTCATGGGGAAGGCCTATCAAGAAGAAGGGAGAATATGGAAGAAGTGGCTCCTACATTGCTTAGGAGCATTAGGGGTAAGCAGGAAACAAAACCCACACGGGGAGAAAAGTGAAAAATGCCAGGTTCAAGCTTTTTAGTTGACTAGTAATGAATACATGCGTTGCATAGAGTCATATGATTTGATTACAATAATAGTATAATTTTAAAATTTAATGACTAGATGTAAGATATACTAATTAATTCACGATATAAAGAAAATGCAATTCTCCAAATGCTGATCAATTTGAAAAATCATCTAACATATAGAAAAATCAAAACAAATGGAAAATACTAAATGTAAATAATAATATTATAACTTTATATCTAAATCGATGTTTCTATTAGTCTTTATCTTCTTTTTTTCTTATCTTGATTGCTGGTAACATCTTCTTTTTCTTTAGTTTTAATGATTATTGAAGCAATCATTATGAAGATAAATAATAATACTTTTGTGTAAAATATGTTTCCTTGAACTAACTTCAAGTTTGAATCTCATATAAGTTGTTTAACAATTAAATCAGACTATTATTTGATGTTAAACAATCAATTAATATTTTTCTACCAATGCTCTATATTTTGAGATCTAAATTTTTGTAATGCTCTTTTTTTCTTTCTTGAAATGTATCTAATTAATTATGTTGTTAAGCAAATATAAAAAAAAAAATCATAGTATTTACTTTAAAATTTTGGAATAAATTACCAATTAAAAGCCCCCCAAATAAATTGATTAATAATTAGGTTTCCAAATTAAAATTCATACTAAATTTGGGATTTACATATTTTCGAGCTAATAAATCCATACTAAACTTGGACCTTAAGCATCTTGGGAGATTGATACAAGAGAAAATACAAAAGAATTCTTTTATTTTGGATTGATTAAGTGGGTCAAAGTATGTTCAAGTACAACTCGTTAGGAGACTGATCTATGCCATGACTTATAATTTTCAAGTTCAAACTACCTATGTCTTGCTTATGCCTATAAAAAGGAATTTACAACGCAATAAGGCAACTCTAAACACACACACACACACACCCAAAAAAAAAAGAAAAATACACACACGCACACACAATAGGACATACAAGCCAAATCCTAACAACTCAAGTCCAAAATTCTCCACACCTTACACAGTTATGCAATCACGAAGGTTCTACATCTTACTTGACAGACTTGATACCATATTTCAAGATAGTTTGGGATTTTCTCCCACAACAGGACACACAAGCCAAGATTTTTTTTTTAATCTTCTTTTTGTTATAACTTTTCTAAATTTCACATGGGTAAAATTGCATTTAACCCAAACATGAAGTAGCAATATTATGTTGTATCTGTTGAAAATTTCAATTACTTTCGATTTATCAACCTTTGAAAAAGGGTGCTAGAATTTTACTTAATTAACAAAAGGTCATTCTTCTCTACAATTATTCTAAGTGGACGACTTAAAATTATCAAATATTGTTTTAGTTTTACGATAATATTACTGATAGTGAATTTTTTTCTTATTGTTGTTTCTTTTTAGGGATTCATTTTGTGTTGATTTTTAGGTGAAGTACGCCGAGCTTGTGATTAACAATACAATATGCCAATTCAATTTACTTTTTGGTCACATACTCTAATAATCTTCCACTTGACTTTAGAGCTAATTACCCATATCACTCAAATCCTTGTATGTATGAGCAATCTGCGATATTGGCTCTTTCTCGTGGGTCTACTATTATTTTCTGTCGAAGTAACACGGTCCAACTATACGTCATCTCTTCTAGATTTTACTACATCTAATAATTTTTCTCACAAATTTTTACTTAATAGTTAAAAAAAATTATAACTTAATTTTTACAAAAAATTGCAATTCTACTCAAAGGTAAAAAGGAACTTAGACTAACCTGTATTAATCTAGATGCACATATGACTATAAATTCTTAAAATGGTAATATTATTCATTTGACTTCCTTCTTTATCTTTTATTAATATTTTATTTATTTATCTTAGTACTTGACAACATTTATTTTTGTTAATTATTTTTTCCTTTTAATTAATTCAATATTATTTTACCTATTCTGCATTTTGTCAATTTTTTTCATGGGATTTTCTTTTTTAATATATTATGGATTGTGACCTCAATAATTAACTCTTATTTATTATTAAAATAGTTCTTATGAAAAAGTATACATGTATTTTCACAATGTAATTATCATATAATACAATATAATAAAATAAAATATTACTTAATAAGTTTTGTTATTTATTGAAGTTTTAGCTTATTTACATATACAATTCATTTAGAGTTTTACTTTCAAATATTATCATATATAATCTAAAAAATTAATTTTCTAAAATATTTAAAGTCCATTATGATAAATTAATTGAATCAAAATAATATTTAATATTTCATTTTGTTTGCAATTTTTGTAGCTGTTAAATGTTGGTTAAATGCATCATGATCGTTAATTGGGTTTCTCTATTCCTTCTACTACACATTAATAAGTAATTCACGTGCGTGCACGAGCACACACACACACACATCTATACTATTATAAAAGAAAACCTTTTGCCGTACCAAGTTTTGAATGTCCAAATTTGGCCTTCAATGAATTTCTTTTCTTAAAAAAATTATAGGTTAGAAAAGTAATTTTTATTGTTTTTTCCTTTCAACCCACTACTTCACGTTTCTCTCACCCCACTCCATGTTGCTTTCTTCTTATTAACTTCTTTTTTCATTCCTTCATAATTTTTTTTTTCTTTTCATCTCATACTACAATTTTTTTATATGCTCGTGAGAATCGCGTGCAGTGACGACTAGTATATATATATATTTATGCATATTATTGTACTTTATATATTACTATTGTATTATTATTCTCACCTATTATCAGTCATACTTCTTTATATTTAAAATAACACTCCAGTAAAAGTACCCATGTACATACACTTTTGAGAATATTTCATACTATTTAATGTTTTTATTAAGAAAGAAAGAAACTTTTTTTATGATTCATACTTTTATAGATATATAGATAAGAAAAGAAACTACGGCCTGAGGGAAAACCCTAGTATACCTAAAAACCATAGCAACACTCGGCAGCAGACGGAAAGAATTAGGCGTTAACTGGTTCAAAGGGACCTTAAGGATTCTGGCGATCTTTTCATAAAAATGGGGAATGGGAAAGCGGAGGCCGACCCTAAGTTGGCAGTAAAAAAACACAAACAGTTGGGAGGGGGAATATCAGGTTGACTATTTGGGAAAGGAACAAGAATGGCATAACAAGCAGGTATGTTATACTCCTCCACCAACTGGCGGGCATCAGCATCCTTGAATGAGGAGGGGACCCTATGGAACAAAATGAGGCTAGTTGCCCTCTTTCCCTCTCCCCCAACCATCGGGGGCTCTACCTTATCCTCGCTAGGAGAAGAGCCCTCCACCTCTTCCTCCTCCTTATTTTCACTTAAGGAAAGCCTTTCGTTAGTGGGAAGTTCTTCAACCAGGCAACGTTGGGCAACGACCGCTTTTCTTAGGCTCAACCTCCATGCTCCTCCGAAAGTCGATGGTGCAGAGCTTGTCCCCCCAAAAGTAGCCTCGAAAGGGTCATCGCCTGTCGACCGCTCATTGACAAGACAGATGGATTCATCCGAAGACGCCATTAAAACACAACAAGGAAATCAAAAGAAACAAAACACCCAAGAAAGGAAGAAGAGCAAAATAATACACAAGAGAAAGAAGTAGTTTAACTTACCAGAGTAGGGAAGCAAATATACAAGGTGGGAGAAATCCAAAATTTTCTCTCTCCAAGTCGTGGGGAGGGGAAGAGTTAAAAGAGAAAATGAAGAGGTGAAGGAAAAGAAGGAGGGAGAAAGGGAAAAAATCACAGTCACCCGCAACGTGTTAAGGTAACCGCTCCTTATTAGGCGATTACCAAAAATAACCGTCACCCACAAAGAAGGCCATTTTTGGCTACCCATTCAACAAATGAAGGCCACACGCCTAAACTTTGAGAAAGGCTTTGACTAGCCATCAAATCATTTCTAGTAGAAGGACACAACTCTAAGAAGGATGTTACCAAGCTTTTGCTTCCAGAGGAAGAATCCTGCAAAGAAGGGGGACAAATATCACCCTAAGAGAATTTACTACTCTAAGGAGGAGTGTACATATCCCCTCCTCATCAAGTGGGGAGGGGAGGGGAGGGGTAGGGGGACTGAATGATTTGCAATAAAATTGCCTGTTCCAAGCAAACAGGCCCAACAGATCCAAGGCCGAATGCAGCCCCCCCTCCCAAAGACGCATAGTCCAAGAAGGCCGGAGATCCAAGAGGAGGCCCTCAAGGGCATGAAGCCCATTCAAGAAGAACCCTCAATCCAAAGGGCTGCCTAGGGCCTTTAGCGCTAGACAAGTCACGAGCCAAGGAAATCCCTTGACCACGTGGCTGTCAAGAGGACCATTTTGAGTAGGTGGCAGAAGGTTGTTAACACAAGAAGCAAACAGATGGCCACATCAATGTGACATGGCACTCAAGGAGTCCACTTGACCTCTCCTAACAGACCCTCTAGGATTTCGGAATGATGGTTCACCATGAAGTCCACTCGCTCAAGGATTCCTCAACAGCTAACTCCCTCAAGATTCTCTCCAACCGCTCCTAAATCTAAGGAGGCTTATCCTCAGCAAATCACCAAGCCGAGTTCTCCGAGACCACACTTCCTCATCCAATTGTGGGACGCCCTCTGTAAAAGCGAGCCTAACTTCCCTAGTCAAGGGTAACGATAATTTTTAACATAAACATACTAGCACTGCGAAAAACACATCTTGTCACTTGCACAAATCTTCACTTTCTCACAAGTTTTACTCACGTCGTGATACTCCATCATTATCATACTTCTCTTTTTTTACTTCTGATTTATTTCAAAATTATATACTGATTTGAGCTTCGAAGTGCTAATATTTTTATTTTTTTTTTGCAGGTCTTCATTTCAGGCTTGTAAGAGAAATTGGCCTAAAAGACTCAAAGTCCATATTTTTATTCAATGTGATATTTTCACACACAACAAGTGACGCTTGTCTGTGGAAACACAGAACTAAGACGTGAGAATAATGGACATTCCCAACAGTGGGCTAAACAAGTGAAAAATAATGGATGGTATGACTGACAACCAGGGTTTCCAGATGGTGGTCGGCGTACCTATGTCCCTTGCACGACACGAGGATACGGGACACTTTGGTCCCATAGAGCCATTGTCAGATCCCTTACGCAACAACATTTCTTCGAAAACCTCCTCAGGAAGATTGTCCCGGGGTCTATTAACGACCATTCAGCAGATGATCACCTCGATGGTGCAAACACAATTGGCAGGTGCGGCCCAAATGTCTCTGGCGCCCCCCTTGGCAATGGAAGCCCCCCCCCCCCCCCCGGAATGATGATGGAGCACTCCCAGCTCGAAGATTGCCAGGACTTCCCCTTGGGGAGCAAGGTCAACCCCCTCAGGCGCAAGATGAGGTCCCCTGGCGTTGGGCGGCCCGTCTGGAGTGCCTGTAGAAAGGGTTACAGGACGTCCAACACCGAGTGATGGGTCTCCAAATCAAATAGCAGGAAGGCATTCTCTTCAGCGAGGATGTCATGGCTGACGAGCTTCCTCCTAATTATCAGACCCTATCCATAACAAGTACGACTAACCCCCTGGAGCACCTATCTCAATCCGAGAATGCGACTGTGTTGCACAAGTACCCAAATAGGGTCAAATGTTGCGTATTTGTCACCACCTTCGTTCGGGCGGCTAAGCAATGATTCAACGAACTGCCTGTGAGTTCGGCCAGGAGGTTCTAAGAGTTACGCTCCTATTCCTGCACCAGTTCGCCAATAACAAACGACACTCAAAGACTCGCTCAGCCTCTTTATGGGTCGCCAGAATGAGGTCAAGTCCCTAAGGGACTACTTGCAACGATTTAATACCACCACTTTGGAAGTCCCGACGGCCACCTAGGAGGTCAAGGTCACCGTCTTCTCTAAAGGGATCCTGGATGGTGACTTCTTCAAGTCCCTAGAGAAGCTGAACTCGGACTTCGATAGTCTCCTAACGCGGGCAGAGAAGTATGTGAACATGGAGGAGGCCCAAGCCTCCAAGAATGAAGGATGAGGAGAAAAGAAGAAAGAGTCGACTTCTGATAATGGAGGCCTCCCTTTCAAAGGGGATCCCCTATATACACTTCTCTAAATGCTCCCATCACTCAAGCACTTATGGCAGTAGAGGTCAAAGGACGGTTGGCTTGGCCTTACGAGAATACGGATGGGCCTACACGACCAAAGTTTGAAAAGTTCTACCGATTCCACAATGACGATGGACACACCACGGAAGAATGTCGACATTTGAAGAATGAAATAGAGCGACTCATTCAAAACGGGTACCTATAAGAGTTCGTGTGCAGAGAAAAAGCTCAAAGAACTGGTCCCTATCAAAAGAAGGATGCTCACAAAGGAAAGGCACCCTCAGGCCAAGCCCCGATCCTCCAAAGAAGGTCATAAATCTTCCCCCTCAGGGCTAGGAGAGGAAGTCAATCCCTAACAAAAGGGAGTTATCCGCATGATAGCAGAAAGACAACTCGAAGATGATTCTCACCAAGCCAAAAGGGCCTTAGTTAGAGAAGTGGAAAACAATGTCCCTAACGAAATCCTAGACGTAGATGCAGTCACTAACACCCCTATCATCCAGTTCGGACCTGCTGAAAGAGTGGGACTATCATTACCTCACAATGACGCTCTGGTAATCACAACCACCTTAGAAAATTATGAAGTAAGCCCGAATATTCATTGATTTTGAGAGCTCAACAAACATCCTATTTGGAGGGGCATATGGCCAAATGCAACTAGGGGATGTCCCCGTGGAGGCAGTAGACATTTTGGTGTATGGGTTCGCAGCGGAAGTGGTGCACCCCCACAGCATGATGACTCTCCCTCTCTCCTTGGGAGAGGAACCTTGGAGGAAGACCTGCCTGATAAGATTCCTGGTGGTGGACGTCCTCTCAGCTTATAATGTGATCCTAGGAAGGCCGACCCTTGACGTTTTTTGTGCAATTGTTTTCACACACCATATGAAGATTAAGTTCCTTGTGTAATGGGGGATAGGTAAAGTAACTGGAGACCAACTCCAGCGAAAATGTTATGTGGAAGCCGTACGAGAGCGACAGAAGCGTGGGTCAAGGAACTCCCCCAGAGGAAGCCCGCAAGCGACATGCAAAATACCCCTCGAGGAAAGCCGAGTCTAAGAACAAAAATGGTCCCCTGTTTGAGGGGGTGACCTCTAAGGAAGGTGATCTCACTAAGGTGCAACCTGCAGAAGAGCAGTTCATCATCGAGCTCTTCCCGGGGGATTCAGACAAAACAACGCAAGTCGGCTCACAACTGAAGGGGCAAGTCAAAGAGGAGTTAATCCAATGCCTCCACCGGAACGTGGACATATTTGCATGGACCCCGAACGACCTAGAGGGCATATATCCCGAAGTGGCTACCCATCATCTCAACATAGATCTTGCTATAAGACCAGTTTAAACAAAAGAAGATGCACTTTGGGCCAGATAAAGACAAAATCATATAGGCGGAGATGGATAAGCTCCTGGCGACAGAGCATATTAAAGAAATACAATTTCCCGAGTGGTTCTCTAATGTGGTGCTAGTTTATAAAACCTGGGGGTAAATGGAGAATGTGCGAAGACTTTCGAGATCTCAATAAAGCTTGTCCCAAGGACTTCCCCCTTCTAAGAATCGATCAATTAGTAGATTCCACCTCTAGGTGCAAGCTGTTAAGTATGATGGACGCATCGCAAGGTTACCATCAGACCATGTTGGCCCCAGAGGACCACAAAAGAGTTAGCTTCATCATTTCCTCAGGGACATCTATTACGTGGCCATGCTATTCGGACAAAAATATCAGAGCCACCTACCAACGATTGGTAGACAAGATATTGCGATCCTAGACAGGGAGGAATGTAGAAGTTTACATAGACGACATGTTAGTGAAAAATAAGAAGACTGGGGACCACATTACTTACTTAGAAGAAAATTTTGAGGTCCCCCAAAAGTATAGACTTAAACTCAACTCGGCCAAATACGCCTTTAGGGTAAGAGGAGGCCGTTTTCTTGGGTTCATGGTGACTGAGAGGGGAACCGAGGTGAACCCCCTCAAGATCAAAGTCATAATGGATATGAGGCCTCCTGTCAATATTAACGAGGTGCAACGCCTCATCGGAAGGATTGCAGACCTTAGCCAGTTGATAGCCAAGTCCGCTCAGAGGCCTACTTTTCTTCAGAACACTGCGAAAGGCAAAATGGAGCAGAAGGATGATATAGCCCCGTGAAAAAATAGCGTTCATTTTGGTTATCACAACCCGCAGGCTACAACCATACTTCCTCTCACATCCCATAGGGGTACGCACTAACCATCCCCTGCAACAAATTCTCGAAAAACCGGATACGTTGGGAAGGTTGATTAAGTGGGCTATTAGCTGAGCGAGCATGATATCTCATACCTACACAAAAAACCATTAAGGCCTAAGCACTGGCTAACTTTATGTCCGAAACGACAATTCCCTCTCCTAGCAAAAAGGTGTGGTTTTTACAGGTGGATAGGTTATAACCCTCCAAGAAAGCGGAACAGGGATAGTTCTTACCACTCCTGAGGGGGAGAATCTGGAATTCACCGTCAAATTCGACTTTAAGGCTTCAAACAATAAGGTCGAGTATGAAGCCTTTATGTTAGACATGAAGATGGCCTGGGAGGTAGGAGCACGACCTGCTGATTTAAGCATCGAAACGTTATAACAAGGTCTTCGGGGCATAATTCTAATAGTGGTTTAATTTGTTAGCATACAATTGAGAGAATCAATTATATTTAACTCTTCTTTGAGATTAACAATCACCTATATTCACACATTAACACAATGCTCAAAAATTTCGGTACAACAATTTTTATAATTTTAAATTTATAAAAATTAAGCACAATATCCAATGTGCAAATGGTGCTCTAGTATTACTAAACAAAACTTACATCGATACAATGTTAGACAAACTTGGTCTTAAAAATGGAGATATGGTGCGACCAATCAGGCCCATACTGGCGCAGTATCCAGTTCTCTTCAGTTGTAGCTCGATCCAAACCTGATTCTGCCGGAGACCTTACTGGGCCAATCCCCTCTCTCTCTCTCTCTCTCTCTCTCTCTCTCTCTCTCTCTCTCTCTCTCTCCTGAAAGCCAGAAAATCAGAATGAGCATACGTTCTCCATTGCGAAACTTTTGAGTGAAAGAAAGGTTGGGGTGTGAAGCATCGCCTCCATACGATATGTGGTCTGCAGTCTAGGTATATCAACTTGTGCAGTAGTTCTATTCTTGAGGGAGTGATAGAACAGGTAAAAGTCCGCCCACGCCATCAAAATGTCGCCATCTTTGAAGATTTTGATAGGGTAAACCACCTCGTAAGATTCGCCAGCGAAATCTGGGAGTTTGCTGATCACGAATTCCTTCGTCCAAGATTTCTCCACCCCGTATTCCTTCATCACCCAGATCACGATTTCATCATCAGACGTGTTGTCGCATATACACAGACAATCCCCCAAAACCGTAAGCCCCCCAAGAAATCTTCTGCTTTCCGGGAGAGCAGGAGGAGAAATGGTGCTAAAAGTTTCTGTTTCAAGATCAAGACATGATATGCGTGCAAAGCCCTCTAAATCTGTCACCAACCAGTGAAGATTTCCATTCAGAAAAGCCCCAATGGACCGGCAGCTGTACTCCAACTTTGGACCCGGAGCAATACTTCTCCATGATCCTGTTCCAAGAGTGTAAACCCGACACTCAGACTTGGGAATTACCAGCAAGTTATGCGTGTCGGGGTCACGTCTACATTCATGGTAAATCCTGACAACCTTGTGTTGGCCACTGATTTTGCTGGCCCCAAATCCGTAAGTGACTATTGTGGGGTAGTACCAGATTGTTCCAGGAGTTGGAAGCTGGATATAATCACGGGTAATTGGATTGCAAATGTAAACAGTCTCAGGATGTTGGCCTATTTTGCGGAAGCAAACCAAACCATTAGCAGAGCCCTGTATTCCTAAACCAGGATGATCTTCATTAATGAATTCTTTGCTGCTGATTTTGGTGATTGAATTGTAGTGAAGCTCGTGGCGTTCAAGATCGGGTTCATCTTCAAATTCAAATATTTCGAAGTGCTCCACGTGCCTCAGGGATTCGTAGAGGATTAGTCCGGGGACTGATATGGAAAGATGGGATCTTGCAAACTCGGGAGTGTCAAGTAGGTTGAGCCATGACTTGCAAACACACTTGCAACTTATGATGGTTCGAACAGGAAGTCTTGACAGAATATTGATGATGAGTTCTGATGGCAGATTTGTGAAGAGTTGTTCTTGGTTCATTTTGGGATTGATTAGAGGCTTTCTGGATTGTGGTAATTGCTTTGTCTTATGGGCCTATATATAGATGTTCTTTAGAATATACTTGGTGCAAGATTTGACACAATCTCGTTAGAAAAGTATGGAGGCTGCTGAGACTTGTCTCCTGGTGTCTTTATCTTCTGATAAAGACTTGCACTAATCTTTCTGACCCGGGACACGGTAGTCCAGAATATCGACCAGAGTTGAAGTTTCGCGGTGTTTTCTTGATTCTTTGGTCAAAGAAAATAGGGAGTAATAGTATTTATCTGAGAGATTTAACCGTATACGATGTTTATCTCTGTGTTTTTCTTGGATTGCTTCCATGCTTGAGGTGCGGATTTCTTCTTCTTCTGACTGATGAAATGTAATAATTCTAGCTGATGACAAAGAAAGTTCTCCTATATGGGAAAAGGACATGTTTCTGAAGAAAATCAAGAGTTCTTTATGCCTGTCTTTGGTTTACATAGCTTAATTAACCAGCAAAACTCATCAAAATGTCAAGTGTTTTGATTGTTGGTTTAAGTATGAATCACTTACTGTTGTGTTGTTTATCTTGAGTGTTAGTAAAGGTTCAAGTTCCAAACAAAAATCATCAAGAAGAAACATGTATATAAACATTAATTATAATTCCTTCTTTCTTCTTGATACAAAACTTTATTACAAGTAGCTTTGTTGTCACAACTAGAAAAGCACAAACGAATACAATACTGCAGATCCTAACGAGGGCAAGAAATGAAAGATACAAGTTGGTTTTGTGTGTGTCATAATAGGGAAAAGAATGCTTCCTTCTGTTTGGATAACCAATTCTTGCAGGCATTATAAGATCACTTTGTCTCGGAGTGTAATAACGAGGACGATGCCCGTTCCCCATGCTTTCCAGAGGCAGAAGATGAAATTCCAGCAGTTTGGAGGGATGACGACGAAGAGGGCACTGGCATAGAAGCTGCAAAGGTAGAGAGAGCACTGATGCTACTTGCCGTTACACTAGTGCCACCAACGGACCCTTCTGTAGCAGCCTTAGGGGCCGGTGGCCGATCAATTTCCATAATTCCCTCCAACATTTGAACAACTTTGCCCATCATAGGCCTTTGAGAGGGTTGCTCCTGGATGCACCAAAAACTAACTTGAATTGCTCTCAAGACTTGATGCATATCTATCTCATTGCTGTAAAGCCTTCTATCCACAATTCCCTCAAAATTACCCTTCTCCAACTCTTCGTAAGCCCACACAGAGAACTTTTTGTGGTTAGTTTCTGCTGAGACTTCAAAGTTCCTCCTTCCACTCACAATCTCCAACAACACCATTCCATAACTATACACATCGGATTTGGACGTTATCGGAAGATTAGCAAGCCATTCTGGAGCCAAGTAACCTCTAGTTCCCCTCACACTCGTCAAGGTTCTGTACCGATGATCTTTGGGATTAACAAGTTTTGCAAGACCGAAATCAGAAACTTTTGCATGGTAGTTCTCATCCAGAAGAATGTTCTCAGGCTTTATATCACAGTGAACAATGCAGTCCCTGCATTCCTCATGAAGGTACGTGATCCCTCTTGCCGTCCCTAACGCAATGTTATACCGATGCTCCCAATTCAAATGCTTTCCTGATTGCTCCGCAGATGTAAAGAGGAAGTTATCAAGAGAGCCATTTTTCATAAACTCATACACTAGCAACCTATGCCTCCCTTCTGAGCAAAATCCAATCAATCTAACCAAATTCAAATGGTGAGTGCTGCTGATCGTGGCTACCTCCATCCTAAACTGCTTCTCACCTTGCTCGATCCCTTCCAACTGTTTCACTGCAGCCACAGTCCGGTTAGCAAGAACCCCTCGATACACAGCCCCAAATCCTCCTGCTCCAAGCTTCTCTTTGAACCCCTTAGTCGCCTTAAGAAGCTCCTTGTATGAGAATTGCACCGGTGCACCAGATGCATACTCAAGGAGTGCATATTGAGCTGATAATCCCCCAAATTTGGGGCTATTCCTGAAGCACCACAACCACAGACCACCTTCCACAACCACCAATCCCAAAACGGTAACCAACACCACCACCACTACCAACCATGCCGTCAATCTCCATCTAGTCTGTGTCCCGCCACTAGCTGAAGCCACCGAGGGATTAGGCATCACCGGTGAACAAACTTTAACAAATGAAGTGCTAGGAATAGCTGGGGAATGGTAGCCGCTGACAAAGTCACTCGTCTTCAAGTAACATAGCCCTGATCCATCCGCCAAAGAAGTGGAAGCCGTGCAAGGTCCAACAAGACAATTCAGCCTACAAGGCGAAATCCCCACGAAGAAAACCTGCGACGCCAATTCAGGTTGGTATGTTAAGAACTTAGCATGATCCAACTGCAACATAGCCTCCCTCCCAGGACAATCTCGGAGCTCCACTTTTCTCTTACACCCTTTCCTACTATCATTTGGATCCATCAACTCGAAATTCTCAGAAGGACATCCACAAACTGGATAAGTATCATTGTAACTACATATTCCCATGTTCCCGCAGAATCCATAAACCTGACACTGATCACTCACTGCAGCCCACCTTACATTTGTAGTTCCACTACCTTTAGCAGAACTATAAATTCTCAAATTCCCATCGCTGTCTAATTTCAAGAACCTCAAAATATCCCCTTCCTCTGCATAATCACTGCTGTAAGCCAAGTCAAGAGGGGTGGCAAGCGTGGGATCGGAAAGAGTAAGAATCCCAGTGGACTGAAGGTCAAGAGTAGGATTTGTTAAGTTAGAATTCATAGTAGAATTCAGGCCCGAGTTGTAGTAGATTATGGTGCTGTTCCACAAAAGTGTCAAGTTCCCATTGTTTTGAATCTTGAATGAGTAGAGCCCAGATGAAAGAGTATGGCTGACATTCAAGTTCTGCGTGGGAACGACGGTATCAGTCGGGTGGTCAAAAGTTGACCAGAGTGCGGCGCCGGAGGAATTCTTGAGTATAAAATTGCCGGATTCTTCAAGTGAGGCGGCGGAAACGCCGATGTTGGCGGTGGCAGAAGACCAGAGGGGAGTGGTGGAGGAGGAGGAGGGGAGGAGCTGGAGGTCCCCAGAAGGGAGGAGGCGGAGTACCGCGGAGGAGTTGGCGGAGGCGCCGGCTTGCCAGATGGAGATATTGTTGTATGTAATGGCGGGGACGAGGGATGAAGTAGGGTCTGCAATGAAGGCAAGGGCGAAGGTGTTATTAGGCGAGGCCCATTTGGAGTTGGGGTCGGAGGCGTAGAGGGTGGAGCCAAGAGGGATGTCCGCGGCGGAGACGGCGGAGATAAGGAGGAAGAGGTGGAGGAGGAGGAGGGGTGGGGGGGCTTCATCTCATCGATACTTTATGACAGCAAACCACAGAGACAGGACATAAAGGTGAGGAAGAACACAGGTCGAGTGTGTGTTGTGTGTGTTGGAGGAGACGACTTTGACTTTGTAAGTCGGGCGTTGGAAGACCGGTGAGAGAGTACCGTATTCGTATTTCGCATGTGTTTATACTTTATAGAAATTCTAGCAGGTAGGGTATCCTTACCGGCTAAATTTGAATTATAATAAATGTAATATATTTATTATGTAATTGATATATAATTTAAAAAAATTATCAATTACATAATAAATACATTAAATTTATTTTATAATTAATTTGATTCGATCAAATCTGATTTGAGTATGAAATTTTTTGTGTTTGTGGGGTCATCTAGGATTGAGAATTTCTTGTCCAACTTTTGACGTTGGTGTTTTTTTTTTGTTTTTTTTTTTTTCTCTCTACATTACTATTAGGAAAAATTGTATAAAATCTTCTTGTATTTTTAAAATTCAACTAAAAATCCTTTATGTAAAAGAAATAGGTAAAAAATTCTTTGTATTTTCTAAAATCATGCACACACTCTTTTCTCCATTTATTTTATTTAACGGCGTTAGTTTTTCAGTTATTACCCATTATACCCTTATATAATAAATTATTTTTATTATGATGACCATTGATTTTCATTGATCGTATATGAATCGTCGGATCTAATTAAATTAACAATGAAGGGTTAAGTATTTTAAATATATATATATGTTTATGAATATACAATTATATATATAATAGAAAATATCTTATAATATAATATTTATATTTCCGTCTAATATATATTACTAGAATCTGTGGCACGCAATATCTGCGCGCACAATTTTTAGTAATGCCTTTTATTTTATTGAAACTCATAATTTATTCCTATATATTAAAATTTAACACTTTTTTACAACCTCATATGCAAAAAATCTCTGATAATTTTTTTCTAATGCATTAATTATCAATACATATTTCCACTTAAATTAATTTAACAATTAAAACTTTGTATAATATATGGTATATTGATAGCAATTATTATATATACATGCAACACAACTTTTAATTAATATATTATTTCTATTTCAATTAACAATAAATATAAACAAATGGGAGTAAATTTAATTTTTGAGTACATGAAATTACATAGAATTATTTTTCTAGAGGAACTTAATTGAGTAGTTAATTCAAATACATGAATTGGGAAGTTGAAGGGCATTTTTGACATTATAATAATTTAGTGTAGTGGTATAAAAACAACACTTTGTGTCTATAATACCCAATTCTCTTTGTAATAGTACAGATATCATATATATTGTATATATATGTGGATGAGCGGTGGAGGCCGCCGCCCATATCCACCTCCACCGGCCGTGAAGCCGACCTCCATCGCCGGCCGTGGACGACGACGCGGCGCCCAGATCTGGGTTGGCGACGACCGTCGTCGCCCATGCCACAGCACAATGTTGGGCGACGACGACGTAGCCTCCCAGATCTGGGATGCAGACGGCCGTCGCCCCGCGCAGTAGGCGAAGAAAGGGAAGGTAGGGAAGAAAAACTGTCCAAGGGTGGGGGCGAGTTTCAGGGGCGTGGGCCGAAGGGGAGGCAAAAGGAAGACTGCGGCGGTCGACGAGTTTCAGGGACGCATGGTGAGGGCGAGTTTCAAGAGCGGATGGTGGAGGCGACTTTCAGGGCGTGGCTGGCCGGCGAATGGCGAGTTTCAGGCGCGAATGGGACGGCGAGTTCAGTCGGCGAAGGGCGGCCAGTTGGGGAAGGGTGGTGGGTTGGAGAAGATGACCATTTATTTCAATTATTTATTTTAATATTTAAATATAATTATATTAAAATTTAAAATCTACATAAATATACAAATTCAAAAATATTCAACATAAAAATATACAATTCAAATAACTAATAACATTTAGAAATAAAATCATGTATCTTGATTTTAAAACTCACAAATAATATTAAACTAAAGATAAAACTTTGATATTTCATATCTAAAATATGTATAATAACTTAACTTTATGCAATAATATTTTTTATATATAAAAATTGATGAATATTGTTTTTTAGTATTTATTATATTCTTTTTCAGAAAAATATAAAAAAATAAAGAATTAATAAAAAATAATGAAGGAAAGGGATTATTAAAGATAACTTAGTAAGACAAGGGCAATTTTATCAATTCAAATAAGTTAAAGACTAAAATTGGGTCAAAATGCTATTTCATTCGTATTTAGAGCGCGTGCAAATGACTCTTTATTTCTATTTCTTTTTTTACGAAAAGGGTTCTTTTTGTAGGATTTATGATTTTTGTAGTGAAATGACCAAAAAATTACCCTTTTGGATTATGAATTGTAATTTATTCTCAACTTTTTTTAGAAAAATTTTATGGATAAATGTCATATGAATTATTTACTTTACCCATCCTCAAATTTTTTATATTTTTTCAAAAAAATTTCCTTTAAATAGTTAGGATAAAGTAGTAATTTTTATTTTACTGTCTAGAGGCTACACAATCAGTTTTTATTTGAGAAGTATTTGTAATTATTTTAAACCCTCTCGTTGGGTGGTAGCTGTAATTAGGGGTGGGCACCGGTCGGGTTTTTCCGAGCGGGTACCTGATTATATTGGGTAGTATATTTTGATACCCGACACCAATCCGATAAAGTCGAGTACCCAATTTTTTTCTATTTTTCTTTTTTGTAATTTAGATATAAAGAAAAGTTGGAGCAACAAAAAAATATTTAAATCTTTTGATAATTTTATATTTATAAATTGTAATTTTTATTGGTGTGATTTTATTTTCTAAAATATTATACGAAAAATTAATATCAAATTATGATATTAATTTATTAATATTAAGAATAATATAAAATCACAATTAATTCAAATTAATTGACAAAATAATTCAGTTCCTAACATAAATAACTTGATAAATAGATCAATCAACTCATATATCATTTTCTTTTTTACTTTACTACTTTACTAGTAACAACAAATGATTATAGTTTCTTTATTTACTTGTAGTTTTGTAATTTTTATTATTTTTTAATTAAATATTGGGTACCTGATTAATCCGATCAGGTACTTTTCTCTACCCGATAACCGACCCGATCAATTCAAAATCGGGTTCGGGTAATTTAAAAATTAAAAATTAAACGACTCGAATAATCCGAACCATTCGGATCGAATCGAGACCCAAATAATTCAATCCGAACGCCCACCCCTAGCTGTAATTTACCCTTACTATAATGACATTCTAACTGGTTGTTTAACAAAAGGATGGCATGATTTTACCATTGATCTTTAAATATCATATACTGTTTACATTAAAAATCATTAACTATTACAAGACTACAACTACAAAATCACACAACAGTTTGTGATTTCACATCTGAAAAAGACAACAAAAGACTAAACAAATCATATTATATGCATCAAAGGGTTCTTACATAACCAATTCTGGGTATCAAAATCTGTTGATGACAGACGCACTGATCAATCAAGATTTCCCTCCACATCTTTCATTCTGAAGCTAAAGATGAGATTGCTGACATTTGTGATGAATAAACAGATGAAGCTGCAGCTGCTGCTCCAGAATGTACTGATCCTTCAACCTGAGCCAGAGGTGGAGGTGGTTTATGTATATCATCAAATCCTTCAAGCATTTGCACCACTTTTCCCATCGTAGGCCGGAACGACGGCCGTTCTTGAATGCACCAGAAGCTTACTTTGATCACTCTCATTGCTTGCACCATGTCTAGATCACTCTCCATGAGCTGTTTGTCGATGACCGGCTCCACGTTGCCCTTTACGAACTCCTCATACGCCCACAACGAGAACTTCTTGTGGTTCGTCTCCGGAGAAACTTCAAAGTTCCTCCTTCCACTTACTATCTCCAACAACACCATTCCAAAACTGTAGACATCGGCTTTTGAAGTTATTGGGAGGTTCGCACCCCATTCTGGAGCTAAGTACCCTCTTGTTCCCCTCACGGTGATTAGGCTCCGGTGCTTGTGGTCGTTCAGGTTCAGGAGCTTTGCAAGCCCGAAATCTGAGATTCTTGCGTTGTAGTTTTCGTCCAAGAGAATGTTCTCAGGCTTTATGTCGCAGTGAAGAATGCAGTCACGGCACTCCTCATGCAGATACGTCATCCCCCTGGCCGTCCCCAAGGCAATGCTATACCGACGTGCCCAATTCAGAACTTTCTTGCCTTGTGAAGTGAACAGAAAGCTGTCGAGAGAGCCGTTTTTCATGAACTCATACACCAGTAACCTGTGTCGGCCTTCTGAGCAAAATCCGACCAACCTCACCAAATTTAAGTGGTGTGTGCTGCTGATTGTTGCAACCTCCATTCTGAACTGTTTCTCTCCCTGTCCAATTCCCTCCAGCTGCTTTACAGCAACGACCGTTTTATTCGAGAGGGTTCCTTTGTAAACGCACCCGAATCCTCCTTCTCCGAGCTTTTCCTTGAAGCCTTTCGTTTCCCGTTGGAGCTCCTTGTATGAGAATTGAACAGGAACACCAGATGCATAGTCAGAAACCGAATAATGAGGAAGTAAACTTTCATATTTTGGATTAGACCTGCGATACAACCACAAAAAAACGACGACTAGAATGACCAGAGCCAAAATGCTGCCCAGAACCACAACAGCAATCTTCAGTGCATCAGATTTTTTGTCACTTCTACTAGAAGAGAATGGAGGATTTGGCAAGGCAGGCTCACAGACTTTCACATACGACGTACTGGTGAGCGTTGGAGACTGATATCCGCTGATAAATGCTGATCTTTTCATATAACAAACTCCCGTTCCGTCTGCCAAGGAAGTTGAGGCTACGCACGAAGTATCAGTAAGACAGAGAGACTGGCAAGCTCTCATATTTGCCGTAAAGAGATCTGAGTTGATTTCAGGCTGAAATGTCAAGAACAAAGAGTTATTCAAAGATAACATTGTTGTTTGACAATCTTGAATTTCCACTTTCCTCTTACATCCTTTCCTACCATCCCTCGGATCAATCGGATCAAAATTCTCAGATGGGCAACCGCACGTTGGATTAACGTTCAACTCATCGTACCTGCAAACTCCAAAATTCCCACAATAACCGAAAACCTGACACTGATCACTGACAGCAGTCCATGCCACAACCTTACTCCCCCTTCTACTCATTGCAGAACTGTAAATCCTCATATTCCCATCACAATCCAACTTCACATACCTTAGAGTATTATCACTTACTTCACCATAGTCAATATCTCGAGCCATAATTACAGGGCTCGGAAGCAACGGATCGAAAAGCGAAAATATCCCAACTGGCTGCATGCCTAGACTTGGTGAAGTCAAGTTTAAACTACCAGTTGTGTTAATACCTGAAGAGGTATAATACACTATGGAATCATTCCACCGGAGGTCTATTTCCCCTGACCTTAACAGGCGAAAAGAGTACAACCCACATCGCAAAACATGATCAACGGTGAAATTTTGTCCAGGGAGAATTGTATCAGTTGGATTATCAAAAGTTGTCCAAACGGGAGAACTCCCGTTCTTTAGTATTAAAGTACCTGAATCCTCAAGTGAAGCAGAGGTGATGCCTAGTCCAGAAGTCTTGGATTGCCATACTAAAGAACCTGTTGACCCGGCAACCAGCTGGAGGTCTCCGTCAGGCAGGAAGCGAAGTGCAGCAGAGGAATCAACGGCACCACCAGGATCACCACCTGCTTTCCAGATGGGGATGCCATTATAGATAATGGCAGCAAAATATGTGTTTTCAGATTCTTGAATGAAGGAAAGTGAGAAAGAGTTGTTAGGAGAATTCCATGACTGTTCCGGATTTGAGGCGTACAGCGTTGAGCCGGGAGATATATCAGCAGCTACAACGCTAACGGCTGACAACAAGATGAAAAGGAGCCAGAACATGTTCAATGAAAACAACTTCACTTTCTCTCCTGTCCAGTCCGACCTTAAGGCTGAATCCAAATATGTTGAAAAACCAAGAAAGTGAGCAACAAAAAGACAATCACAAGAATGAATCAATTGTAAGAAAAATGCAGATCTAATTTATTTATCAGCAACAGATATTTTATAGAATGCCAGTACCACAAATGGGACCACTATTATTCCACCTACATAAGCAGAAATGACATAAATATTGCCCCATCAAGATTTATGAATCTTCGCATGATGTCCCATTCAGTATTTTCTCTTCCACAAGATGAGAGGATGCCCAATGATGGTTTTTCAGGAATTTTGCTAAAATATTGAACTTCCAATAGTTCTTTAGTTAAAGACTTAGCATCCCTCTTTATTTTATAGTCTTTTCTTGTTTGATTTTTCAACCAAAAAGACATAGCACTATTGTTTTTCTAATGGAGTCATGTTTTCAACTCAGCTGAAACTTTCCTGGAGTGGACCACATGACCAAGAATCGAAATGAATCGAACCAAAGTGCATGCAGGTAGTCAAATTTTTCCATTAACTTCTGAGTAAGGTTCACGTTCTACGTATACTCCTTCATACGTTAAACCAAAATACCAGGTATAGTTCAGTGCAAAAACTTTGACTGACTGTCCGAAGGAGAAAACCAAGTCTATCGCTCTACTTTTTCACCTCGCGTTGTAATCTTGTACGAGCTTTTGATTAATGTGAGCGTGAGTCGAGCTTAAGTAGCTTTATAGTAGGCCACGATCGTGCAGAAGCCTAATTATACTGTCCTAGTTCGTATAGCACATACTCAAAGAGTTGGAATCAGAAAGTAGAGTACTTTCATTCCTTAAAGGCTTAAACTAATGAAATGATACGAACACGTTATTGCATCCAGTTCTAAAGCTGAAGTATCAAACAAAAATGGAGGAAGCTCCATAGACACAGACAAGAAACTTAAATTTCTGAGAGGTGCTTGACATTGAAAGGGAAGACCTCAGCTTTCAGGTAGGAAGAGAAAGCCTTGGTTGCAATCACAACATTTACGGCTTCTGTTGGATGCAAGCCATCAAAATACACATATTCGCTCCTGTTTGCACAAACCGTCCCTCCTCTCTTGCACAAAATTCCAGTTCCACCTTCGCTTATCTTGGTTACTTCACAGCAAGAGTTGCTGGCATTGCGGAAACCTGCATGAACAAGAAAGATCGGTATTTCAATCTTTTCAAATGTGCTGATTAAGTTGACAAAAGATATGTTCTACAACCGTTTCTCTTGTATTTTACAAGGCAAATTGTATCATAAGAGAACGAAACAGGCAGAGATCAGTGGTGAAAAGACGGAAAAATGGCCCTCAGTTTTCTGCTATACATGCGATTAGGTACCAAATCTTCAACTAATATATAACTCATTTCATGCTGTTCTAGGGGCACTAAGCATGTTATGAGGGTCCATGTAATTAAGCTCAGACGATGTATTTGTTGATATCGTTAACACAGAATTGTGTGGATACCAACATGTCTTCAATGCTCCTATAGTAGCAAAGACGAAATTGATGTCGAACAACTTCCTGTGGGAGCCATTTGTCAGTTGATATAAATGCACATATTCATATCCTTTTCAAGTCTCGAGCTGATGGCAACTAAATAATGGACTCAAGTACGTACCAATTATTATCCTGAAAATCAGTATTTACGCTGCTATTAAGTTACGGTTATAATATTAATCTAGTTCATCATATAATACCCCAAAAGACGAATGCTAAGTGTACTTGCGGCCAAGTGAGTGTACAAATCTAGACCACTAATTTCCTTATGCATCAAACCATCATAAACTTGCATACTCACAAGCATACTTAGCATTCGTTGAGTCATAAAAGTGAAACGCAAGTAACTTTGTGAATAAATCATAAAGCCACGATCATGATATCACTCCGTAAACCTTTTATGTCTTAGATCCATCTTGTCTGTTGCCTCGTTAACTTTAAACTTCTATTTTTAATGAATTTTGTTTGAGGGCATATATTATCATAGGATATAAAAGCTTACCTCTAGAAATAGGAAATCTTATGATGTCCCTAATAATTTTGTATGAATTGACGAAAACAAGGTTAGAACCAGGCATTTCTGGCCTAATGGCAAGCACCAAGTCCTTCAAGTGGGCATTGAACATTTGAGCTGCTGTATTTAAACTTTGCACACAGCCGTTGCTTGTCGGAACCCTGACTGTAGCCATTGGACTGCAACCATTAGGATTGATTGCCATTAGCACGAACTTGCGAGCACCCAAACCGTACAACCTCTGCACAACGTAAGATGTCAAGCAACTCATGGTCAGAAGAAGTCCTCTGTTTCACAAATGCGATTTCCTCAAAACACACGTTTTTCCCTCGTTTTCTTTTGGAATATCAAACGCATGTAAATTTTGTTTCTTGACTCATTTAACATCCATGAAACCAGTTTTGAAGAACTTCTTAGCTAGAAACAAGAGCAATGACTTATAGATTCGAGATAGTTTATGGTTCTTACATGTGAAACATTCGGAAGATCTCTAACGTTGTTATGCTACTACAATACACATAATCAAACCGTTGAAACCCCCCTGAATTACTTTAAATCCAGAAAACTACTGCAGTAAAAAAGATTCCAAGTACCTTGAGTTGGTTAGAGAGTGTGGTGGTCAAATTGGCAGTAAAAGCCTCAACACTAACATTATTGTTGCCCAGAAAGTAATTCAGTGAATAGTCATTTCCTCCACTTCCCACCACAAACAAGAACTGAGACAGGATTCCTGTGCTTCTCTCTCCCAGCTGCAGCCCCAGTTCCGGCAGAGTCACCTCCTCAAAGTTTCTGATTTGTTGATTCAAACTGATCACATTCCCCTGCATTTAGAAGAAAATCAAACAACAAACACACGAACATATACATCAGAGCGTGATTATCCCAACTAAGAGAACCTAACCGTCTACATTTCTTGTGATCCCAACTAAGGGAAACTAACTCATCAAGAGTCTGTCGCCGCCCGCTTATAGTACATCCATACAAAGTAGTGAGCTTTTACATATTCAGTGATCCCAAGAAAGAGAACCTAACCGTCTTCACTCTTGCTACCCCAACTAACAAAACTAACTCATTGAGAGTCCATCACCGCCCGCTTATAATACATTCACATAAAGTAACGAGCGTTAAATTTTCAATGATCACAACAAAGAGAACCTAACCGCCTTCACTTCTTGCTACCCCAACTAAGGAAACTAACTCATTCAGAGTCCGTCATCATCGCCAGCTTATAATACATCCACATAAAGCAGCGAGCTTTACATTTTCAAAGATCCCAACAAAGAGAACCTAACCGTCTTCACCAACTAAGGAGACAAACTCATTCAGAGTCCGTCATCGCCAGCTTATAATACATCCACATAAAGTAACGAGCTTTTTACATTTTCAATGCTCCCAAGAAAAAGAACCTAACCGTTTTCATTTCTTGCTACCCCAACTAAGGAAACTAACTCATTGAGAGCCCGTCATCGCCAGCTTATAATACATCCACATAAAGTAACGAGCTTTTTACATTTTCAACGAGGTTCGAACTCGTGACACATTAAGTAGACAACAAAGAATGAAAAAGACAGCAAGAAAACAAGTGGAATGAACTTACTGCAAGTGCACCAGTATTATCCAGAATTCCAGAACCACCAGAAGCATAGTTGACACCATTTACTATCATTCTTCCCTTAGTTGAGGGATCATTGAAGGGTGGAATATAGGTTGGAAGGTTCAACTTTTGTCCCAGAATGTCAATGACATTTTTGCCATTGCTGAATCTGCCTGAAGGGCCAAGAGGAAAATCAATTCCATAGGGAAAGTAGTCCACTTTGGCTAAGGAATTTGGAAGGAAATTGTTGTTCCCATTGTCAACTAAAGAACTCCCAAACACAAACATTCCTCTGATCTTGGATTCTTGATTTTGTTGTGTGAGACAAATGGATGGAGCTGTAAACATAGCAAACAGACACAAACAAACGAGTGGTCTTTGAGACATTATGGTTTTTTTTTCTTTTTTTCTCTGTTTGGACAGAATCTCAGTGGTGGTGTGATCGTCCATTTATAGAGAAGGTTATAAGAAATAATACATATCTTTTGCACTATTCTAGAATTTGTATTCCATTTGAAAAATTAATGTCTTTATTGACTGTGTGGAATTGTCAACTTGACTTTTTGCTTTTTTTGGTTGAGAGGAAGAACCTTTACGTGATATTTTGCTGGATTTTGGAGGCAAATATATATATATATATATATATTTTATTCTTGAAAAGTTATTGCATTAAAGTAAAAGTGTGTTTGTAATAGCTTTCGTTTTTGTGGTGGGAATTAATAAAAATTGAAAGTGTCTGAAAGTAAAAGTTAGAAGTGACTTACATAGTTAAAATTGGAATGCTCGGAAAGAAATAGTAAACTATATAAGTTGGTAGGGAGATTTTTATAGTTTTTGGTTTAAATTAAGGGTTAATTACATCTAGACTCCCTCTAAGACTACAAAATTATATTTTCTTTCAAAAAAGTTTTGAAAATACACTTACACTCCTTTTGAAAATTTTCTGTTTACATTTGACCCTTCTTTCGTTAGAATTTAGATGAAAAATATTGACGTTAACAAAAAATATTACATAAGTTTTCAATTTTACCCCTCATTTAACATTCTCATGTAATAATTTTGCACTTATAAAGAAAAAATAAAATAATGTTAACCTCACTCCATATATATACATTATATTTATCGTTTCATAAGTACAAAAATATACATGAGAATGTTAGCTGATTGACAAAATTAAAAATTTACGTAATTTATTTTGCTAAATTAAACATTTTTCGTTCAAACTCTAATGGAAGGAGGTCGGGTGTAAATGAAGAATTTTCAAAAGAGATGTAAGTGAAATTTTAAAATTTTTTTAAAAAAAAATGTAATTTTACATTTTCAGAAGGGATCTAAGTATAATTAACCCTTAAATTAACTTATTTTCAACAAAAAAAAAAAGGGGGTTTATTTTGAAAGCACTTGCAAAGATCTCTTAAAGAATCCATTAGGATGTTAATGTGATTATGTGGGGGTGAAATTACACTTTTTAGTCCGATAGGATAGGGGTTCAACACTTTTAGTCATTTACTTTATTAGATTATCAAAATAGTTTTAAATTTGGAAAAATTCAACACATTTGGTCATATGTTTTACATGATTTTCAAAATTGTACCAAAATTGAGAAAACTCGACACATTTAGTCCCATAAATTATTTTAAAAATTATGTAAAATAAATGACTAAATATATCAATTTTTTCCAATTTTAAAACCATCATAGGGCTAAATGTGTGAACCCCTATCCAATGAGACTAAAAATATAATTTGTCGATTATGTAGTATGTTGAGATCAAAAGAGACGATATGTTTATGACCAGTGGGTTAATTTATTTTATCCCATGCAAAAATAATAATAGATTAAAATCTTCATAAATAAATTAAACGGCAATTTCTGACTTTTTTTAGAAAAAAAAAAAAAAACTCACCGCTTTGTACATTAAGGAGCCACAATGTTCTATTTTAGAAGTTCAAGAAATTAAAAAAAAAAAAAAATATATATATATATATATAGAATTTTTTGGCGTATTATAATTATTATTTTCGTAGAAACTTGTGTTGCATTTAATCCATAAATAGTCAACCAAATCAATAATACAATACAATAATTATTTATAGGTTTGGTTAATTAGGTATTAGACGACATTCTCATGAATAGTCCACTTGCTGACTTTGTAGCCAAGTTGATGATAATAGCAATAGCAAGTAATGTACAAATAATTTTTTTTTTTTTTCATTTTGAAATATATTCACAGTTATATTATTTAATACATTCAAATTCAACAAATATGTTTAAATTTTAAAGTAAATAAAGAGACAATACACTCACATCCATGGGACATACCTATAATTAAGCACTCTCTTTCAACCCAAATAAATTGAAAATTTATTTTTTTCCAATATTTACTATATTTTTATCAATTTTGATGACAACTAACGTGCATCCTGCATTGATTGGTTGCAGACGAAAAATTTGAATTGTTTGTAAGCTCCAAACATTCTTCTTTGTACTAAGGCGGTTTTTCCAGATAAATTAATTAATGTTTGCATGAAACGGACAATATTCTACATAAATTAGGCGATCGTGCCACATACCGCATTACATGTATAGAGTTATTAAAAGAAAAAGGAATAATTACACTCCACTTCCCTTAGATTTTGTGTAATTACACGTAGAACCCCTGTACTTTGATTTTGTCTAACAAATAGGTCCCCCGTTAGTCAAAATTCATCGAATTTAATGATATTGGTAAAAAAAAATAATTAAAAAAAATTAATTAATTTATTACGAACTTATTGTAAGTCAAACAAATCTTTTTATAATCAAACTATCGATATACATCTTCACATGTTAATGCATATGAGGAGATATATTTTCACCGTCCTGGATGATCGTGTTGGGTGAATTGTGACCTCATACGATCGTGTCGGGTGAGCAAGAGCCGCTTCGTCACAGTACTTACTTATGGATAAGGATAGTTTAGTGAGAAAAGATTTGTTTGGCCTGCACTGAGTCATTAATAAGTAGGGTTGGCAACAGGGCGAGTTTAGGTGGACCTGGAGCCGCCCCGCCAATTTTGGGAAGGACCCGAGACCCGCCCGCCCCGATTATTTTTTAACCCCGCCCATTCCGCCCCGGTACCAAACCCGTCAGGGCGGGTCTAACCTGATAGACATGATTATTTTACTTTTTTCATTTGTTCTACAAATTAAAATATATATATATATATATATATATCAATTACAAATAAAATTTTTCATGATCTAACTCAAATTCAAGTCGAAAAAGATTTTCAAGTACAAACAATTCATATCGATTATACATTAGTAACAAATTATTCATCTTCTTCATTATTAAATACTGTGGGACAATATTTTAATTCATCAACTGTTGACCAAATACCTAACAATAAATAAATTAAATGACATAATATTTTATTAATATTTATTCTATCATAATATAGTAAAAGAATATATATATATCTATAAACGGAATGGGTCCGAGGCGGGTTCTTAAGGACTCGGGACGCCCGAACTCGACCGTGTCCTAATTCCTAAGACCCGCTACCTGCCCCTCCTTCAATTTTATTGACCCGGACCCACCCCATTAGGGGCGAATTGGGACGAGTTTTGTTTGGTCCGGATTGAATTGTCACCCCTATTAATAAGTCAATCGAGGGTAAATATTGATTTTCATTCATTTTTTTTTTTTTTGTTAATATCAACGAATTTAATAAATTTTGACTAACATAAAAATTTATTTATTAGACAAAAATAAACATTAACTAAATATAATTTTTTAAATTATAAAAAATTTATATATAATTACATCAAATTTTAGAGAATGAATGTAATTATCCATGGAATAGAAAAAAGAAAGTTGGCCATATTTGCATACGTAGTAGTTTGCTCTTTAATAACTTTGCAGAGTGTAATAAATTTTGATCAGTGAAGGTAAAGTCAAAGTCATTCTGACACTGCAAGAAAGTGGAATGTGTTGTACTCACGGCTTCTCATGTTGTACAAGTGGCCTTTCAGATGTACCTCTTGGAAACGAACACTTCGGTCACATTAATCCACACCCCGCCAAGAATAATGGATTTTTTTTTTTTTTTTGTTTTAAATACATTTACCACCATGAAGTATTCATTCAATATTAATTATCGCCTTAAATTATTAAAATCTTCAAAAAAAAAAAAAATCTGATTTTCTAATTTTTTAATTTTTAAGTTTAAAATATTCATTTTTCCCTTGATGAAAATTTCTTTCTAAAAAAGAATAAAAGATTTTTAAAATATCAAAACTATTCTGTGTAGAAACTTTATCTAATTCTAGTTTCACTTGTTCATCGAACTCTTTTTATTTTTATAATTCTAAAGTATTTGAAGGTTATTTTATTTTAGTTTCACTTATTCGTCAAACCATGCAAGTGAAAAATAAATTTATACATGAATATAATTTATCATATATACTATAAATATTTATTAATTGTATATTTTATTAATTCATCAGCCCTTTCGATTTTATAAATTGTATATTTTTTTAAATATATATATATATATGCATGTAGAAATTTCTTTTTATTTGGTTTGACAAACAAGTTAAACTAAAAATGAAAACAGTTCGATGAAAGAGTGAAACTAAAATTAGACAAAGTTTCGACAAAGGTGATTTTGATATTTTAGAAATCCCTTTAATTTTTTTTTCATAAAGCAATTTTTAGTAAGATAAAATGGACCTTTTAAACTTAAAAAAGTAAAGGAGTTTAGAAGGTCAAGGGTGTTTTTGAAAATTTTAATATTTTAAGAGGGTAATTGATGTGGATGGATATTTTAGGGGTAATAACTGTATTTAACCCATTTTTTTTTGGATTAAGTACATTTTGCACCCCTAAGCTATACATGAAGTCCCATTTACCCTCCTAAAATATGAACGGTAACAAAAAAATTCCTAACAAAATAATTTAGGCATTGACATGACAAATTGCCTTCTCATTTATCCTCTATACTTTTCATTTTACTTCCTAAAGTATATTTTATTAAAAATCTCCCCCAAAACTACTTTTAGTTATTTAAAAGTTTACTCAAATTTTATTTAAACAATAATATTTAAAATAAATATTTTTTTATAACTTATGTTATATAAAAAACATTTACAAGCTCAAATATATGCAAATATGTTTTACAAAGTAAAATTATTTATATTAAAAATACATGTAAATATGTGTAAATACATAAGGCATAATTTCTATATAAAAATACATTATATAACTTATAAATTTTTACTCCGTTACAAATTCGCATAATTAAAATATGTCATATCATTACTCAAAAAATTATAGAATATTATAGATTAAATATATTATAGAATGCATATTTCATAGTGTGTATATATATTTGATGTAATATTTTAATATTATTTGATAATATAATTATTTTTTAAAAAAAGTTCAAATATATATACAGGTAAAGATAAATTGCATAACATATAAAGAAGAGTACAACGAAACATAAATGAAGCACTATTATCCCAAATGCCATAATTATATGTATAGATTTGCAAATTTTACAATGTATATATATAATATATATTCAATGTAGTACTTAAAATTTATTGACAATTTATTTTTTAAAATAGTTCAACATATATAACCACAAAAACAAAAATTATGTAAATTTTGAACAGTTATGTAAAAAAATATAAGGATTGTAAATTTATAGAATTTATACAGATTCTATACTAATAATAAATTCATAAACTTTAGGTAGTGTTTATTTTAAATAAAATTTTATAAATAATTCAAATTAAATTTAAGGAAAATATTGTAATAGACATATTTTAGGGTACAAAATAAGGGCATTTTTGTCATAAAAAGAATTAATTCCATATCATGAGTGGGCCATTTTGTTATATTCCATAGTGTAGGGGGGTAACTGCACTTCATGCATAGTTCAGGGGTGCAAAATTTAACCCTTTTTTTAGAGATAATTACATGTTTTTCCTGTGATTTCAGAAATTACATCTAATATTTTTTAATATTTATTTCATATAGCAAATAGACACATTCATTAGTCAAAAAATTTATGAAATTTGTTGGTGCGAAATTACACTTTTAGTCCCATAGGATAGAGTGTTCAATACTTTTAATCCTCTATTTCACAGGATTTTTAAAATAGTCCTAAAATTGAAAAAGCTCAACACATTTAGTCCTATGCTTTAGGAGATTTTCAAAATGGTTCAAAAATTGGAAAAAAATATCGACACGTTTACTCCTATAAATCCCGTAAAGCATAGATTAAATGTGTCAAGTTTTCTCAATTTGGGACCATTTTTAAAAAATTTCATAAAAGAAAAAAGACTAAATGTATTGAGTTTGCATCAATTTGGGATAATTTTTGAATGTTCTTGTAAAGCAAAGGACTAAATATGTTGAAAAAGTTTATTTTACCAATTTGCTAATATTAGAACAAAAAAATGAAAAGAGATTCATATTTAACTTCGATTAATTTACTATTAACTTATTGCATGTCAAACAAATCTTTTTTAACCAAATTACCCCTATAAGGGTGAAAATATACCCCATCACATGCACTAGTGCATGTGAAGATGTATAAGTGTAGTTTGACCTGTAATGAATCACTAATATGTCAATCGGGGGTCTATATGGATTTTTATTTAATTTGTTTGCTAATAACAATAAATTCTATAAATTTTGACTGACGAATGTATCTATTTGTTGGACGAAAACAAACGTTAAGGATACTAAATATAAATTTTTCAAATCATATATAGTTCATTGTTTAATTACATCAAATCTCAGCGGAGTCCGGTGTGATTATCCCTTTCTATATATATAATATATAAACACTATATAAGTGTGAAAAATACTAAACACTAATAACAATTACATTAGTAGTTAAAAACATATTGTAAACAAATTTCCGTGTTCCTGAATTTAACGAAATACGAAAATTATTACAAATAAATTCTTGAATTAATTGAGTATTTGTTGGTGGCGAAATCTCTACTTGAAACCTCTTATTCTTCTCTTCAAGAACTGATCTTTGACTTCGGCAACTTCGGAGGTGAAACTGTGACGTTTATCTCCTTTGACGTTGACTTTGACTTTGAATAACGTTAATTCGGGGTCGTTGACTTGTTCCCGGATCAAACGCCTATAAACTTGACGATTTTTGACTTGAATTTGGGATGTTCTTGGTGGATTTGAGACTTTGATCTTCCGCCAAGGTGGATTCTGTCTTGATAACGTTAATTCGCCGGCCTTCAGACTTCTTGTCGAATCAAACGCTGACTTTGGACGATTTCCGCGACGAACGCCTTGAATCTTTGCCTAGAACGCCGTGGATCTTCCTTGATTTGCTTGAGAGGACTTCGAGACTTCTTGAATGCTCTCTTGCTTGTATATGTGAGTGTGTTTTTTGAATGAGTTACCATGACCCCTTTATATAGTTGTCAAAGAGGTAGAGTTGTGGTGAACTGACACTTATTTTGTATTATCCCTTTATTTTAATTTAAAGAGATTAAATACATTAAATATTTGGGAAGACATGATTGGTCAATTTCAATATTATCTCTTTAATTTTTGTATTTTTTGAAGAGATAATATGAAAAATATTTGTCTTGATTTGATTGGCAGGAACACCTCACTTTGACACGTGTCGACCGCTGATTTGATGACGAAATATATATTAAAATATCAATTAATTTAACTATTTATATTTAGAATTAATTTAGTAAATTCCAAAATATAAATAGAAGAATAGGATATAATTGATAAATAATATATATTTTTCACTTGTCGTCATTTGATTGGGCGCAAGATTTATTTGTCTACAAATGCCCCCTCGAGACTCGTTCACGAACATATGCTTGAAAATATAATTTTCAAAGTGAATAGTCGCGAAAATATGAATCAAATTTACATAGGCACCATAATTTTGAATTTGCTTCTATTGTTCTGAATTGAATCATTTGTTGGTTTTGAGAATAATTGAAGCAAACTTTCTTTATTGCCTTTTATCAAAGAGACTTATTTGAATTGGGCTAAGAAAAAGAAAACTGATCCATATACAACAACCTAATCCATTTCTTTCCTTTCTTTCTCAATATACCTTGGGCCCACTTGCAAATGTGTCATTTTTTTTTTCTTCCTTTCCTTTATGCGATATGCCGTGAGTTGTGTCTTCATTTTGCATTCGCAAGATATGTTTTTCTTTTTTTGACAGAAGACCCAACACTGTTTCTGAAGTTAGAATTCACCTAGACCTCTTTCCTTCTTGTTAATTCGATTTACAACTGAAGCTTTTGAGAACTCGAATTAATTAAAAGAAAACTCTCATCTGGGTAGTCTTCTAATCTAATCAAACTCTACAAACCACTGAATTTTGATTAAATCTGAGCTTTTGGAAGCATTGCTATATAAAGGACTCAACTCTGCCATTGCAAACGTAGCTCTTGTGCATTCGCAAGGTGGGCTTTCCGACCAGAATAAATTCTTTCCTCAACTTCAAATATATGCCTATAACCTGTTTGTTTGTAATGCTCCATTTGATTTTTTCGCAGATTTCTCGGCTAGTGGGAAGCTTTCGGCTTATATTTTCCTCTCCGAATTTTGATCGACCCATTACAGTGACGTTGCTCGCTTCAGCTTTCTTCCTCCGGAACCCGTGATTATTTCGAGTTGGCGGTGCTTTAAACCCGACAAGAATACGAGTCCTTTTTGCAGCAGGTATTTTTTTTTTTTCAGCCTAGAAACAGAATTTGAACTGCAAATTTTCTTCTTGGATTTCAACTAGCTCTTTACGGTAACACTTTCCAGCTCAAAGTTTAATTTCAGAATTGGCCAATGCTCTTTTTTCCTTTTATTTTGCATTGACGTAGCATGTGAACTCGTTCTTTTGCCGCTAGTTTTCGTTCGTTCCGTAATGCATTGACGACATAGATTTAGATAATCTCCTTTCTTCTTTCCATGTCAGTAGTGCATTGAAGATGTAAGACTAAACAATCATATTTTTTTGGGCCTAGGTAATGCATTAAAGAAAGCCAAAAATCACATTGTTTCCTTGAGCTTAGCAAGAGCATTAGATCCCTTTCTTTTAGTTGGCTAACCAATTTGTTGTTGTTGTGTTTTGTTTTTTTTTTTTTTTTTGAAGTATCCGTGACGAGCTCTCAATTTGTTACGAGGCTTATGTTGAATTGTCAAATCCCTGTTCGCCACTTTGAAAATCTCTGTCTCGCTAATCTCTATTCGCCCACTTTTGGAAGCTACACAAATTTTACCACTTGCTCCTCCATCTGTTTACATTGTCCACGAAATTGTTGAACTAATTTGGATACAAATTGCTGAATAGGATTTCAACAGTTGCGCATTGCTGAAGTTGGACTTTCTAGGAACAACATGAATTTTACATTTTTTGTTCTGTTTTTTTTTTTTTTTTTTTTTTTTTGGTTATCACCAACTAATCCATGTAAGAAAAGAAACAATTTTGAAGTGGCCCAAGCTGCCCTATGAAACTTTTATATTTATTTGAGTCTCTATTTTTTAGTAACTCAATTAAATTTTGTTTTTTTATAGATCACAACATGGTTTACTTCAAAGACGAGCCTCTTCCTCCGTCAACAGAAACTTGATCATTCTTGACGATGAAACTCAACCCTCGGACAAAGGAACAATTTGGTGACTCATGCTCCTCTCATTGGTCGATTATGCGAAGCAATGGCCAGGTTGACGACTCCACTTCATAACGGGAACAATGGTCTCGAGAAGTCTCATTGAGCAAGACTTCCAAGGCGTGGTCTCTACAAGCGACTCAATCACCGTTGTTCTGACGAACCAAGCTCTCTACCGACGTTGGGGCCGCCGCATCATTGAAGGGAAAGCCAAGTGGGGCGACAACGTTCACTTTGCCGGCGAGTTCCGCTTCATCAAAGGGTTTTGGGAGTGGACGGAAGACGTACTTAGCCGGTGCAAAGACAAGCTAGTCGCGGCCCAAGTATATGATGCCGTATATGCCTCACTATTTACCTACGACCGCAATTCCGATATCATCAAGGCGTTTTGCGAAGCGTGGTGCCCATCTACCAACACTCTTCTGACGTCCTTTGGAGAATTGTCTATTTCGTTGTGGGCACGTGCATACCCTTTCCGGTCTTCCTATGGCGGGACTCCTTTTATGACGAAGTTGTTCCAAAGTGCCAAGGAGCTTAACGGGGTTGACGAGACAGGACGGAGACTTGTGCCTCGTTCTTGCAAGTTTCCTACTCCATGCTTACCATTTGCTTCGAAAAAGTAATAATGATGGTCAACCCTCTCAAGTTTCCTATCGACAAATGGGTCAAGTTTTGGCTTAGAAGGGCGACGAAATACTGCGAGCCTCCTCCACGTAAAGAGAAGAAGGACCGTTCGTCCTAAGTCAACTCATAACCCCTTCGGGACCGTTGGGGTACATGGCAAGTGGTCCACGGCAGACGAGGCATTGTTCTCGAGGCTTGGCATTGAAGGGAGTTCAAAGGAAGAGACATTCTTGGCGGCGTACTTGGCGTGTTGGCTCTGTACTTTTGTTCTTCCCACTCAAGATGTTGGTTCAATACGCCCAAGTGTTTCAAGGTGGCGAGTTGCTATGGTAGCGCGGTCGAAGGATTGGTCTTGCAGTTCCTGTTTTGGCTAGTATCTACAGAGGTTTGAATAAGATTTCCGACTCCCCAAGGTCAACTCGCGTACACTTCTCCATTTCCAGATCATTTTGTTTATAGTTGGATAGCTTATTATTTCAAGACTCACTATCAAACTCGTGCAACGCGTTCGAGGGCCCAAGATGACGCTCTTTTCAGGCGAAGGAGGCGCAAAATACTACGATCCGCAGGAGGCGAAGAAAGCGGCTACACAGAGGCGACTTTATTTCTTGGACTTGCAACATGATTGGACAAGACTTTTTATTCACAGACGACGGGCATGCCAAAGAATCTGAAGAAATCTATTTCATGGCCGTCCGTTCGAACTACCTTCCTTTGCGGCAAGGCGATCATTTCGTTGTTGAGCCCTATAGCCCTCATCGATTTAGTCGTCAATTTGGTTTCTTCCAAGAAGTGCCGGGGATCTCTCGCAAGATGTTCGCGAAGCTTCTTTAGAGGGTGGAATCCGTTATTGGCGTATGTGCATTCTGTCCAAGACTATGGAAAAGGTGTTGTTCCCTCTCATGCCCCCAAATATGAAGAAGTTCTCATCCGAGGCGTACAAAAGGTGGTGGCTTGGAGTTCACGGTGGTTACTTTGAAGAAAACGTGACGAAGTTACTTGCTTTAGGCCCAAGTCAAGCTTTTCCAAAAGGCAAGCAGTGCGGTGGAAGAGTCACCCAAGATCAACCTCGTGAGCCGGCTATTTCCTCTCCCAAGCGAAATTCTCAAGTGGTTGAACCTTTTGAAGTAGATAAGAAGCGAAGTGCTCCTCGTTCCTTGGAAGTAAGTGGGAGTAGCAAACCCTGATCGTTATTGGAAGAGGCGAAGAGGGATTCGAAACCAATAAACGTCGACGTTGATGATGAAGGCTCAAGCCATGGACCATCGACGCTGAACTTTGTCAAGGAGGTTATTTTTTTTTCTTTTATTCCTCTTCTTCTTTTTTTTTGGTGACAAGATTTTATTTTGTTTCTAACTCTAGTTGATGCATTATCGTAGCTTGAAACTGAGGTCTTAGACGTCGAAGATGATGAAACTTCTCAAGACAGTCAAGCGTCGACTTTATTGGCTACGACTTGTCCTCTGGAATGGGGCTTTAAGAGGAAACAACCCTCCTGCCCAGCCGCTGTGTCGGTATTTGAAGGCGAGAGGTTCTTTTCTTAATCATCAAAAAGGAGTTCCTTCAGAAGCTGTGGAGTGATCTTCTCGTGAAGATATCAAACACCCCAATTGATTTCATCTCATCAATCGAAGACGACGTTTACTTCGTTCTTGAATCTATGAAGAGTTTCCAAAATTTTGATATCTCAAACGTGGAAGAATCAATGAATGCATTGTTCGCCAAGGCTGCTGCTTATGATGAGGCGAGGTCGTCGTCTTCTGAAAAGTTATCCAAAGATCTTTTCGACCGAAAAGTTGAAGGAAGCCAACGATCGTCTTCAAGAGGCCCGTGCTAAAGAAAGTGGGGGAGCTTCCAAGGTCCAATCTACTACGGACGAGTTGAAGCGTGTTGAGAAGGAGCTTTCGGATTTGAAAGAGCGCAAGAAGAACCTGTGTGCCACTTTGAAGGAAGAAAATCAGCTTTTCCATAGTGCCCAAGTTGGAGTTCGTGAAATTGTGGAGGAAATTGCAGCGCTTGAGAATACTACCCCCCTCAACGATGAAGTAGTTGCGAGTTTGGAGGCTTCAAGGACACACTTGGAAGCCCTCAAGGAAGGGTTGAAGGATCTGCGTCCCTTTGCTTGAGATTAGCTTAGGACCTTTTATTTTATCGCATTTGATTTCTCTTTTCTTTGTCCCATGTCATGAACTCCAATGTTTCCTTGAGATTACGTAATAGAAGATTTTTCTTTTTTTTTTTTTTTCTTTCTATCTTGCAATCTTTGAGCACGCTTAAGTACTTCCACTCTTGACGATTTAATAAGAGGAGTAAAACTCATTTAAGTGTTATGACTGAACTTAGAATATCTAAGCTGCCTACGTACCTCATCAAGAGGATCAAGTCAATCCGTAGTTCAAGGGTACAAAATATTTGTTTGGAGAGGGGAGGGCCGTTCACAGTTTATACTCATGCGGGCCAGGAGTTTTTTTTTTTCTTTTTTTTTGTTTTTTGAGTTGTTTTTTTTTTGTGTTTCTTCTTTTTGTGTTTTTTTTCTTTTTTCTTTTCAGGCGTAATACCGCTTCAAGAACTTTCCATTTATCGGGCCTATCCTCAAGCCGTCTTCAGCAACCAGCTTATATGCACCACTTGTGTAAACTTCTTTGACAACATACGGACCGTCCCATTTTTGGCAAGAACTTGTTTCCCGTTCGATGCGTTGTGATTATAGGCCTTCTCACTGCGAGTACTAGATCACCGACTTGGAAAGAGCGAAGGCGGACCTTCTTATTGAATGCTTTGGATAGTCGGGCTTGATAACACTCGAGCCTTTGTTGTGCTTCCAACCTCTTCTCATCGAGAGCTTCTAGCTCTTCAAGCCGTATTCGCGCGTTTTCTTCTTCAGTAAGCCCTTCTTGTATCGCCATCCTTAATGAAGGGATTTGTTGCTCAAGTGGAAGGACCGCCTCAACTCCATAAACCAGGGCATAAGGAGTTGCTTGCGTAGGCGTTCTGACAGTGGTTCTATTATGCCCATAGAGCTTCTCCAATTCTCTCGTGCCAATCCCGTTTTGACTTGGTCACTACTTTTCTTCAATAGGCTGCACAAAGTTTTTTGTTAAAAAGCTTCAGCAAGGCCGTTGGCAGCGGCATTGTACATAGAAGAGTTTCTCTGTTTGAATGCAAACTTTTGACACAATTTGTCTATCAAGCTGTTACGGAAGGGTTTTCCATTATCAGTGATGATATACCTGGGCACTCCGTAGCGATATATGATGTGTGTACGGATGAAATCAGCAACATTATCTTTCTTCACTTCTTTGAGGGGGACTGCTTCAGCCCATTTAGAGAAGTAGTCAGTTGCCGCCAAGATATATAGGTGACCACCGGAGGACTTTGTCATGGGTCCTACGACGTCCAAACCCCAAGCATCGAAGGGCCATGAAGCTACAGTAGGGTGCAATGGCTCGGGTGGTTGGTGGATAAAATTGGCGTGAATTTGACAGGCTTGACATCTTCGTGCGTAGTCTATGCAATCTTTAACCATTGTGGGCCAGTAATAAACCCATTCTTTTTATATACGGAAGTGTAGCTTTGGTCCAGATTGGTGCGCACCACAAACTCCAGAGTGAGCTTCTTCCATAGCCTGCATTTGCTCCTCATTGTTTAGGGCAGCGTAAGAAAATACCATCAAACGAACGTCTATAGAGCGTGTCTTTGAGGTAGATGAAGCGAGACGCTCGCCGCCGAATTTCAGCCCTTCGTCGCATGTCGTCCGGTAACTTCTTGTACTTCAAGTAATCGACGAGTGGTTGTCGCCAATCATCTTCCTCAATTTCGAAAACTTCCATGACATGGTTTCTTCTTCTTGGAATGTGTCATCCTCATCATCACTGAAGACAGGTGGTATGACCCAAATTCTTACATATTGGTATGCGCGTCTCCTTATCGGTCATCGGAGGGTTGAAGCGAGCTTGGCCAATGCATCGGCTTGTTTATTATCCTTTCTCAACAGGTGCTCAAGTTCTACAATCTCCTAGCCATCCTATCAGCCTTCTTGCGTAGTTATAGTATGGAAGCAACTCAGGCTTTTTGACTTCGTAGAGACCGAGGAGTTGATTAATCACTAACTGAGAGTCTCCGTACACTTTTAGGTGTCGTTGCTTTGTGTCCACTGCCATTTCCAATCCGAGGATTAAAGCCTGATATTCCGCCATATTATTTGAACAGTTCTGGGTTAAGGTGAAGGAATAAGACAAGACTTCCCCTTCAGACGTGACAAAGACAACTCCAGCCTCGGCTCCTTCTCTATGGGCAGCTCCATCAAAGTACATCTTCCAGGGAGGCGTAACTTCAATCAGAAGGACATCCTCGTCCGGCAAGTCATCAGACAATTCCCACTCGGCAGGCATGGGGTGATCGGCTAAAAAGTCTGCTAAAACTTGTCCCTTCACAGCCTTTTTGAGGAACGTATGTGATCTCGAACTGTTGCAGCTGAAGATACCATCTTGCGAGTCTATCAGACAGTACTGGCTTTGCCATGACATATTTCAGGGGATTTGCTTTTTGAGACTAGATGGACGCTGTGTGACTGAAAGTAATGCTTCAACTTTTGGATTGCGAAGATGAGCGCTAAACATAGCTTTTCGATGGGTGAATAATTCAGCTCGTTTGGTGTCATCGTTCTGCTTAAAATAGTATAAAGCATTCTCTTTCCCCTCATCATTCTTCTGGGCAAGTAAGATTCCACGGAGCGCTCTTGAGCAGCAACGTACAGAATTAAGGGGCGTCCGGGGACGGGTGCAACCAACACCGGAGGCTTCATCAAGTAGGATTTTATGCTTCTGAACGCTTTATCACAAGTCTCATCCCATTCGAACGACACATCCTTCTTCATTAGGCGACTGAATGGTTGACAACGGCCTGCTAGATTGGAAATGAATCTCCGAAGATACGCGAGCTTTTCCTTGCAAACTCTTGAGCTCATGGATATTCCTAGGTTCTGGCATTCTCAAAATGGCATCAATCTTGGCTTGCTCAATCTCTATACCCCGTTGACGAACGATGAACCCAAGGAATTTTCCGGATGTAACTCCGAATGCACACTTGGAGGGATTCATCTTCAGTTGGTATCTTCTCAAACGTTCAAAAACTTTTCTCAAGTCATGGAGATGATCCTCTCGTTTTTTGACTTCACGACCAAGTCATCAACATAGCATTCTACATTCTTGTGGAGCATGTCGTCGAAGATCTTTTGCATCGCCCTTTGATATGTGGCGCCGGCGTTCTTTAATCCGAAAGGCATAACTTTGTAGCAATATATACCTTTGGGAGTGCGAAATGCTGTCAATTCCTCGTCCGCTGGTTCCATACGTATTTGGTTATATCCGGATGATCCATCCATGAAAGATAGGGCTTCATGACCCGTAGTGGCGTCTATCATTAACTCGGCGATAGGTAATGGGAAATCGTCCTTGGGACATGCATTATTCAAGTCCCTGAAGTCAACACATACTCGTATCTGCCCATTCTTCTTCCTCACGGGCACGATGCTAGAGATCCACGTAGGATACTTGACTTCTCGAATAAAACCAACTTCAATAAGTTTGTTTACCTCACATTCAATCAATGGGATTAGCTCAGGTCGAAACCTACGTTGAGCTTGTTTGACAGGACGAGCCCCCTTCTTTACGGATAAGTGGTGCACAGCTACTTTTGGATCTAGCCCGGGCATTTCTTTGTAGGACCATGCGAATACGTCTTTATACTCATGGAGTAGTGTGACATAAGTCTTGTCTTCTTCCGGGGTTAGAGAAGCACTGTGTAAATTGGCCTGGGATCTTCGGCATCACCTAGATTGACTTCTTTCAACTCGTCAACAGTGGCTTTAATGCCTTCCTCAAGTTCTAGAGGAGCGTCTGCAGCATCTTCTTCTTCAACCTCTTCATTTTCGATTAAGGTGATGTGATGGGCTAGAGCGATATCTTCTTCAGCATTGTCATCAATATAGTTGGATGATGCAACGCTTTCTCTGTCATCCTCATCATCAAGTTGAACTTGTGTGAAGACCATTGTTCTTGTTTTAACTTTCAAGATTCTGCCACATGATATGTCTAGAGTTGTGTGGCGTCTCATCCTGGAAGGAACCAAACTTCTAAGTTTATGTGAGGATGTGATGTTTTCCTTTGATTGTGCAGCCACCTTGGACATGGCTCTCTTTTGGTTTATCGTTCTTTTCTGTGGACCAAGTCTATCAAAGACAGATTGATTGTTGGTCCTCCTGTGCACCAGTCTTTTACGTGGGCCGAGTCTATTGAAGACAGACTCCCGTGGATTTTCTTTCCTTTGATTATCTTCTGTTGAAGAGAGGCTTTCACTGACATGGTTGCTGCTGGCCCTTTTCATGGTTATGCGGATAGGCTTAGGAGGGATAAAGCCAAGACCCACACGCGAATCTGGGACTGCGTGCCCTTTTTCTTTTAACATCACTTGGGTGGTGTTGAGTCCATGGAGCTTCTTGCCAGTGGCTTCGGGAGGAAGTTTTCCAAGGGCTAACCTTTCTTGTGGATTATACCCGGCTTTAACAAGCAATTTGAAGGCTTTAAGATCATACCTTTCTCCGTCTATGGCCAACGTTTCATGTCCCTCTTCTTCCTTTTGGGTTGAGGACAAAAATCCTTCGAGTGGCGGTTTCGACGGTTGCTTCGCGTTGACTTGAGTCAATGGTAAAGTCAGACTCTTTGAAAATCCGGCCTCGACAACGGGCTGCTTATTTCTCCTCATGCTTCCATCGTCATGTGACCTTGGTTTCTCAGAGGATGAAACCTCTTTTCCTCTTTTGGCAGTTTCAACGTAGTACTTGGCGTCGGCGAAGTGCGACTCAGCTTCGGTAAAAGGCTTTGGTATCACCGAGTACCCTTTTCACTATACCATTTGCGGCAGTATTTGAAGCATTGATGCCATGTTGAGGGGACCACAGAATTTTCATGCAACCAGGGGCGGCCAAGAAGCATGTTGTAAGAAGTCTTGGCGTCTATAACATGGAATAGCGCGGTTGACGCCATATCGTCCATCAACAATTCTATCCTGATAATGCCGACAGCCCTTTGTCCTCCTTGATTGAAGCCTTGAATCATGAGGCGGCTGTTTTGCGAGTTCGTCCATCGGGATCCCCAAGTCTCTCAAGGTTCGTAGGGGTAAGATATTGACTGCAGAGCCTCCATCAATCAATATTCTATTCACCTTTTGTTCACGTGCATATCCAGCGACGAACAAGGGGCGGTTATGAGGCCTTGACCCAAGAAGCAAATCTTCGTCGGTGAAGGTAATGGTGGACATGCATTCGTCACTATCAAAGGAATCTTCTTTTTCAGACAGAGCATCCTCTTTGATCGTAGTAGCATTCCCGTGTGTGGTATTATAGGAGGCTTCCCTGTCGAAAGACCCACACTTGACCGAGGCCACATTTGCTGTTGCGGTATCTTCTTCAAGAGAGATCTTACCTTGGCGGGCTAACTGCATAACTTTGTCTTTGAACACAAAGCAATCTTGTATTGAATGCCCGACTAAACGGTGGTACTTGCAATATTTTGGGTCATCTGTTCGTTCAGCTTCTTCAGGTCGTTTCGATTCAGGTAGTTCGATGAGATTGGCCTCCAACAAGTCATCAAATATTCCGGGGACATCGGAATCAAGGAAAGGATATTGTTTTGCTTGCATTTCCTTCAAGTTAGCTTTCTTTGCGGTCTTTCGTAAGGAGCATTTTGCTTCGGGGTAATGTTGTCTTTTGCTGCGCTCCTAAGTTTGAGTGGCGCTACATTCACTGCCATCGATTCCTTGCTTGGAGGTTTTTGAAAAGGGTTTGCCCCCTTTCTTGATTTCTTGCCTTTCCTTGGTTCTGTGGGGCTCTTGGACAGGTGGTCCTTCTACTCCACTTACTGCCATACTTAACTCCATGTCATGTGCTCGAGTGGCCAAATCTTCGAATGATCTGGGTAGGATTCCCTGAAGAATATACCGAAGACCCCAATGCATCCCTTGAATACACATCTCAATGGCGGAAGCTTCAGATAATCGGTCTTTGCAGTTGAGGCTCAGATTCCTCCACCTATTGATATAATCGATGACTGGCTCATCCTTCCATTGGCGGGAATTCGTAAGCTCAATCATGCTGACAGTGCGCCGAGTGCTATAGAAGCGATTCAGGAATTCTTGCTCTAGTTGGTCCCATCCATCAATTGAACCGGCTTCCAAATCAGTATACCAATCAAATGCGTTGCCTTTCAGTGATCGAACGAACTGTTTGACTAGATGATCGCCATATGTTCCGGCATTGTTGCACGTTTCGACGAAGTGAGCGACGTGCTGCTTAGGATTGCCTTTGCCGTCAAATTGTTGAAACTTCGGCGGTTGGTAGCCCATTGGCATCTTTAAGCTGTCAATTCTTGGAGTGTAGGGCTTGGAGTAGGTAAAGGATGACCTTGAGCTTCCCTCAATCTTGCTCCTAATGGTCCCTTCGATGAATTCTTTCAATTGGTCCACAGGGATCAATCCATTGGACGAGACTTGAGGCCTTTTTGCAGGTTCATCTTTCTCGGTGTAATTCTCCTTTGTGGATATTTCTACTTCTTCATGAGCCTCGACTTGTTTTCCTCGAATATGACTTGTCTCAACATTGTCCGGCTTGTTGATTAACCTAGCGATTTGGGCATCTTGCTCTTGGACATGCTTGGCGAGTCCCTCGATAGCTCTCGTCAGATTTGCAATTTGCTCTTCTAAGGTTGTGGCATTCGTCACCATAACTGGGGCCACATTCGTTGCGAAGGAGTAGCTGGACTCGGAGCGAGGAGAGGACGGAGGAGATTTGTCTTCGTCGTCTTCGCTTGCGTGGTTAGGCACAAATATGTCCTTTTGAGTGGATTCAATTGGAGGAGTCATCTGGGAAGATTCCTTAAGTTTCTTCGACATGCTCCTCGTAGTAACACCGAGACTCTTGCTGCTTGAACTCGAAGACTTTGATGTGGCGAGTTTGGAATTCACCGTCTTCATGGCTTTTCCTTGAGCGTCCATTGAAATACTTCAGACTTTGTTGAAGAGAAGAGATGAGAGGTAGAGCGGTCCCACTGGGCGTGCCAAAATTTGTAAACAAATTTTCGTGTTCCTGAATTTAACGAAATACGAAAATTATTACAAATAAATTCTTGAATTGAATTGAGTATTTTGTGGGTGCGAAATCTCTACTTGAAAACCTCTGATTCTTCTCTTCAAGAACGTGATCTTTGACTTCGGCAACTTCGGAGGTGAAACTGTGACGTTTGATCTCCTTTGACGTTGACTTTGACTTTGAATAACGTTAATTCGGGGGTCGTTGACTTGTTCCCGGATCAAACGCTATAAACTTGACGATTTTTGACTTGAATTTGGGATGTTCTTGGTGGATTTGAGACTTTGATCTTCCGCCAAGGTGGACTTCTGTCTTGATAACGTTAATTCGCCGGCCTTCAGACTTCTTGTCGAATCAAACGCTGACTTTGGACGATTTCCGCGACGAACGCCTTGAATCTTGCCTAGAACGCCGTGGATCTTCCTTGATTTGCTTGAGAGGACTTCGAGACTTCTTGAATGCTCTCTTGCTTGTATATGTGTGTGTGTTTTGAATGAGTTACCATGACCCCTTTATATAGTTGTCAAAGAGGTAGAGTTGTGGTGAACTTGAGCACTTATTTTGTATTATCCCTTTATTTTAATTTAAAGAGATAAATACATTAAATATTTGGGAAGACATGATTGGTCAATTTCAATATTATCTCTTTAATTTTTGTATTTTTTTGAAGAGATAATATGAAAAATATTTGTCTTGATTTGATTGGCAGGAACACCTCACTTTGACACGTGTCGACCGCTGATTTGATGACGAAATATATATTAAAATATCAATTAATTTAACTATTTATATTTAGAATTAATTTAGTAAATTCCAAAATATAAATAGAAGAATAGGATATAATTGATAAATAATATATATTTTTCACTTGTCGTCATTTGATTGGGCGCAAGATTTATTTGTCTACACATATAATTTGTATTTGTAGTGTTTGAAATCTTAACGCAAACGTAAGTAAGAATATCTGGACAAATCTTCATTTATTGCAGGTTTGGTGTTGTAGTTGTTGGTGGATCTTGTCCAAATAAATTTTGGACCCTCATGGCTTCTAGATGAAATAATAGTTTGTTTGATGATTAATCCTAATCTACATTATCTATACTAATATATATATATATATATAATAAGCCAATTTTCACACACAAACCCTGTTTGTTACATCAAATTTTGAAATACCAATTATATCTTAAATATCTTTAATAATATAATTATTTATTTAACTTTTAACCATCAATTTATTATCAGATGTTGTGTCAATCTGACTCTATGCACGTAAGTATGGCGTGTCACCATAACTAGCTTAAAAAATAAGGACATATTTATAAATTTAGATTGTTTTGATTTTCGACGACAAATGCTTAAAGTCATGTCTATTCAAACCCACGTTCAATTATATTTCTTTTTTCCATCATTTTGGTTCGTATTTTTTTTAATCGATGCTTTTAATTAAGGAGTAAAGTGTACTTTTGGTATCTGAATTTTACCATTAATGTCATTTTGGTACATGAGTACTTACGAATGATGCAATTAGTACTTGAGTTTCTCGATACATGTCACTTTGGTATACAAGTAATTACAAATGACTTAATTGGTACCTGAGTTTCACCAATAATATCACTTTGGTACCCAATTTATATTTTTTTTATTTATTTTTCTATTATCTTTTTATGTAATGGCCATTTTACACTTATATATTAAAACAAAAAATAATAAATATAACAAAGAAAATTTTTCATAATTCCATTGGTATATTTCATTTTTATTTAAACCAGTTGACTTTCATTTCCATAGTTGATTATCAAGATTATTATAGTTTTATTTTTTTGATATTTTCTACTATCATTAATATATATAAAAACTAACTATTAAATAACTTATGTTAATAGTCAAGTCGTGAGGAATAGAAATTTTCATCGCCAGATATATTAATTTGCATGTAATCAAGATATTAAAATTTGATATCAAAACTTCAATATAGATTCAAAAGTTTCAATTTTAGATTATTAATTTTCAAAATTTCGAATGCAAATTCAACTTCTCTATGGTTGCAATGCATTTTATATTTTACTTTAATATAATTAATTATTAAATAATGAGTTACCTTATGAATATCGATAAACAAGTTAAGTGGAGAAGAAAAATTAATGAATATTATATTATCAAGTATAGTACTCGGATGTCAAAAATGAAAGTTAGATGGTTCAAATAAAGACAAAATATATTGACTAAACTTTATTCACTTTTTTTGGTATATTTATTATTTTTTATTTATTATCTAAGGATAAAATGGTCATTGCATAAGAAAGATACTGGAACAAATAAATAAATAATATGAATTGGGTAGCAAAGTGATATTAATGGTAAAATTTGAGTACTAATTAAATCATTTGTAATTACTCGTGTACCAAAGTGATATAAATGGCAAAATTCAAATGTTAATTGAGTCATTTGCAAATACTTAGATACCAAAATGACATTAATGACACATTGGGGTGTCAATATTGATCCGGAGTCTAAGGTCGCTGGTCATCTATGACGTCTCTGATGTAGTTTGGGACCTGAGAAAAGAGAATCATTAGGCTTGCTGGGAGATCCCCAACTCAGACTCTCCGATGCTTAAGTCAGTGACTAGGTTGAGATAGAAGGATGCGATTTCCTTAATATTTAAAGCTGGTGTAATAAATTATCGTACATTTAATGATGTCTGACGAATGTATTTATAGAGCATGAGATGTCCACTTGTTCTGACCCAAATATCACTGTCGGTCTGAAGAATCTAGACAATCCAACGACCTTCGTTTGACGGGCTATCCTGATCGGGCCGCCTAAGGATGGGTCGATTCGCCCGACCGGACCAGGTAGGTGGTGCAAATCCTGGAGCCCATAAGCCATTTGAGCCTCTTCAGCAGGGTATTTTTATTATTCTCCTGATATTTATCATAATTCCCATGAAATATGAATTTCACTCTTTGATTAAGCATTCGGGATCTAGTCGAATCTTGAGCTGCAACATATGTCGTGCAAAAAGAAAGATAAGTTTATATTTGATTGGATGTTTGAGACAATCAAACATCGTATCAAATAATTTTTCACGAGAAAGGGTAGGTGATTGACATTTATTGCAATGTTGTAAGTATTTGAACTTGGAAGAGTGCAGCTTGTAGTTGTGGGGGACGCTAACACATTTTTGTACAGACAATTACTTGTCCATCTCCAACAACACACAATTATTGTTCGTAATGGACACACTGGTAAAAAAATAAAAAATAAAAAAAATACTATTGTTGCAATAAATTTAATAATATTAATTAATTCAAACAAAAAAAAAAACAAGAACAAGAAGATAGCCCTTGTGTTTGGTTTCGTTTTTGGAATGTTTTGTTTTGTTTTGTGGAAATAGAGAGAGAAAAATAAAAATAAATAAGTATGTGTTAGATATATAGTGTATGTTTGGATTTATTTTTGGAGTTAATTTTAAATAGTGTAAAAAATATATTGTATATATTGTGTTGTATATTAGAGACAAAAAACATGGTTCATTGTCAAATTGTCTCTTTTATATATGTATATAGTAATATTTGATTTTTTTTATATATTGTGTTGTATATTAGGAGACAAAAAATAATGTTCATTGCCAAATCATGTCTCTTTTATATATTTTTATAAATATATATATATATAATATTTATTTATTTATAGGTAAATAAATATATACATGAAAAAACGAGCCAAATTACCCAATAAAAATATTTTAAATAATATTATGTTTGATTTTGTTTTCTCACTATTTCAGATGCAGCTAGAAAATGAAACCAAACAGAGCAAGTATGTCTATAGGGTGTTTGGGCTCCAAGTCCAAACATGGAATTTCATTGAGAAGCCCATCACTGACTTTGTGTTGGGCTGATTTTTTATGCACAGGCCCAAATGTCTTTTATGCCCACATATAAATTAGAATAAATTACAGCTACCTACCCTGAATTTTGGTATAATTACAAATATCCCTTATTATTTAAAAAATTATAAATACCCCCTTGAGGTTTGTGATCGTCACAAATAACCCATTTTTCATCCATTTTTATGGGTGAACTGACCAAAATGCCCTTATGCACTGAATTATTTTTTATTTAATTCTTAAATTTTGTTGGACTATAATGTGCAGGGAGAAGTTTCTTAAGTTTTTTGACACAGAGGAGCAATAATGCAATTTACCTTGGTCGACTTTTAACATTTTTAATAAAAAAATTAAGGGCAAAATGGTCAATTTCAAGCCTTTGATTAAAAATTACAAACCTCAGAGGGAGTATTTGAAAATTTTCAAATACCGAGGGAGTATTTTTAATTATACTAAATTTTAGGGGAGGTGGCTGTAATTTACCTTATAAATTATTTCCCTTTTTTATGCATAAAAAGGATTAAAAAAAAATGAGAGATCAGTACAACAATTTTCCTTATGCATGAGCTATTCCACTTCTGTAGTGTAAAGTATTTTATATGAACCATAAGCGTTACTCTACCTTAGTAGTAACTTTTAGTCTTTATATAAAATAGGGTTAATTGTATTTTTTTTGTCACTTAGTTATAAGTTTCTGGTATTTTAGTCTTTTAAGTATCTAGGGTAGCAAAATGGTCTTTTATTTTTTCAATTTTCGCAAATTTGGTTCTTCAATCGTTGAATTTTTACAAAGTTGTCGGGAGAATGGTACACGTCTCTCACGTGATTGATTAAAATTAGAGCTTTTTCTACTATTGATTAATATTTTACAACACGACAGCTGAAGTAATTTCATAAAAAGAAACACTTACCGGCGTGGCTGAAATAGCCATATCATGTTGCTTAGTTGAAAGTAGAGGGACTTACCGACGTGGCTATTTTTAGCCACATCGGTAAGTATTTTTCTTTCCTAATTTACTCTAGCTATCACGTTGGAAAATATTAACCAATAGAAAAAAGAAAAAAAAATCCAGTTTTAGTCCATCACGTGAGAGGCATGTTCCCCTCTTCCGACGATATTGTAAAAATTCGGCGACCAGAGGACCAAATTCGTGAAAATTAAAAAGATAAAGGACCATTTTGCTATTTTAGATACTTAAAAAACTAAAATGTCAGGAGCCTATAGCTACAGGACGATAATTGCAATTAACCCTATAAAATATTCAAGAACAAAGACATGCATTGTATATATATAAAATTAATAAAAATAATTCCATAAAAGTCACTTTTTTTAAACAATGATCATTTGGGGGTTGAAATTAATTCTTGAAAAATAAGTATGCTAATATTTAAATAGTTTTAAAAAATTGATTGATATACAGAAGACTACATTGTAATTAATGGTACTTGTTGTAATGATTATATGACATTATTGGAAGGAACTTATCATATTTATAGACTATGATTAAGTGAAAAAAAGAGAGGGAAATTAAAAAGGAAAAAAAAAAGAAAAAGAAAAAGAAAAAGAGGAGGAAGAAACAATGAACAATCAACCCAACATAAATTAAACCAATGATGCCAAGCTATAGTGGGACTGCGTCGGTTATACTCTCTCTCTCTCTCTCTCTCTCTCTCTCTCAGAGACGCACAAACTATATATATATATATATATATATATATATACAGACACAGTTGAACCAAAGATGCTGCTTCTTATTTCAAGATTCAACGCTCCCAGGAATCATTAACCCTAAACACCACTCATCACACTATAACTCCCGGCTAAATTACAGTTATTCGGTAGTTTTGAGGTTTGTCCATCAGATCCCTTCATTTGTTTATTTATATTATGTTGTTGTTGTTGTTGTTGCCGATTGGGTTCTGAGGTCAATTGTTTCTAATGTTGTCATTTTCTCGATTCAATTGTTTAGCTGCATTTCGTGTTGGGTTCTGTGATTCTGTATTCTTGATTATTTTTGTTAATTGGGGTTTGGTTTTCCTTCAATCCTTGATGGTTTATTTACCAGAAGCATTTTGTTGAATTTTTGTTTGTTGTGGAGGAGACCCATGCTGAGAGAAGTTGTGTAGTTGACTTCATTAAGGTTCTTTTGCTAGGAGAGGTAAAAGGATGAGGAAATTCTGCATTGGCAGTGTTGATTTTCTACTGAAGTGATTCAAGATGAATGCTTTATGATTTCTTTGGTGGTGCTTTGATTTCTAAGTTTTGTGTTTGGTTGAATTTGATGCGTTCTTTTACTACTATTACCAGTTTGTTGGTACCGGGTATTGGTTATCTTTGCCGCATTGGTGATCCATATATATCGATGAAATGGATATTGCATTGTCCTTGGGCTTGTCGATGAAGTGATTTTTCGAAAATGGACTATATTTCAAACACTTGTTAAATGTATTCAATGCCATATATAGGGCTCTAGTCAATTAGGAACAGATTGAGGATCTAACTTAAGAGGCTGCTGAAAATGTGAAAAGTATGAGGATCAAGTGCCAGGTATGATACGCGTGAAGTTTCCTGGTTTCTTCGTGATATTCTACAGTGAAGACTGAATTATGTTTTCTTGCGTATTAGCACTCATTTTATCCTTCTTGTACGGGGGAATCCACATTTGCAAGCACAAAACCCATGGTTCAAAATCACGAGCAATCATTTGAGGTCATTTTGAAGTTTGAAGTTTAAAGGTGTACCCTCTTGTTTGAAACTAGTGGAGAAAGGTTATTCCCTTCCTGTAGTTGATTATTACCCGTCTTTTTTTCTGTATTGGCTTCTAATGTTTTGTATCTAGAATGTTTTGCAAAACTCGTGGTTTCTTTTTATATTCCTCTGATCTATTTTTGAATATCTCTGTTTAATCTGAATTATATGTTTTGACTTCTTCAACAGAGTTTGCCATCTTTCCCTTAGGTGAACTAAATTCTCCGAACTTCCTCTTCTATGATTGATGGCAAGACATGTGAAACATATTGGGAAGCATGAGGATAGCCGTACTCTTTTCTTTCAAAGAAGTGTTCTAATCACCCAATTTTGAAGAAGGGGCTTTTACAATCAAAACTACCATATTTTGTCTGCAAATGTCTGTAGCGAGGCAATGGTTATAACCAATAGGAAAAATACTTATTTTATGTTGTATTCCCATTTTCATGTCTTCTGTGACTATGGATGTATATATATGCACTCATTATGTTTGGTTTTTTCTGATAAGCATGCTCCGATGATTGAACTGGATTCTCTTTCTCTCTCTCTCTCTTGGTGAATTCTATGGGAGAAAATAGTTGGTTTAAAATTGAATAATGCCTCTTTTGCTTGCGAAGTATATATTAGAAAATAATGGCTTATTCCTCACTTGCTTTATTTATTCCTTGTCTTCTCCGGTTTGGGACACCAGAACACGGCTCAGACTACCTTGTCGAGTCTTCAATTTTCATCCTTCCCTCAATCCCACTATGAAAGAAACTATCTGCTCGTATCTTACTTAATAGGGTTCCTGGATATTCTCCATTCACTTTTTTTTTTGTCTTATTATATCATTTTGTTATTAGCAGAGCTGCAAAGGACAACTACATTTCGATAGTGCTCTCAGGACAATATGAGTCTGGCATGTCTCGTATGCCATGGCGTAGAAAGTCCATCACATTCCTTCCGCAGTTACTCAGTATCAAGTTCAGACAATGAAGGAAGATGTTCAGCTATTGCCAGTTGCTTGACCAGAAAGACTTCACTTCCACATCCTAGACCCAATCCTGGTATCACATCGTCTAAAGTGATGCCGCAACCTAACATCCCAACTGGGGTCACTGGTGCCCCACGGCTCGTCAGAAGCCGTGCTGTTAGAAGGGACATTGTGAGAGACTGGAATTTCGATGAAGTACACTTGGAGCGTTAGCCCGTAAACTGAAAGTCTAAAGAGTTCAAAACGAAGACTATATCGGTGGCTTCTGAGGCTCAAAATACAGAGCTCTCCAAAATGGAGCTTGACATTATCCCTAGTTCTCTTTAATCCTGTTTTCGTTCAAGTTAATATTCATATGTAGCGAGTATTTCGAGCATTTTGTAACAATGCCAAGAAAATTCAAGAACCCGAACCATCTGCTTATAGCTTTTGGAGTTCTTTTTGCTGTTGTAATCCTCAACTCGTTGTACTCGTGGCATTTGGTTTCTTGATCTATGGTTTAATGCACGAACATGGTCAGCCAGATTGAGCTTTCCTTCTGTATTCAAAGCACCAGTACATAAAATCTTGTTGGTTGAATAGATTCATGCACGTTGATGCACTAACAAAATTGATGCCTTCTATATCTGTCAGTGAATGTCTAATTTGATTTTTCGACAAGCTTCAAATTCATTGCACTATTTACTTAGATTTCCACAATTGACAAAGCCATTCAGCTTCGGATCAGACAGTTTTTTATCTGTTTCAATCGATTCATATGTTGTCAGTCATTCTTGAATCTTGATGCTGCCTTTCGAGCAAATATTATTATGTCCGAAACATCTTCAAGTCTTCAACAATCATCTCAACTCAAATAAGTTCTGATCTCTCTCTCTCTCTCTCTCTCTCTCTCTCACACACACACACACACACACACACATATATATATATATATATAATATTTAAAGCTGGATCTGAGGTTAACTCGAGTACAAACACCTTAAACACCAACTCAAATCTAAGCAGAGGATTGAATCAATGGCACCCAAAACCCCTCCCCTGTTCCTCACACTCACTCTTCTCTCTCTCCTCTCTCTCCTCTCTCTTGTCTTCTTCTACCTTCATTCCGCCACCGCCCCACCACCTCCACCTAATGCCAAGAACGCCCTCACCACATCACAAGATTTCATCAAAGTCTATATTTCACCCCTCCCCAGATCCCTCAACTATGGCCTCTTGGAAAAATACTGGGCCTTAACCTCCGACACAAGGGTCGGAAGTGAAGTGGACAATGAAATAAGGAAGACCCTTTTGCCCAAACTTTCCAAGAACTCTCTTCTTCCTTATCCTGAAAACCCCATAATCAAACAGTACAGTGCCGAGTACTGGATCTTGGGGGATTTGTCGACCCCTGAGGAGTTAAAAGGAGAGTCTTTTGCGAAAAGGGTTTTGGATTACAGGGATGCTGATGTGATTTTTGTGCCGTTTTTTGCGACATTGAGTGCTGAATTGCAGCTGGTGGTTAATAAAGGTGTGTTCAGGAAGAGGGTTGAGGAGAACGAGGACTATATGAGGCAGAGAATGGTGGTTGATTTGGTTAAAAAGTCGGAATCTTGGCAGAAGTCTGGTGGCAGAGATCATGTTTTTGTTGTCACGGGTAATTGCTAATGTGTGTTTGTGTGTTTTCTGATATCGTTTAGTTAAAGAAAGAAATGTTTTTCTGAGTGATGTTGAATGAGGTGTGTATTTTGCTGAAGATTACTGATTATTGAATGTTGTTCAGTGTTATTGGGAAAGATTAGTTATTACAGGCTTTGTTAGATGTGGTTAATGATTTAAAATGTTGGAATATCTATGACCATATGTACATTGTGATAATGTGCATAAGTTACATCAGTGCACGAACAACTCGTACACGGTTAGAAATGGAAGAAAAAGAACTTGATTTTGGACTAGCTTGGGTGTTTGTCTGGCTTGTTAATCTGTTCAGTGGAGATTATTTTGCACGAATGCCAGCTTTAATGCTTGTTTAGGAAAGAACCTGCTGTTATGCTGATTATGGATAGTATGATGCTAGCACTTGGGTGGTAAATGAGTCCCTGAATATTCAATGTGGAACTTTTGTCGAAGTTCTACTTTTAAGGACAAATCTTGTAGAAATGTGGGCATGTGTTGGTTGTGGAGAAAGCGGAAGTAGTAAAAAGAATAAATTGATTAACAAACATAGTGATGGAATATATGTTTGAAAGAACTGTGTCGTGCAAATCTCCAAATGGAAGTTGCTAGTTTATGAGTTCATAATTCTGTATGAAAGGAGACAGCAAAAACACCTTTACAAACATCAATTTCAGATCCTTCTTTAATTCTTGCACTTTTGTTCAGGTCGCGTTCTGTATCTGATCTTTCTTGCTGTTCTTGATCTGGTATATGCAGTTGTTGCACACATTATTTATCTAGCAAAATCATGAATCGGTCATGGAATCGCAAATTAACTTAATTGTTGTGGTTGTCAAATTCCTTGAATCTTGTTGAGTTATGCAGATCTTTGAGGTGTACTCTGATATTCAATTATCATCTTAAAAGACTTGGGATGAGTGTATTGCATGTGTTAAATTGCTTATATTTTAGTCTCTGGATTGTCAGGTTATGTTAAAACTTGAAGCATTCTTTGGCAGACCCTGTTGCAATGTGGCATATCAAAGACGAGATAGCGCCTGCGGTCCTCCTTGTGGTGGATTTTGGTGGCTGGTACAGGCTCGACTCCAAAACATCCAATGATAGCTCATCCGACTTGATGATACATCACACTCAAGTTTCGCTATTGAAAGATGTCATCGTGCCATACACCTATTTGCTTCCTAGGCTTCACTTATCCGAAAACCAGAAGCGAGACAACCTTCTTTACTTCAAAGGAGCAAAGCATCGGCACCGGGTTAGTATTCTACTTTTTGGCAAGCATAGCTGGACATGAAATTTCTCATCTGGTGGATGTTCGAATTCTACCATTTTCCATATTATTGATCACTTTCATTAGGACAATTCATGCTCAACTTTTCTCGTTTACTTGTAGGGTGGTATTGTTCGAGAAAAACTATGGGATTTATTGATTGATGTGCCTGGAGTAGTTATGGAAGAAGGCTTTCCCAATGCAACTGGGAAGGAGCAGTCGATAAGAGGAATGAGGAGATCAGAGTTCTGTTTACACCCAGCAGGGGATACCCCCACCTCATGCAGACTTTTCGATGCCATCCAGAGCCTCTGTATACCTGTGATTGTTAGCGACAACATAGAGCTCCCATTTGAAGGGATGTTGGATTATTCCGAGTTCTCTGTTTTTGTTGCAGTTAGTGATGCTTTGAGGCCAAATTGGCTTGTGAGTCATCTTCGAAGTTATTCCAGTGAACAGAAGGATAGGTATCGTAAAAATATGGCTAGAGTTCAACCGATTTTCCAGTATGAGAATGGTCATCCGGGGGGCATTGGTCCAACACCTCCCGACGGTGCTGTGAACTACATTTGGAAAAAAGTTCATCAAAAACTGCCGATGATCAGAGAAGCTATCACTCGAGAGAGGAGAAAACCACCGGGAGTTTCAGTCCCACGTCGTTGTCATTGTACTTGAACGTCATAGTTGCACGATACCCATTCATTAAATTTCTTATTCTGCGTTTTCGCGCTATCAATCTGAGTTTATTCCTCTTCAAGAAGATCTATATATGTTACTTACATCTGCTATGCATATCACTTCACTAGGTCGGAAACTTGGAAGAGTGGATGATGATTATACATGCCTTACAGATATGGAATTATAATACATGTGCTATGAGTTACATATCTCAATTTCTAATGTAGAAAGCATCACTCTGCAGCAAGAAAGGGTAGCCAATTCCTCTTCTTGTGGAAGGAAACAACACAAAGAGCACACTTATCACGAAACCAACGACGAGCGGTACCGTGTTGATGAGTTTTCTGGGCAAAACCAGATGATAACAGCTGAGAACATCATTGTGCAGCAAGGCAAAGGTAAGAAAGGCAGTCAAGGAAAGTGATGCATGGAATAGATCACACCATCTCAGCCTGTAATTTGATGGCACAGACGGTCTGGTGCGCCCTCCACCAAAAGCCCGTATCCCACGGACCGTTGCCACCCCATAGTACAACCTGCCACTGCCTGTGCGGAAGCTGTCAGTGAAGGAAAAGAATACACAGGAAGCAGCCAACAAAGCCATGAATAAGCCCATCAGCCACCGGTCCAAGGTGGTGCATTTGCCATCACTTGTTAGCACTGGGACGAAAATGGTGAAGACGAGGATGGTGGCGGTGGGTAAGAGAACGTTGAGACGAGCAGTGCCACTCAAGATCGCATTGACAATGTACATGTAGTTGGAGTTACCCGTGTCATCATCTTGATCATACGTTTCATAGTACTCATTATCATAGTCTTGATCATTCGCTACATAGTAATCTATCTCCTCATCTGCGCTTTCAGTCAGATGTGGAATGATGTCTCCCAACATGGGGGATGCAGGTTTGGAGTTATGAGAATGGAATTTGATTATCATCAGTGAGAATAGATGAATTGTTATTGATATAGGTGAGCTTGTACACAGAGATTCCTTGTTGAGATGATAGGGGTTGAAGTCATTCCTTGCCCTTGCATCATAGTTTTCTCCTTTAGTTTCCTGTAGGAAAGGTATCTTTTGAGCTGCTCTAGGCTTAGCTCTACTTTGACCCTTTATCGTAGTTGTAATACCCTTTTTTCTGAAATTAACGATCGTTTAACAAATATCCCCTGTAATGGGCTGTCTGCTGTCACAATGTGTATTCGCTAGACAACCATCAATTCAGTGGTTAATGGGTTGTCTGCTGTCACAATGTGTATTCACTAGACAACCATCAATTCAGTAATATTTTGTAATTTTTCGAACAACGAAAGAGTATTTGTAGTCAAAGGTGCCACTTACCTAATCTATGGTACTTGTAATGCCAGTCATCTCAAAGAAGCATGAAACCCGTGCAACCAAGCACAGTTTCACCCTTATTTTTTGACCATTCAAATGAGCTTCAACTTGATGATACACACATCTTACCATCTTTCCAACTCTGCCATTTTCACACACAACACACACTGACTTCCCAAATCCTCCAGCTCCACCCCGACCGCTGGATCGCTGGGCGATGCACTACGAACGGGCTGGACATAATCCTTCGATTTCCCAAAGACAACGGCAACAACAGGAATCAGGTATGTGTCCAGACAAACTCTTACATCTCATCATGTTGTTCTGCATAGTTAGTACATTCGAATTTGTCTAATCCAACGATCATATAGCGTTAACGCTTCATCCGATGTTTGCATGAACAAGAATGATATCTGTCATTTGCATCCTGCAACATAGAGAACTTACTGCATTTTAAGCAGCAATCCCTACAAGATAAATGGCATCCGATACTCAGCCTATGTAGGAAATGCAAATCACATCTTCTTTCATTGCAAATATGGATACAAGTCTCGTCAGCTCCGGTGCCGTTTTTACAGTTAGTCGGGACGATATACAACGAATATGTATGTGCAACCTAAATATGCTAACCTATGAATAGCAAAATACCCTCAGAACTTTGCTGAACAAAAAAATGATAGCAGGAAGAGAGGGGATATATGGAGGCTATCAAGTATATACAATATATGAAATGAAATAATAGAAGATAGACTTCAAAATCATGATGGTAATTGAACCTCAGGCAAAGAAGCCATTTTCTTCACCATGATGGGGAGATTTTGAAGAACCAGCTCTGTCTTTCCCTTTCACTGGAGACGTTGCACGAGAAGAATCGTCGTCAGGATTGCCTTTCTTGACTGACTTTGTTTGCAACGAAGCAGATCCCTCGACAGGGCCGCAGAGTTTGCAAGGGTTGGAAGATCTTTGGGAACACCAATGATCTGGAACACTCAAAAAGTGGGTATCTATGAACTTCCTAAATCTCTTTTTGTATTCTTTGGGAGAGATGATAGTCGGCAACTGGTTCTTGGGAACGACAAGTGAAGATTTGACCCAATTCTCGAGTTGCTTGTCCCAGGTGTACTGCCTGAGGTAGTCTATGATACCACACACTAGTTCACGACGTTGGGTATCCACTCCCACAAGTAGAGAATAGTCCATCACATTGATTGACTGAAAAGAATTATAAATATGCAGCTGTTAAGAACTCCAGCATAGGGAAGATCGGACAAAATACATGGTACCAAACTACACTCCAAGAATATATTTATGAAGTTTTAGAGCAACTTACGTTGAGGAAATTGGTATCGTTATACACAGCCCTCTGCAGATTTCGCTTCGACTTCCGGCTTACATAAAGAGGTGAAGCATTCATATCGTTAACGAAGTTTTGATCCAAAAGAACGTCTCCTGTACCACTGCCAGCAGTATTAAATCGAGCATGTAGAGCCCCTTTGAGATCATACTGTCGAGCTATGTGATGACCAAATGAAAGATTCTCCATCACCAGGAGGTCATGCCTGGCCTCTTTCCCATTCTTTCTTGCTCTTATGACGACCTAAGCAAGTGTAAATAGTTTAAAATTATGCAAAAGACAAGAATGCTTATTTATTCAAGCACGCCTCAACAAGAAGCTGGAAACATGGAGAGACGTTGAGAGACTAACCTGGTAGATGCCGAGAATTTTAGCAAGACAGGTCTGGTTTCCCAGCTCATAGCATTGATTCATGTATTCAAAGTAGTTGGTGGCAAACTTCATGAATGAATCAAATTCTGTCCTCTTAATTTCCTTAATGATAAATCTGTCATCCAGTGTTTTAGCAAAAAAGGATTTACTCTTTCCACCTTTGGCATCCCAATTTCTACAACGGCTTAGAGAAGCGATATAATCGACCTCTGAAGGACAACATCGATCTCGCAACTGACGGAACTCGTTCGCGTATACACACACAACAGAGTATTTACGTGTTCCTGGATATTTCCCTGAGCCCATAGAGACTTCTGGGTGGCTAGCACCATAGGAAACCAACGACTCCAACAAATCTAGACCATCAAAACTTGATGAATGTAAATCTTCCAAGGAATTGGTGGCTGGAGAAAGGATGCTATCAGAATGAAAAGAACCAAATGAAGACCAATGTTGATCAGGCAAAGAAAATACTCGTGGTAGACTCTCAGAACTCTCGGTTGACTTCGCATCTATTCCTCTTTCTCTGTGGGTGTACACCGCTAGATCTTCGCTTAACATTGCTGCATCCTTTAATAATGTCAGAGCACAAGCTATTATGCTTGAGAATTCATCTTCATAGTCGGAAACAATGTAGTCCTTAAGACCAATAGGAATGTGCAGTCTTGAGCTCTCATCAGAAATCAATTTTTGAGCCGTAGATTCTGCAGAATAGCTACCACAAGATTCAAGTTTTGGCAAACATCCTCTTTGGAGGTCCTCCATGTATTCACGTCGGAGGTCTGTAAAGGGAGCCCAGAACCAAACTTTATCATTTTCTAGGTTAGAGAACACAGAAAGATGGTGCTTGTTTCTTAGAGAATGGTTTGAATCAGAAACAACCCCTTCGGCGTCAGTATCTACTGATATTGTCTTATCTCTTTGCTGTTCCATGGTTGAATCTACATTTTCTTGTTGAAAGTTTCCCTTAACAGCATCAAAATGATCTTCTGAAGTAGGTTTAACCATGACATCATGAAATGCGGATCCATTTTGGTTCAATATACCATTAGTTGGCTTCACAACATCATCTTTGACGGTCGGTGCGTCCTCTGAATTATCTTGCCCAGATCCTTCTACATCTCCATCAATGGGGATCTCAGTAACTGGAAAGTCGCTGTCTGCACAAGCATCCAGCTTACTTTCAGGCCCAGAAGTTTCTAGAGCACCGTCACATTTTTCAACAGCTATTTCGCCATCAGCGAGTGGTTGTCCAGCAGTTCCATTCTCTTTTAGTAAATGTTGTTCTTGTGCATGCAAGCCAACCAAATCAGAATTTATCACCTTAAGGTCTGATGAGAGCAATGCACGTAATCTATGATCCCATATACATGATTCCAGCAGAAGATCCAGACGTACTCTATTCAAGCTTAGGAGTTTACATACAGCATCATCTTCACTTCCATTCTTAACAGCATTTTGCATCTCAACCTAATATTTAGTTGCATGTCAAGCAATGATGAGAATGTACTAACCAATATTTATTTCAATAAAATATAAAAGAAAACAGATAGAATCCAATAATTCCAGAAATATATATATATATATATGTATATATGAAGCTGAAAACCATGTTTTAAACAAGCGTTATACTATTCCATGAATGCTGACTTTTACATAACATAAACAACCAACGTACCCACTAACAAAAACTGGTTTTCTTCCATGCAAGACAAAAGCAACAAAATAACCATACTAATCAGCTTCCAGCAAATTCGGGACTTAGAAACAAAAATTTTGATTCATAAGTGAATCCGCAAAAATGAAGCGAATTGAGCTATTCTTGTCCTCTTGTCCAATGTTATTAAATACATATCAGTTATTCCACACATCATAGTATCATAAGAAAAAGAAAATCATCGGATATTTCATTCATGATATCAATTTTGAGCATATCTTGACAGCATAGCAAGTGAGCTTAAGGGTGAAACAACCAACTTGTTACACCTTTGTATCTAGTGGGAAAACAGGAATGAAGAAGTAATTTTAGTAAGAATCCAAATAAAACAAGACTACAGAGATATTTAGTATAACCTATCTAACCTCAAATTGAGACTTTTCCTGCTTCAACATCTCCACAATATCCGAGAATTCCTTGCTTGAACCCTGAATGTTGAACGTTACACCAATATATCGATTTCCTAGGTCCTTCAAAACATTTTCAATCTCGAGGAACATTGAAATCCCTTTCAAGTACACCTTAATCCGACAAAAAACAAAGATATCAGCCAAAATGGTACATTCACAAGGTAGGATGAAACAGCAATATAATTTGTAAAGGGGCATACATTCTCAGAATCTTTCTTAAGAAACTCTCCTCTCACTGAAGAGTTGAACTCCATCTTCTGAGGTGGCAGAGATACTGAATAAGTAATGACCGGAGAGTACTTGAACATTGCAACCATGGGACCTAATCTGCATGTTACGCAACGAGGACAAGAATGTTAGTTTAGAAAAATACAATAAAAAGGAGAGTGATAAACTAACAGAAATAGGAATTGACCAATGAAGCGTCAGGATATAGCCCAGCACTTCTTGTTCAGTAGCCAAATTCCATCTCTCTCTAAAGCAAAACAGTCGCACTCTATCACCAAATAGCACAACAAAGGTAAGAAATACAACGTACCCAAAAAAGTAGAGGAAATCCTTATGGAAAGAATGACCGCAGCTGGATGGACTACTGAATGAAGAGTGGTTTGAAAAACTGAGCTCCAAAAATTTTCCAAATGAAAAACCACGTGCAGCAGAGGAAATCAATATCCTTTTTGTAGATTTTGAGCTTCCCTCATAGAGTTTACACCGACCACAACGACTCCACATCCAAAGCTTCCCTTCAGTTTCCCCCGGCAGACTTTTACTTGCAGGTAGACGTCTAACTTGGATTGTAAGTTGCTTATTGTGATGCGCATAGTAGAAGAAGTGTGCCTCTGGGGGTTCGCCGCAAGTCTTGCACTGTAGTCTCTGCACAGAGGAAGATTTCTGTGAGGTCTATGCTATGAGCTTAAATGAGTATATCGATGGTCAAATTAACAGAACATATAAAAAATCATGTGGGCCTTTTAAGGATGTTTCAGTTAATTTAACAGAGAACTAAAATAATGTCAAGAACCAAGATCCAGAAATGGGTGCAGGACAACTTCACTATTTAGTTTCACAAAGATGTCCATTTTGCTTGCAAGAAGGGAAGTGTATTGAGCACATTCACAAAGCAGAACTACTCCTTAGGTAAAATGATAGAACAAAACCATGCACAAAAAGTTCCTCAATTTTGTATTGAATTGCATCATTGTTCGTTAGCTAGGTACTTAGAAAGGGGTCTAACAAACCAAGTCAAACGAGCTAAAGACTAAATGATACAGAAGCACTACAAAATCCATGAGACCATATTTTTAGATTTTGGTAAAACTTCACCCTTTAGAATGCACTTCAAAATTTCTTCATTGAAATTACCAAACTGAGTGTCAACAAAGGTAATGCTTTGTAATGACTCAATTCTGTTCTCCATTCAATCCATCCTGAGTGATTAGGTTTCACAATGTAAGCTTAGAAACGGTGAAACAAAGCTCCATAAAACGAAACTGTAATTCAACAATATTAAGATAGGAGTTCCAAAAACCTGATTGAGTAAATTATCCTGCAAAAACTTTCCAAGAGGAACATCAAAACTCCGGTAGAACTTAATATGAGAAAAATGATTGTGGTCACAGATAGTCCCTCGTGAAGCATTGCGGCTGGACATCAAAACCAAGATACTCTCAGAATCCAACACCGAATTGATCTCATCCTTCTTCTGCAATTGGTCTTCAGCACCATCACTATGGTTCCTCGTTTCTGAATATTCTGGCAGAGTGGGTTGCTCCCTGTTAGGTAACTTCTCTTCCTCATATCCAATCTTTGGCTTGTCGCCACTGTCACCTACTGGCTCTGGGACACTTGAGATCTGAACATTGCTTTCAGCCTGACCATCCTGAGTTTTTCCACTGAACTCAAGTGGAGTGGGCATATTCTGAGAAGAGGCGCCAAAAAGAGGAAAACTATCATTCATAACCTTTTGAATAGATGTTGAAATTGATAATCCAGGAAACATCGCTGGATTGCATGCCTCAAACGACAGTGAAGAATTGCCTTCTCCCGATACAATTAGGTTCTGTGACTCAAATTTATGGAACCCATTAGAAATGGGAATATCAAGTGTAAACGACGAGTTTGTTTCTGCACCAGATTGGTTGGGGCCAGAAACGATTGCCTCTTCAGATCCAACCAAAGTCGGCTGGTCATGGGTAAGTGCTAAGTCCACCACCTCACTGGGAGAAATCGTGGAGAACATTGCAGTCTGATCTAGAAGGAAAGAAGTCTCAAGCATCAAATGATATGCCATGACAACTGCACAGCGCACGACGCATTTGATTCTTTTCAATTCATCGCTGTTAGCTCCCATCAGCAGAATCTGTGTAATGCAATTTTATAATATCAGCTCATTAACTAAAGCAATTTCTTGATCACATTAATTATCAGATAAGCAAGCAGACCACGGTCAAAACAAGATTTGAGCTAAACTATCTTCGATTTCACCAAAAAGGAAGACGTAGAATGACAGTTAAGGTGATAAGTAGTGTCGAAGAAATTAATTGGGAAGCAAGAAGATGACTAAAGAATGATGACGTGGAAAACTCACAATAATCAAATGAGTCAAAATCACGTAAACTTTTAACCACAATAATCAGAAGGGAATCAGACATGACATTCGTTATTCGATAATTATCATGTTTTCTTTAGAACTAAAACTGAAATGCTATCATATTAACATGGGCTTTTATGTGCACTAGTCCATGTTTCCAGAAAACCATGACTAAACCCAAAATGCAGATTGCAAAAACTTTTAGACCAGAAAAGAAAAGGAAGAGAGAAAGAAAGAGGTATTACAAACACACTTTCTACATAATACTATTAATAGAGCTCAGGCTCATGGATCTCAACAATAATCATAAACCCTAAAGCATGTTTGCTTAAAACATAATACACTGGGTTAAAGTACTTACTGTACATCCAAGGCGAGTAGGAGCGCCCTCAAGGAACATCAATGTTTTACTTTGTTTTTTTCCGCCCTCTGTGGAAACAGCATGTTCTTCTACAAACTTCTCGATACGGAAGGAATCACACTGCCTAAGTTTTTGACCTATTGCAACCTCTGAGGCCAAGATGGGTGTGCCGATACAACGAGCAACTCTCTCCAGACGATGGAGCTTCATATCGAAAACTAATGTTATTCCTTTTGCAAGAATTGACTCTTGTATGCTACGAGAAACTGATTTCTCAACTAAAATAACATTGGGCTGGTACATGTCTATCATCTCAACAATAGATTTTAGATTGTCCTTTTCCTGTCAATGAAAATATGATCAGAAACTATAAATGACTGTTGATACAGATATTTTCACATGTTCAACTCACAACAGCAGATTTTCATTTCACCTGCTGCATTGATTCAGACAACGAAAAGCCACCAGAAGAAAGATCAAGTGAGCCTTGGATCAGCAGCAGTCTAGGGTTTTTGTACTTTGTTGGCATGTGTTTGTGAGCAGCATGCTTTTTGAAGACAAGCCCTTTGATCAATTGACTGCAGAAGAGAAATAGGATTGAAAACTTCAAAATACAGATCCACCAAACAGATGAATAGCATGAAACTGGATAAGCAGTCACCATCAATGGAACCATAACACTTAGTAAGACATGAAAACTAAGGCAGGTTTGTGGTGTCTCCTTCAACAAGTTAAAGAAAAACCCAATTTTCCATGCATTATACAATTATATGAACACTTTGCAAATAAAATAAGGCAGTAAAACATTATTATTACCTTTGTGTGCGCAAACCAGTTGCAACACATTTAACCTTCACATATCCGTCAGGATCCATTGCCTTACCCTCATATGCATCGGGCTTCACAAAAGCAGCAGCATCCCATGATAAAGAAGTCACTATATCGACCCAATTCTCACCGCAGTTTCCAGAAGAATCAACACCAACGGATTTCAGTAGTTGACTAACAAGGGCCCTAAACTTCCCATTCTTAACATCGTTCATTGCTTTAAGCTTTTCCTCTTTGAACTTGTAACTTCCGCTGCCTTCCTCTCCAAAGCTGCTTAAAGAACTAGGTTTAGCCCAGCCCACACCATCACCACACTCATCGTCGTCGTCATCGTAAGTCACTATGCTCCCTACGATATCATCCTCTTGATCTTCTGGTTCTGGAGGAAGCCAAAATTCAGCATCCACTTCATCATTCAACGGAGACGACTCAGATGCATCATCAACAGATGAATCCAGCTTTTCTACATTGTTATCTACTCCTTCCTGAACTTCTCCAGTTTCTATATTTCTGCTATGCCCCAAACTATCAACATTCCCAGCTTCCCCAGTATCATGTTTCGCCGTATTACCAGCTTGATGAAAGCCATTCAAATTAACTGGTAAATTTGAGTCATCAAGATGCCCTTTTAATGAAGAACTAGAATCTTCTTGACTACTGTCCGAGCTGCCATCTTCGACATGTCTCCTGATAGAGAATAAACCAAAAATAAGCTCACAACAAAGTCAACACCATGGAAGATATTTAAAAATTCAAGGAAACTATCTCCCCATCTCATTCTTTTTGAACAATAATTAACAGAAAGAATGTATACCGGTCGTAAAAGGTCGGATCAACTGACACATCACCTGAAAAATAAAGATATGAGTAACAGAACCAAGAGAAGACAATGGAAGAGACAAAAAGAAGGAAGAAGAAGAAGACAAGAGCAAGAGTTTACTGCAGCATGATACGGAACTGTCACTACTTCTTAATGAAGCAGTCGGACTGATTGTTTGCATTTCGTGAGTGGAGTTCTCCCTCTTAACACTGTCTTTACAGTTCTTTTCACCACAAAACTTGCAGGACTGGACAGAACGCTCACAATTTAATTCTGCAAAATGCTCATTTTCCTGCTTCGAGCAGTTACTTAATCTTGCTAACTTTGCGCCACAAAATTGGCACATATTACATTCGAACCCCTTTCAACCTGCACATTTAGTTTGAACAAGTTCAGAAGTTTAATCTACTTCAGCAGAAAGTGGGACAAATGTTCTACTGAAAATCAAGAAAACTCGATATTTTGGGACTAATATAGATCAACAAATTTAAATTTTAGAGAAATAAAAGAAGCAAAGAAGTACACATAACTACACATTAGAAACCGAGCATCAAAATTCCTTGCAATAATTACATACAAACACTGAAATCAAAACAATCTAATCATCGAATAATCCAGTTTTAAAATTTTAACAAGAGACAAATCACATCAGTTATGCAGAACTGAAAAACTTTTCATTTGTATAACCATCAATCAGCCTTTCTATGTAGTAATTTGGACTTGACTGTACCCAAAAGAACATATTAGAAAAACCTGAAGAGTAAAGTTCGAATCTGGAGATTTCTTGAGAAGAACAACAATCATGTGAAAACTCACCAAAACAAAAAGTTCAAACAGTACAATAATCCTCTAGAACGAACCCAATAAACCCGAATCCGTAAATCCCAGACATCAAATTGAACAAGTCAATATCTTGAAAATGCAAAGCAAAAAACAAGAATCATCAACTGCCGAAGCGGCCAAGATTTTATGGACGGACGGACGGTTGATCTGTCTTGACTCTCAAGTCAACATAATATCCACTGCAATCATTCTATTATCCTACTTTTTCAAGAATGGTAAATAACATTAAATTCAGCCCAAGAATCAAAACAAGATCACAACTTTGCAACTCCAGAACTGATTGCCTTCTTCGGCTCCAAGCAATAATTCCAGAACAAGAAAAAGACCCACCAAAAAAAAAAAAAAAAAAAAAAAAAAAAAAAGATGATTTTGGATTTTACTTGCTGTAAACAAATCCAATGACCAAGTAATCATGACATCAAAGCAACAATCCAAAGAATATTACTTGCGCAACCAATCTTGAGAGCCCAGATGATAATTCTTTCTTCAAGAAGCAGATATGCAGAAATCTTGGACATTCAACGCCTCAAGTCAGTGGAAAAAGGGTCGAAAGAGCAAAGAATTTATGAGTGAATTCAAGAAAAGTTTGGAGGAGAGAAAAGAAATGAAAAGCACGCAAGAAATTTTTGTCCCCAAACTGGGACCCACACACCCTTGTGTTTACTGCTCAGACAATTGAATTTCAAATTTCTTTTTCTTCTTCTCCTTCTTCTTGTTCTTGTATATTTATTTATATATATATATATGTATGTATAGGTGAGACACAAAGCCAAACGGAACTTTAATGTCTTCTGTCTGCATGAAAAGTCAAAATTTTTGTTTAGGTACATCTTTTTGTCTACCATCAAAGTATTTTTTTTATACCGTATACCATACGTATATTTATACAGTATGAATGAATGAATTTAGAAACAAGAGTTAGACACTTGGGGTCATGTCTTAGTACTTTGAAATATATCTTGTAATAAATGAAACAGATTTTGATGGGTTCCAGGAGATTTCTGAATTTTCGACTTTTGATATTTTTACTTTCTGGGCAAACTTTTAATTTTACAGTATTTTATTATTTTTGGATAATCACATTATTCGGGTGTTTTTTGCGAAATTAAGCTTATTATTTGGATTGTTATAATATTTAATATTCTTCGTATTTATCGCATAAAATATGTTAGCTAAGTTGAAAAATTATATAGATTATCAGTGTCGTATTTTTCGTGATAATTATAAATTTGAAATCAATATTGATGTGAGCAAAAAGAGCTTGATCAAAGTTGTCTTGAACTTAAGTGGAGTGGGCTTGAGTTTCTGCAAATCGAGAAAGGAGACTTGCAAAAAGAGTGTTACTACTCCGACGCTCAAGTCAGTCTGCAGTTATGAAAAATAAGCTTGAATAAAGTAAGAAAATAATGAGATATCATAGAAAGTAAGTATAAATTATGCTTAGTGTAAATTGAGAGAATAATTCGAGAGCTTAAAAAGTAAGAAAACGTTCTTGACCTTGAGAGGGCAGGAAATTTGTCCCTCCTTACCAGCCAAGAGGGCTGGTATTTATAGAGGGGTCTCTGACCTGGGGGAGAACTATTGTCCCCCTTAACTTCGGGAAGGCGGTTATAAGCTTCCCAAAGTCACGAAGAGATAGGTCTTCTAAAATATTGAAAATAGTTGAGAGAGAACCTTGATTCCTTCCTTGATCTTCAGGAGTCAGTTGTAGATCCACCTCGGATCCGGAGGTGGTGGTTGAGGATCCCCCTAAATAAGTGGTTGAGGGGATCTGCGTGGATAAGGCTAAGCTCGAGCAACTCTTATCCGGACTTTTCAGCGGGGTCGGGCCTCCTTTTATGCCGTAAGGGGTCCTCGCTGAGCCTGGTCTTGACTTCCTTCGGGGGGCCTGATCTGGCCTTCCCATAGGCATGGTCTTGACTTTCTACGGGGGCCCTGATCTGATCCTTCTCTAGGCCTGGTCTTGACTACCTTCAGAGAGCCTGATTTGGTCCTTCCCTGAGTTTGGGGGCACAAATTGGCACCCTTCCGGTATACTTTGAGCATTGCTTTTCTTTGGGCTCGTCGATCTATTTCTTTTTTCTTGGGACCATTTGGACCTCTTTGGGCCAGTCATTTTTATGCACATCAAATATAATATCGTTTGTGAGTGTAGGAGATTTAAATAAATAAATAAAAAAGAGAGTAAGAAATCAAGATAAAATGAGTGAAATATGTTCCGATTTTCAAATAATGGTACGCTAATAGTGAAAACTAAAAGCTATGAATTCAAATTATTTAAATTATAGCAAAATATCTTAATATAATTGCTAAAAACGTATTTTATTTTATTTTATTTATTTATTTCATTTTGTGTTTGAAAAACAAAATTAGATGCATTAATATCCATTTCTTTTTCTGTTTCTTTTTTTACTAGTAGATATTTGATCTTTATCTATTTGATTGTGGTAATCAGATAGCGCGTTTTGGATTAGCAATTAATGCTACATCGGTATCTTGAGTTGTACCTTTCATCAAGTTAAGAAAGGCGTGCCACACGAACGCCATCGAAAACATAGGGTAATTGCCATTTTGCCCCCTTAAAATATACTAAATTCGTGTTTTGCCGCCCTAAATTGAAAATCTTGCATTATGATGGGTTATTTGGTGGGTTGGCGAAGCTGAGGCCCCATGACCCTAAAGGTCATGGGTTCGAACCCGTGCGTAGGTTGATGTCATTTCTACTGTATAGTAGATATGATTTGTTGCTGTAATAGCTAGGTGTTAGTTTATGTGATATTATTTATTTGATGGTTTGTAATTGCCTCTGTTTGATATTGATAGCCGACATGACTGAATGTAATCACTTTACTTTCAACTAATAAAAGTCATCACTTCCAATTCAAAAAAATATAAAAAAAACATACAGAAAATCGACGTGTATACATAAACAACAAGTAATTGATTATTTCTTAATAATATTACATACATCCATATTTCGAACGTCGTCAGAATAAATGATATAACAAATAATCGAAAAACTAGCAATTTTTTAAAACCCAATACATTTTATAATTCACATTTTGGTATAACTCGAACAATCTCGAGCTATTTTTAACTTGTAATTTTCATTTCTCGTCTCAATATTTAAATCTATAACATTTACATAAAACAAACTTGAAATGAGATTTGTTAGAAATTTATAGGTGGAAAAAGTAAATTCAAAAAGAGCAGGGGTAACAATTGAAAAAACGAAAAAAAAAATATTGCCTTCCCTAACCCTATAGACGCGTGCTGGGACCGAATAACAGGGTTCAAATCTCCCCCATCAGACGGCACGGCCATTTTGTCGCATTATCGGCCGCATAAAAACTAAATTATAAATTGGCCCCTATAATATTGCATTATTTTATTCTAGTTCAGTATGAACAAACATATTATAAAAGGGATAATTATGCTCCTCTATCTCGAGGTTTGTAATTACACATAGACCCTTTGTGATTTAAAAAATTATACTTAATACTCATGGTTATAAAAAATGTTAAGGCCCCATAATAAAGTAATCAATTTACCTTTCTACTTATAATATGTGGCTAAAAACAATTAAAAAAGAACATGAAAATTTGAAAGACTAAAGAGATAAAATTGATGCCTTATATGTGTAGAGATGGACATACGCTTTAAATTAAAAGGACAAAATTACAGGGAATATTTTTTATTATTATTAAAATATTACAAGGGATGTAAATATTATATTTATGTTATTATAGTAATATATTTGTACGATTGAATTATCAGAATATATATTTTCTAGAATATTTAGTTAAATCACATAATATGTGGGTGTATATATATATATATAATTTTGTAGTGTATAAATATGTTCAAAATATAAAAAAATAATATATATATATATGTTAAGAGCTAATTTTATTCTGACCGATCTATTTTATTTACTAATCAATAATTATTCTATATAATAATACTTTAAATATATTACACTATTTACTCTTATGATTTAATTTAATTATAAGAACAACTCACATTCATAAGTGTGTGAAATGCACAAGGGTAGTTTGACAAAAATGAATTCTCATTTAATTTTCTACTGATTTTAGCAAATTTTGTCAATTATATTAATTGAAAGATCTATTTGTTGGATGAAAATAAAAATAAAAATACTAGGTATACTTTTTCAAATAATAAGAGTTTACGTATCATTACAGCAAATCTCAATATAGCGAATTGCAATATGAAAAGAATATATTCTAGGAATTTTTGACCTGTGTGGGGATATTTTGGTCATATCTTTTTCTCTCTTCATTCTCATTTGGCGGTGATATAAAAAGAAGAGTATGTACAGTAGGCTACTTGAAATAGAAGAAAAGCACTTTTTGAGGGATATGGTAAGGGTGCTATGATTGGACAAAACATTGATAATTCTCAATTATTTAATTAATAAATATCTACATTAAATATCTAGACCAAGAACAATAATAGAAACAAATATTTAATATTTGAAATGGGCAACTCCTATTTGGATCAAATTCAACATATGGATCAAATTAAAAAATTATATATATATATATATATATATTTTTATTAAGATCATTAGCATAAGTTCTGACTCGGAAATGTTGATATTGTGAATTTAATCAATATATCATGTACTAGCTTAACGCTTTATCAGTTGCTTATTAAAAAAATATATATTTTGTGATATTTGTCTAATTGTTGTTCTTTTTTTTTTTTTTTTGGAAAAATACATGCTACCCCTATGGTATTAGATATGTGCAATATACCCCTTATGAAGAAAAAAAAATCCAAATTATCCCTTTGAAGGGAGTGGTATAATATACGCGCCCCTCCTACAAGTGGACATGATTTTTATGAATAAAACATTATTTTATATAATACATTATATATATAATTAATTAATGTCTATAATATATATAAATCTTTATTAAAAATTAAAAAAAAATACTATTTTATATAATATATAATTTTGAAAAACAAACATAACAAAAAAAACCACCCATCCACCCTCCCCTCCCACCAACTCCAACCGTCGCCCAGTCCCCTACTCCTCTAGTTCCACCGCCTCCCCGCCCTCCACCTCGCCGCCACCCCCTTCCCCAATTCCAGGCCCTGCAGTGCGGCCCCTTAGAACTCAACGTCGCCCCTTCCTCGCTGCCCTCGAAAACCCGCCCTACCGCCCCCGAATCCTTCTCCAACTCCAAAACCTGCTGCCTCCCTCTCCCCTTCACCCCGTCCGCCTTCCCGCCTCTTCCCTTCCCCTTTCATCTCCGATCGCTAGCCCCTCCCCCGTCGTCGCGGCCTCCCCTCTCCCCTTTGCTGACGCCGTCTTCGCGGCCCTCCCCTTACCTCTCCGTCGTCGCCACCGCCTCCCCTTCACCCTCTCCCGTCTCTCTCTCTCTCTCTCTATATATATATATATAAGTTAAATTTAAATTACATATTTGTTTAAATCTGAACGGTTTGATTGAAATTAACAAAATTTGGACTGTTGATGTTCTAGTTAAATTTGGACCTTAGATCAAATAGATTTAACGGTTATTAAATGATGGTAAAAATGTAATTCTAAACTTAAAAATTAAAAATTAAATGAAGTTAAAAAAAAAACCCATTTGAATCACACGGAATTGCGTGGGAGGTGTAATTGCTCTATTTTAAAAAATATAATAGGATGATTTGCTATTTTTTTTTTCACATGAAGATAATTTACTCATTTTCAATATAAATGGAGACTTACGAGTAGAGACGTTGCAAATTTTTGGTCGTGGACAAGTGTCCACTCCATTGATTGGCCTCAAACAAGTTAAATTTTCTATTTATTGCGATGTGGTCTAAATTGCCTAAAAAGTTAGTTATAGTCTTGAAAGAATATGACCTTGAATCTTCTTCCTTCAACTCTCTTTTTCTTTTGCCTAAAGATTACGCGGCTTATAATCAAATGCTTTTTTTTTTTTTTCGTTTTAGTATTTATATTTAGAAGGATATATTATAGACACCTCCCTCGAAATATGGTATTACAAATATCTTTTTATTATTGAAAAATTACAACTACCCTTGAGGTTTGTAGTTTTTAACCAAAGATCTGAAATTGACCATTTTACATTGAATTTTTTATTAAAATTATAGAAAAATCATACGAGACAAATTGCATTATTGTTGCTCTGTGTAAAAAACCTCTCCCTGCACATTATTGTCAAAAAAAATTTGAAATTAAATAAAAAAAATCAGTGCATAAGGGCATTTTGGTCACTTCACTCATAAAAATAGATGGAATGGATTATTTATTAGACGATTACAAACTTCAGTGTGGGGTATTTATAATTTTCAAATAATAAAAAAATATTTGTAATTATGCCAAATCTATTTCCAGGTCTTAGTTTGTATAATCAATTTACACTATTTCATTTTCATTTGTGATGACCGTTTACTATGCTTGGGGTCTAACTGCAATTATGGAAAAGTTAAAACGCGAAAACGTGTTTTAGGATTCAAGATTTTGAGTTGTGGGTTCACACTAATACGATTCTTAGCTATTTTTGAGACTGATAAGTTTGTTCAAATTCAAAGCAAGTAGTTGTTTTTGCTGCTGAGTCAAGATGGACAGATGCTGACGTAGCATCCACCTTTTCGACTTTCATATTTTTTCTCATTTGAGATTGCCCACAAAAATTAAGTAAATTATGACGAGTTTTCACGAGATTTGTTGTAATTATAAATATATTATTCGATATTTAAAAATTTATAAATATCTTATAAAATTAACGGTCGTTCAATAAATACCCCATATGATGGGTTATCATGAGTGGGTATTAATTTATTAGACGATTATTAATTTTCAAGGAATTATTTATAATTTTTTAAATAACGAGAAGTGGTTGTAATTATGATAAACTTTAGGATAATTCGTTATAGTTTATCATAATATTAATTTTCTTAAAAAGTTGTATTTCATATTTAATTGGAATTTTAAAAAAGAAAAAAAAGAATGTCTAGTATCTGGCACATGTATATATATATATATATATATTTTCTAACATATTTTTATTTAATTCATAATAAATACAAGAAAAAGTAAAATAAAATTGTCAGCACGAAAACGACATGCAAACATGAATTATATGAACATATATTATATGAGTTTAATGCAATTTACCCCTGTGATATTGCAAATGAGCAAATTATCCCCCTATTAAAAAAAAAAGTTAATCCCTCTGTGTTTTTAAAATGACTCAATTTACCTCCCTGGGCAATTACCCCTCTATATATATATATATATATAAAAAAATAATTTACCCCTCTTTATTTTTTGAAAATGAAGAAATTTACCTCCTTGCTTTATTTTAAAAAACACAGGAGGTAAATTGCTTCATTCTAAAAAATATAGGAGAGTAAATTGCTATTTATTTTTTCATAGAGGGATAATTTACTAATTTGCAATACCACGTATGGTTTGCTTTCATCCCTATATTATATGTTATGTATATAACGGAGAACAAGAGATGAATGTATTTTTGGATCCAATTTCATAGTTTCTGAATTAGTTTGAAACTTAACCCATTATTTCTTTTAAATTTTTGCAAACTTTAAAAAATAAAATAAAATTATTTTACCAATACTCATTTTTCTAAGGGTTGGAGATAATTTCTTCAATTTTTTTTGAAATTTTCTTGCTTATGCTCCATCAATACAATTATATAAATATATATAAAGCATATACTTAATTAGTCGTCTTCTAGAAGATATGAAAAAAGAAAAAATACATTGCTTTTTTTCTTAATTTAAAATAATATTTTCAATTTAAATAATTTTCTTGGATCTATCAAAATTCAAATACCCTTGGATCAAAATTGATGAATATTTCAAATACTTTTCTATATATTCTCAACATTTATTTATTTTTATCAAAATGAAATAGTTGTTGCAATTATTTAATGTCATTTTGACTAAAAAAGGCCCGTGCAACCCGGCAAGTTATCTGCTGCAATGTTTCTATTGAGATTTGAGACTATGGGCCATAACGAGTACCAATTCACAAAATTATTTTTATTTATTTATTTATTTTTCTATGTTATGTCAACATAGATATTAATGCCCCCATGCATGTTTTTACGTAATATAGTACCTAGGCTTCGTTGTATATTAATTAGAATAGAAACACCGACCCCTGACTTATAAAAAAAATATAAATGAAATGCATTGTGATCCGGGTCGCTCACTCGATCATCTGGGACCTACTTAGTTTGAGTACCCTCGAGTTCGATCTCGTCAGCTCCTGGACAATAACTTGAGAAGAAACAAGCACGTGAGACTAGTCGGGAGGGTCCTCGGCGTAGACACTCCGATACTTAAGTCAGACACTGGTTGAAATGGATGATCGATAATCTGATGAATAGAACTGGTCGAATATTGCTAGAATCACTTACATTAAATGCGGTCGGGTAGGCTCATTTATAGCACCAAATGTCCGTACCTCCATGGTCCACGTGGCCCCATCTCTTTAGTCTGATAAGTTTTAGCATCAAAGGTCCATATTTGAACACCTGGTCTTTAATACAAACCGGGTGGTTAATTCGGGTCGGGTCGCACGACCCGATCCATTTAGCTTGTGCGCGGGTCTGGTGCTCTTTTATAGCTTGGGGCCCACTTTCAAGGGTGTTTTTAGTCTTTTTACCATTTAATTGGGTTGCACCCACATCACATTGGCTATATCACATTTTCAACTATTATTTTAAAATTAAATATAGGTGACAACTATGTCGTATTATGTAAATTTTAGAGATAATTCTTGTTGTTATTTCAAATCCAGATCGTGTGACTATTATTCTCACTATACAAAATACTTTGTGCTTGTTATCGAACACATTGAACAAATTCTCAAACGTGAGATTTTATTTAAAATTACACGTCTAGGGTTAATTACACTTGAATCTCATTCTTTTTTTTTTTTTTTTTTTGAAAGCAATGAAATATTATTAAATACTAAAACAAATCCAATACAATTTGTCCTGTCGAATATCAATATCTGAACAATGACAATTACAATAACTATACCCTGATCAACAATCTAAATAACACCTACATCCAACACAACACCTACTGATTACAGTAGAAAGACCTACACCTACTATACAGTAGAATAACATCCCACGTATTTGATGGCGTTCGAACCCATAACCTCTAAAATCATGGAGCCTCACCTTCGCCAATTGAGCTAGACGTCATTGGCCACTTAAAATCTCATTCTAAAAGACGAAATTACACTTTCTCCTCAAAATGCTTTTACAATTATACTTGCACCCTACAATTATACCATTTTCGGTAAGGTTTGAATGGAAAACACTGACGGCAACAAAAAAAATTACATAAAGTATCAACTTTAGCCTCCATTCAATATTGCGTATAATTTATTAGAAAGATGCCGTAGTAATATTTATATACTTATAAGGGGGGTAAATGTAATATACATAAAGTTAAAATAGTGTGGGTGTAGTAATAATATATTGTTCCCGAATTATTATCATGAATAAAAAGTAGTTGGTGATGAATGAAATACTAGCCATATTATCAATAGTTTATATAAAATGCTGAATGCTACGTAAATTAGGAGTTTATATATACTCCTTTTTTGCGAAGATCAATATTTTCCATCTGATTCCTAACGAAAAGGGGTATAATTGTGAACGAAGAATTCTCGAAGGGGTGCAGGTGTATTTTAAAAGTGTTTTTTTTTTTTTTTTTTTTAGTGTAGTTAACACAAGAAATCATGTTACTTTTATAATTCAACTACATCATTACAAGAAAACTGAATTTTCTTGATTTTTTTTGTTAAGAATAAACATTGGAGAATATAAAGTTTATTGTGGTAATTTATTTTAGTGGATGAAGTCAAGATTTAAGCCAAAGGGTGTGAGAATTTTTCCACATAGCTTTGGTAGTGGAGGATGAAAACATAAGAGAAAACTACATTAGTGGTTTTATTCAATAATTGCAACTGTCCTATCCATTGAAATGAATATTATTTAGTGCAACTTGCTCATAAACAAACAAAGCTGCCTGCAATTGAAAATTGACCATCTCTAAGCCAAAAAATAATTGCATTGCATCATCTACTCTTCTTGGATTTCATTTGCATTCACATTTTCACATTGGGCAAAATGGACTTGTTCATATGGGCTCTTGTTGGACCTCTATTATGGATGGGAAAATGACCCTTATGCCCCTAGGGTTGGTTCATGGTGTCCAATATGAAATGGGAAGGCGAGTCTGGAGGAGGTTTTGGTTGGCTGGAAAAGTCGTCGAAAAAAAATTTTGGTGATCGGAAGTGGCGTGTGGGACAGCAGTGTTGAGGCCGAAGATGGAGCTAGGTGGAGTGAAGAACGTGGTCAAGCCATGTTGAGAAACACAATCGTGTTCTCCAAAATTTATTAACTTTTATTACAATTTTAACGATGGAATCAAAATTACAATATTTTGAAGAGATTAGGGATCAATCATCCCTTAAAATATTTAGAAACCAAAATCAATTTTAGTTGGTATATTCGACAAAGTACGATGTAATGAACAACAGCGCCCATGGCCTAATGGATGAGGCGTCTGACTTCTAATCAGGCGATTGTGGGTTCGAGTCCTTCTGGGCGTGATCATATTTTAGTTTTCCTTTTCACTTTTTATGGGCTATTCTGATGGGCCACCAGATTGCCGGAATGGTAGCCATGGGCCCAACGGGCCTGCTTTTTTTTTTTTTTTTTTAATAAATCTTTTGTAAGTTTTATTTTCTATTAAAAAACCAATTCTCAACTCAATCCTAATCACTTGGATTTTTATTTTTATTTTTTCATTTTCTAGAAAAATATGTATTTGGATTTTAAGACACCAACAACAGAACCTAAAGAAAGCCCTCTCAAGTTCAACTGACTGGCAAAATTGGTCCATATTGTACTTCACCATGAAATGCCCAAAGGCCATAACCTTTTCTCCATGTATTTAGTAAGTAGGTCCAATGATTTGATTCTAATTAGAAATTTCAACTCATTTTGGGACCACAATTTCCCAAGTTCAATGAACTTTGTACGACATTGATTTGACGTATGAACAATTGAATTCGATATTGATCTTTAAACGCTGTTTTAATTAATATTCACTACATGCGTATATTTATCTGGTAATATATAAATTTAACAAAAAAATCTTTGTTTTATCAGTCTCTTACCTGTTTACGGTCCACCAAAGTAGGAGCCACGACTATGAGAACTATATGAAAACGTTCCGAGATCAATATACACACACAATTATGTGGATGAGGGTTGTGATGAGCCTATCTTGAACTACTTCCCCCCCTTTTTTCTCTTGATGTGATCAATTCAACGACTAGTCTAGCCCACAAACAATACACGCACACGTGTGTCGAACATTCTCCAAAGATAGGGTGTGATTGAGATACATTCAAGATCCAAATGAAAAATGAATTTAATGAGAAGGCCCTCATCCAAGATTTTGTGCATTATTGATGGGAAAAAAGAAGTGTAAGAAGAGATGTATCATGAAACATGTGTCGGAGGTTGTTGTAGGAATGGGACTAGTCCCGGAAACTATGCCACCAGCTAGATATAATTAGCTTGATTAGGGACATGTTCTTCAAAATTTGCCTTGAAACCCTTGCATGCCCATTCAAGATCATGCATGATCATATGTTAATACCCAAAATTGATTTAGGGTTTCATTTGTGACACTTCATCTCCAAACCTAATTCCACCTACCCCCTTTAACCCTTTTGAAAGAAAAAAGGATCAATGCTGCGAAAAATAATAAATGTTGTATGCTCCGTACTTGTTAGGTATGGTTTATATATCGAAAAAATAACAAATGTTGGGAGTTTCGTGTAGTTGGCGGGCTACAATTCAGTGGGCCGAGGTGCGGGGGTGGCCCTCCCGTACTATGGTATAGGGGCAATTTTGTAAAAAGTACCGTAGGGTTACTTATATATACTGTATTTGTAACCTAACGAGATTCATTCTCTCATAAATAAAAATATACAGCCGTCACCGCTCCCGAAGATATAAGCACATTGTCGAACCTCGTTAAATTCTTGTTTCATTTATTCTTATATTTTATAGCGTTAATTCTTAACAGTACTCATTCAATCTATTTTATCAACATCTTTGGAGAATCTTGCTAGTTTGATGAACATGATTCTCTCTCTTGCACACCATGTTTTTGAATTTCATTGCACATATGACATTCATAAGATAAGGTATCACTAGAGTATTAAAGCCTACAACCACTAGTGGTACTAGATTGCTATAAATGCTTTGTCAAGATTTTATGCTTAGTTTCTTATGCATTGATTAATTTTAACAAGGACCCTTTTTTAAGGGTGGAGAAGTGGCCAATGGGGCATACTATACTTGGAAGGAATCCTCAAAGTGGACCTTCACCTAAGATGAAAAAAAAAAAAAAAAAAAAACAAGTACCCTATAAACCCTAATCCTACCAAAGCTAGCCCTAAAAGTGCATTGGATTATAGCCAAAAGGGAAAATTTATATTAATTTTTCAAAATCTTAATTCTTTGTGGCTTTGCTTTTCTCTTTTGCCAATTTCACCATTATAACTCTCATCTCTTTCTTTTTAGTTTATACAATAATAATGGCAATAATGTTGTTTGGTTGACCCTTCATGAGTTCAATTTCCCTCTTACCTTTACAAACATCCCTTGTTCTTGGATGTATATATTGTGCTAATATGTATGAGCTAAAGGAATCAATACAAGTCCGAGATGTTAAATGAGCAACGAAAACAATAAATAAAATAATAAATGAGATCATATCCCACGTCAATCGGGCTATTTGTGCACTTGCACATCAACTAATTGATGTAAAATCAAAGATAAATACCTCTTTAATAGACCTACGCTAACATGGTTAACTCCCTTTTTTTTTTTTTTAAACTAATAAATGACATTTGTCCTCATCGAATGATAAAGACCCCTACTCCCTTGAAAAAATATATATATTAGGTGGGGGATTGGCTAACCCCTACTCGCTTATTAATAAAATTTTAAATATACAAATAACTATGAAATGTAACCTAAATTGGGAACAAATTATTAACTCTAAATATATTTTACCTATCTTTTAAATATACAGTGAAAATATATATGATTTTGTACTTATTGAATGAATGTATATAAATATATTTGGTGATTCATTTATAACACAACATGTGTGTGGTCTCACAAATAATTGATATATATTGCAGTGGAATAGTATCAATTGTGTGCTGAAAAGGACTTAAAGGGCCTAGCTATCTATGCCAATTCAATTTTGCTGCAATAACTTAATAATTTTTTATTTTATTTTTTATTTTGCATGAGTGGTTGGATTTTAATGGAAAAAAAAAAAGGCATGGTTAAGTGCTGGTTTTTGGTTATAATTATTGCCTGCCCAAATGAGATAATGCCTATAATGAAATAACAGCTGTGGGAATCAATTGCCTGAATTTGAAATGACAAGTGCTGAAACACAAAGTACAATTTGCTATTCATTGCTAATTATGCTTCTTTCACTCTCCACCTATATTTATTTGTTTTCAATTTTTACACCCACGAATTCATTATTCAATTTATAACAAAGAAAAAAAGTGCTTTATTTATTTATTCAATTTTAATACAATGATGGGAATCGAGTTTGAATTTAAAATCCCATTTAATTATATTATGTATTATTCTTTCCACGTTCATGTTGAATGAAAGATCTTGTAGTAGGAGACGGTATGTATATACACACTGATTTGGCTTGCGATTTCATTGATGTTCTATTGCATGAGGTATTGTCCGCTCTGATTGCATACGAGCCTTGCGATTCATACGATTTTATTTTGAAAAGGCGACCCGTAAGGGAGAGAAGATCTTAGAACTTATTTACTGCCGATGTGCGACACTCATCAGCCCTCCAAACAAAGGGTTTGGGATGGGTGCCTTGAGCCTCATGGTTTTATCTTGAAAAGACACATCGGTAAGGGGAAGAGGCTTTGAGCTTATAAGCCGTTCAAGCTTCCCGTCTGCAATAAAAATGAAATACTTAGCTACGTTTCGCGTACAAAATCTTTTATGTATGTATTTTATTTGACCTAAACTTACTTTAGGCGTGCAAACATATAATTAAGCATTTTTCAATCCAAGAAAGGACTAGTGTGGCATCATTATGGAAAATTCAAGAATTAATATGAGAAGAATTTTGTGAATGATCAATGCTTTAACAATTCTAATATTATGATTACTCCTTTTTTTTAAAAAAAAAAAAAAATTGTTTTTGACCAGAAAGTAGAGGGCCCAAACTAGAGAAAGTACACTTTGAGAAGGTTGGCCATTTAAATGAAAAGCTTCCACTTGTGTATAAAGTTGGCAGCCAACCATGCCATGTAAGTTTATTAAATTTTGCTTTTCCTCATTTTTTTTTTTTTTGGTATTTTCATATGGTTTTGAGAAATTAAAGAACAAGGTAAATTATAAAAACATAGGTAAAAATTAAATTTACTTTTTATAACTATTTACGTTGATATGTTTTAGATAATCATTTAGTAGTTCATGATGCAGAACGATATAAAGTTATCGTGATATGATTAAATATCAAACGAGTTATTTTAGGGTTTTTTATTTTATTTTTTGACAATTATTTCAATTTTTAAAGTTATTAATGTTTACTTACTCAAAATTCACTTTAAAACGAAACTTTAATCCATGAATACATGCGTATGACTGCCGAATATTACATGAAATGAGAGAGCCTAAACTAAAAAAAATAGCATACTTGCGGGACCAAAATGCAATTTTTTCCATGTGTCTCCTTTAATTTTTACTTGACTATTATGCATGACCCATTAATCCATGCGCATGAGATATATATCATGTTAAAACAATTGAAATAATGCTTTATTGATTCCTTTATCCTCATTATTATGTAGAGTATAAACTCAAAATTTTAATGGTCCCCATAATTATATTCATACATACATGCATTATGTATAGAGGGAATATACTTCCTAAAATTAATGTTTATGTGATTGGATGCAATAATTAATTTACTTCAAGATTTATTTTAATTTTTGTGTTTTCACACAAGGAGATTGACGCGGTATGTGATGCGATTGGTGCTCGTTGCATGAAATATTATCTGCTCTAACTTCATACGAGTCTCATGATTTTATTTTGAAAAGCCACCTTGTTTTTAAGAGGAGGCTTTGGAGCTTGTAGGCTGCTCAAGCTCCTCATTTGCAATCGAGCCTGCATCATCACCCTCCTAAACGAAGGGCTTGGGATTAGAAACATGGCCTCGTTCCCAAAGACGGCGCAAAATGATGCAGCATGCGATGCGATCGATGTCCTGGTATGCGAGGTTTTATTCATTCTGGTTACGTATAAGTCTCATGGTTTTGTCTTGCAAAAATGCATCGCCGGAGAAAGGAGGTCTTGGAGCTTTTACAAGCCGCTTAAACTGCTTGTTTTGCAATCGATATCAGACGCTTACCTACACCAAGAGATGTTGTTTTCAATTTATTCATTCCATATCCATGTATATAATGAGGGGATATGGACCATACAGTTGGATCCATCTATAGTTCATTAAGAGGAAAATGAAACATTCTTGTTGAAATAGTTTATAGGGCATGGCATGATCCATCCTCATAGGATGAAAATGATGGTGGCCATTTTTTTTTTATTTAAATCCATTTAATAATTATAGAGACTTAATTATTCATGTTATAATATGCAAAATTTATGATATAATTATTCTATGTAAAAATATCATCTTGAAACAAAATATGATTGACGAGTAAAAAAAAGTTGATTGCAACGTCATATATGGAGATGGGGTTTAATTTTCGCGCTTATTTTGACTATAACTAACAGAAAACTTATTTTTAGGCTATTTGAGAGGATTGTAAATCAATTTTACTATGTCGAGAAGTAAATAAAAATGCACATTTTCAACTAAAATATATTTCTACATACATCATATTAATTAATCTACCAAGGGCACGTAAGTAAATGTTGCAAGAAATGAGGAGTAATATTTTATATTTAAATTATAAAAAAATGTGTTTGAAAAAGAAAATAATCAACAAGAGGTGAATTTCTTGGCAAATCCAATCGTTAGATATCCTATTATTTCTTTTTCTTGTGATTATAATGATTATGTTCATCACATGTAAATGTAAAAGGTTGTGTAATTTCATAATTAATGTTATTATGATGCTTATAATTCAATTCAATCCTTTCATCAACATAATGAAATCGAGATTTTCACGTTAATGAAACAATGTGGTGTGGTTTATAATCATGAGTTAGTCTAATTAAGAAAAATAATGGAATTAATTAAGTTTTTATATATTGATAAAGTGGAGATTCTAAAAGTTTGAAATAATTAAATATGATTTTGGGTCGTACGAGTATTTGTTTATTTTTATGGTAGTTGTTTATTAATATTTAGCTGAATAAAAAAAAATTGTTGGTTGATAATTACCAGTCGATTGATATATATATATATATATATATATATAATTGCGTATTGAAAAGAAAAGTTATTAGTATCTGATAAAAAGTAATAAAATGCGATTTATTTTGGAAGTAAATTTCTGTTTCTCATTAACCAAATTCTCTAAATAATTCAAGATATCAAATAATGAAGTATAAAGTTCAAATTTCACCATTTCTTTTTTCTGTTTTTATATTAGTTATTGACTAATCATAATTGTTAGTGCTTATTAAAGAGTTTAATGTAATTTATCTCCCTGTGATATTGCAAATGAGCAAAATATTTTCATATGAAAAAAATAAATAACAATTTACCTTCCTGTATTCTTTAAAATAGAATAGTTTACCTCACTGTCTAGGGAAGCAAATTGTTCCATTTTGAAAAATATGGAGATGTAAATTGATTCATTTTAAAAAATGAAGGGAGGTAAATTGCTGTTTTATTTTTCATAGAGGGTAATTTGCACATTTGTAATAGCACAGGGCATTGCATGCATTTTTTCCACTTATTGATTCACATACTTAACACCCAAAAAAAGGCAAAATTATATTTTTAGTCCTGCAACTATAAGTCGTTAGCACTTTTGGTCCTGTAACTTACTCCATTTACACATTTAGTCCTTTTTGACGAATTTTATCCTCAACATCTCACATTTGGTCATTTTTTGGCAAATTTAGTCCTGTATTGATAATTTTGATGCCATTCTCTCTCGAGTAGATATCATTTTATATCCTATAATTATATGTCATCAGGATCAAATTTATCAACATATGACAAAATTTGCCAAAAAAGAACCAAATATGATATGTGTTGGACTAAATTTGTCAAAAAAAGGACTAAATGTGTAAACAAAGTAAGTTATAGGACCAAAACAGCTGCTAACAACCTAAAGTTATAGGATTAAAAATATAATTTTTCCTAAAAGAAATAACTTAAAATCACTAAAATGAAAGATAAAGAAAAAACTTTACCCAACGAGTTAAGAATGTACTAGAGTAATTAAACAGTTTACATTTACGCTTTAATTTTTTTTCCATACGTATGCACCTGCTCACGCACACATTCAGAATTTGAACTCAAGACCTTTAAGAAGAGATCTTGAAGTCCAAAATATTGAATTGTCCCCTAATGAACAATTAAGCTCTCATCGGTCCGCTCGAAAAAGAGATCTTGAAGTCCAAAACGTTGAGCTGTCCCGAAATGGACACTTAACCTCTCATTGGTCCTGGCTTTGAATTATCTTGAAAACATTACAAATTAATCCCCCCCTAGCCTTCTTAACTTTAACTCGTTCACATTATTACCTGTATCTAAAAGAAGAAATTCGAAATACGTAAAAGCTTACTGATACCATGAATGGGTGTACGTGAAACAAAATACTAATAATAGAAAAATCGACCCAAATACTTAAAACATATAATATTTTTCATTCTTCCTAAAAATAATAAGAAAAAAGAGATGATAATAATAATAAAATAAGAAAAAAGTGTGATCTTATAATTGGATGCAGGTGATCTGGGCAGCAAAGAAAAAGGGAGGCACCCAAATCAAAGGCCTAAAATATAGGACCATAGTTCCAAATTTCAGTTTCCAATGAAATCTCAAAGGACCAACATCCTCTCCAACTCCAAAAACCCACGACCACTCTCTTCTAAAACAAACATTTCTTACATTAATTAATAAATAAAAAACATTCTATCTTAAAAATGCATTTAATTAAGATTTTCTTGGTCCCCCTTCCATCCCTTTATTATTATTGTTTTTTTAATAAACTATAGAAAATTAAGAGAAATTATTAGGTGCATCCACACATTTGACAGTGGATATATAAACTCCATTTTGATCAAGTGAAATTTTATATTTATATTAATATATATATATATATATATACATATAGGTGGACCCCATAAGATGATTGGTGGGTCCAAAGGGCCACTAATCAAAATGGTGTGCTTCAAAAATATCATGTGGGTTTTGTTCATTGTAAGGTGTAGGGGGAGCATAATACATTCTATTCTACCACCAACAAAATAAAGAAAAATTCCTAAAAAAAAAGGGAAAAAAAAAGAAAAGAAAAGAGAAATGGTAAAAAGGGTTTTGCAAGGTGGCCTAAAAAGACTGATTTTTGGCATAGTAGAAAGGTATGGAATGCAAAATACAAAGAATCCCATCATTTCAAAAATCCCCTTTAAAAGAAGAGGAGAAAACAAGAAGATGTGTGTGTGTGTTCATGGTAAAGAGTATGTGTATCTAGGGGAAAACAACACACACTTACACACACATTTCAATGACAAGAGAGGGCGAGTGAAGGAACAAAGTCAGTTGCTCGAGGAGGAAAAAGAGGGAATCAAGAAGAATCCAAAACGGGTTAAATACAATTTACTCCCGTAATATAAAAAATGGGTAAAAAATTTTCTATGAAAATTAACACAGTAAATTATTCTCCGTATTTTGAAAAATAGAACAAATTGCCCTTTTGTGTTTTCTTTTAATAGGGACTAATTTTTTCATTTCCTAAAACACAGGGTAAATTGCATTTAATCCTATCCAAAACACCACTCAAATTAAAGACTTAACCACTTTCCATTAATCCAAATGGCAGAAGAAAGAAGAAAACAATGTAAAGAAGGGAAAATTCTTGCTTGAGTCAGGTTTGGTCGAACCAAACCAATCATGGACCCCTACCCACATAAAAGGGAGGAGGAAATAAGCCTTGGTGAACCCATGCAGTCGACTGGGAGACGGCGGGGCGATTAGTAACCTGTACGAAAAGCAAGCTAAGAAAACGAACGCTGGAACCTGAAACAAGAGGACAAAAGAATAAGTGTATCGCAGTTGCTATGTGATTGGTCACTTTTCTTGAACCGCATACCAATCCCACGACAGTGTACGGCACTTGTTATGTTATTGGTTCAAATTTGATCGAGTTAGGTAAAGGCTAGAATTTCTCATCAAAAAATGTGAACTTATTATAAATATGTTTTTAGGTGTCCTAATCGTAGTCAATATGGTCAAATGTAATATTACATACAACAAACAAATGAACTCAAATCCTAACATCATTTGACAACATTTCCTTTCTCTTTTTGTTTGCACATAAAGCGTTTCTTTTTTAGCAGAAAATGAGATAGTAAGGTGAGGTCATGAGGATTTCATTTCATCTCTCTCTCTTGTAAGGGGAAAAGGGCTCTTGTTTTTAGCCTTTTAATTTAAGTTTCTTTATTCCTTTCTGCCCATTAAACTATGGAAAAAAAATGGCAGATTACCAATCATCCTTTCCCCTCTATAGGAAACAACCATCATTGCTCCCAACAATCCTTTTCCAACCTTAGAAACCTGTGAGCTTCTTACAATTTAAGTAGCACCACTTCTTACAACCTTTTTCTCTGTCTCTCCTCCTCCTCCTCCTCTTGGATTGACTGTCCTCCTAACTTTGAAACTTCATTTTCTATGATGGATCCTTCCTCCACAAACTCTGTCAATGGCTTCTACAATTTCCTGACTCGTGGGATTGATGATCTTGAACGTGTCTTCCTGTCTAATAACTTCATGTCTGTACAGTTCTTGCAGAGAGTCTTGTCCCTTTTGAGATCCTCCCACAGTCAGTTGACTCTTCTTGTCCAGAAACTCCACCTCCCTGTCGGAGAAAAATGGCTTGATGAGTACATGGATGAGAGTTCCAAGCTCTGGGAAGTTTGCCAAATCCTTAAAAATGGCGTTTCAGGCATGGAGAACTACTACTCTGCAGGCCTCAACATCACTTCCTCTCTTGATTCCCATCGCCATTTGAGCCCACAGCTTTCTCGTCAGGTAAACCAACACACAAACACACACTGTCACAGCCCATCAAGATTCAACTGATGGATAAAGTTCATTTCTTGATGATAAAAACAGGTGATTCGGGCTATATCAGGATGCAGAAGAGAGGCTGTGGGGCTGGAGGAGGAGAACAGGTCGCTGATGGAGACAAGAATTGAGCCACTCTGTCTGAAATTTGATGAGACAGTCTCAATTGAATCGAATTTGAATGGATTCAATGGGTTCAGGGGAGTGTTGTATGCAATGAGAAATGTCAGTTCACTTCTCCTGATGATTTTGCTGTATGGTTTAGTTTACTGCTGGCCCGAATCGAATTCTCCAGGAAATGGATATGAAGGGTGCCTGTTCTTTGGATCAGCCTTCATGATCTCAACAGCCAGGCTGCAGCAGAGGGTGGCATCTGAGATCAATCAGATAACGGGCCGGCCCGGCGTCCTTCTGTATGAGTTTAGGCGATCAAGAGCTGCCCTGGATGAACTGAGAGGAGAGCTTGAGAGGAAATGCTCACAGGGGATCTTGGAGTGGGAATCAGAAGTTGTAATAAGAGAAAGAGTGGAAAACTTGAAGGGTTGCTTTGGAATTTTGAGGGCTGGAATTGAGAACATAATTGGACAGCTTGATGATTTTTTTGATGAAATTGTTGAAGGAAGGAAGAAGCTCTTGGATTTCTGCAGCCACAGGTAGATAAAATTAGGAGCCTTTTAATTCAAGAAAATGGCCCCCAAGGAAAAAAAAAAAAACCAGAAAAAGAAACACAATTGTAGGAAATATCAGTAGTTGGTTGCTTGTAACTTATTTCAATCTTTAGTCTTTTCTTCTTCCTATCTCTCTTTTGAGCCATTTTTCCTCCACCCCAAATTTGACCGAATCACACAATAAGTGTACCGTATTTGTCGTATGATTGGTTTAGGTCCCGTCAAATCAAGTTTGAATCAGAATAGATACCTTTCTTTCTTTCCAAGAACTCTAAGAAAGAAAAGACATGGTTTTCAGGTAATGAAGCATGAGAATCCAATAAAGAAAAATGCAAATTAGTAAGAAAAGGAGACATGACAGGACAATAACAAGCTGTAAAATGCAGAAGAAACAGATTTGAGGCAAGCACAAAAGTAGTACCTCTCTGTTTCTGTTTCGGTTTTCCATAAAAAGAAAGCAGGGAAAAAATAAATAAATAAAAGAAAGAAAGAATGGAAACTTCTTTCTTGTTATTCAAACAGGTGGCTGGGGGAGAGACAAAAGGTCAAATCTTGAGTTATTTTATTGCATTATTTTACTATTACATAAGTCAGTGTCTGTATCTGAGTATTTACTTGACTTTGCCAAACATTAACTGATGATTCCAGTAGCATAAGAATGATGAGAATGGAGGCTTTGGGACAGAAGAAAGACTGTTTGGATTCCTGTTTCTTGGCTTTAATGTCAAAAGCAAGTGCAATTTTTGCACTCTGGAAAGCTTTTCTTTTGTCTGATGATGAAAATTTTTCTCAACTCAAACAGCCCATTTCTCATCTTCTCTCTCTCTCTCTCTCTCTCTCTCTCTCACACACACACACACATGTACAGAGAGACAGAGAAGCATACAACACACTTGCATCAATTCCAAGATGATTTTATTCTCTTGGTTGCCGTTTTCTTTCCACTTTTTGGGGTGGACTGTGGGGGGCAAAATAATACTGTTATTACAATAATATATAAAAATTTACAGACACCCAATCTCTCTCTCTCTCTCTACCTGCTAACTGGATGTCATGCTTTTGTTCCCTTGCCAGAAATTCATGCGCTGCCTGTCTTAAGGGGTTTTCTTGAATACAATTACTTGAATAAAGAGATACATAACTGCAAATAATGCTTTGCTGCTGCTGGTTTTGGCAGCATAATCTGTTCCAACTTGTTGAAGACCAGTTTTAAGGATACATTCATACTTTATTCAAACATATGAGCAGGATCTCATAGTAATTTCCTTTTGATGTCTCGTTCAACCGTCCGTGATGGAGCAGAAGCAATTGAAAGTAAAAAATAATGAGAACACGTTTTCGAAACTCTAGAAAGTCATGTTGGAAAGTAAAAATAGTTTATATCCTAATCCTAGTAGAGGTAAAACAAACCTAAAACTGTCTAGAATTCGAACTGTCTCAAATACCTAAGAGACTCGATCCAAAAATAAACTACCACGGTAGCAATATTTCAATAAAATATTAGGACCAAAAGAAAATTATAAAAAATAAGAAAAATATAAAGAATCACCCAGATGGTGGTCGAAACGATGGAATTTTGCGATGATCGATGGCCCCTCACGACACAAGAGGTGAGGGGTGGGATTCTTCTTTCGAAGACGATCGAAAGGGTGGGTGGCACGTTCAGTAACCCCAACCAGATCAAAAGTTATGGCAGTTTGAAGTTCCACCATCAAACAACGCAAACAAACCACTTGAACCTTCGACTTACGCCTATCCAAACGTTCTAAAAACACATCCGTCTCTTGTTCTACATCAGTCCAAGAATTCAAAATCAGACCAAACAGGCCTGGGAGTTCAATGCAGAAAAATTCACCGAACCAATCCGCATCGACCGTTAGATGTCAAGCTCAAGTTTAACAAAGAGATTTTAGCCACTAATAGCTGATCTAGACACATTATTCACTGTCCAATTTTGGAGTTCAAGAACACCTCTCCATTGTCCATCTGCCCATCTTTTCATTAACTAGACATGCTGAAGAAAGATGAATTAAAAGAGAAGAAACTGGAGTTCCATAACAAGAACATCAGATTCAGGGTAATGAGCAAACTACTAACTACAATGGCAATGGGACACCGTCTCAACGTTGAGGGCTTCTCCGGAGCCAAGATCATAATGTTAGACGATTACCAGATCTTCGTCGACATGATTGATATAGATACTAATTCGTAAAGCAATCTCCGGAGCCAAGATCATAACGTTAGACAATTCGCATGCACTCTCCACATTCAGGCTATTACCAGCAAGAATTCATGTTGACAATATGCAGTGTAGTGCAACTTTCTCCAGAATCTGCAGCTACACAACCTCATCAGTGTGCAGCGAAATTGCCCAATGAGAGAAGCAGACTAATTAACAAAGGGCCATCGAAACAAGGAGTGCAGATGACAATTGCCATTCACCTGGATTAGCATTCAAAAACATAAGAATTTTCAGACATCTTAAAGGTGAAAGTAGAATTTCTCAGTTGTGGTCTGAAATCAAGAACATAGGATCACTTAGTCTAAAAATTTTCCGATCCCACGAACTGGTTCTGCATCGACTTTTGACTTGACGAATAATGTCTAGCCACTCTTAAGTACATATCTTCCAAAGTTCCAATCTTGGATCCCTTTTTTTCACTCTTTCATCCTCTTCACTAGTGCAAGAAATCAGAATGCATCAACTTCCTGAATCAATTATATTGCAAGTGCAATGAACTAGCCGCTGCAATTCAAGGAAAGTGACCGGCATAAGTACCACACATGTGAATGGTTTGGTTTGGCCTGATTCGGGTAAGAATTTTCCCAATTTCTAAAACTCTCATAAACGCTTAAGTAAAATATATCTATTAATTCCTAACCATAGGCATATTCACATCACAATCAAGAACAGAACAGAAGAACTGTTAGCTTAAGCAATATAGAGAAACACACAAAAGTAAGAAACTGGTATAAGCTACAAAACCTGATACTACATACACACAAGAACAACAAGTTAACTGAAATCACGAACGAAAATATAAATTTTCATCACATAGGTTAGTGATATGTATATGTATAGACAAACAAAGTGATTCTATTTACATTTTAAACAAGACATCTTAAGGGTAGGAATAGCAGCAGCAGAAACAGCGGCAGCAGCGTCTAAAGCAGCTACAATAAAAATACCGAAATGGGCTTCCGCGATTTCCATGGTTTGATGTAGCTGATGAAGAATTGCGGGCAGCCCCTGGAATTTCCATTGAACTGCTCTGCTGATAGCTATTGTGTGTGTGTGTGTGAGAGAGAGAGAGAGAGAGAGAGAGAGAGAGAGAGACGATCAACTGATTTACACGCAGCTAAAGTCGCTAAATATTAGGAAATCGTGTAGATAAAGGGCGATTAACATCCTTCTTTTACTTATCCCAATTAGAAGTTCAATATAAATATAGTCTAGAACAGTAAATTAATATAAATAAGGGGTTTTATTATTATTATTATTATTATTGTTGTTGTTGTTGTTGTTATTATTATTCTAAAAAAAATTAAAATAGTTAAGTTGTAGTAATCACGATAGATCCCACCAAGCAAACTAGTGGAAGCTATTAAAATTGGGTTTAATGCAATTTACCTCCCTGTGATATTGCAAATGAGCAAATTACCTCCTATGAAAGATAAATAGCAATTTACCCCCATCTGTTTTCCAAAATGAAGCAATTTACCTCCCTGTCTAGGGGGGTAAATTGCTTTATTTTGAAAAATACAAGGGGGTAAATTGCTTCATTTTAAAAAATACAAGGAGGTAAATTGCTATTTATTTTTTCATAGGAGGGTAATTTCCACATTTGCAATATCACAGGGGGGTTGTTTGCATTTTTCCCTATTAAAATTTGGAGGGAATTACATTTTTGGTACCACAGTGTAGGGGGTTCTGCAAGTTTGATACCATATTTTTCCAATTGACCAAATTTAGTATCATATAAAAGCGTTCAGTTGCATTATACATATCGTCGTTAACTTCTTAACGTAGGGGTCACGTGAGGAGCACGTGGCCGTTAAAAAAATATGAGAAAATAACATTTTTGGTACCACACGATAGGGCTCTTTGCATAGATGGTACCATGTTTTTCTAGTTAACCAAAAATAATATCGTACAAACGGGTCGTTTGCACAATAGATACATTCTTTATCGGAACCTAATTTCTTGATTTTACTCAAATTATAGAATGTTATTATTGAATTACACAATAGGGATAGGTTATGACGCCCAAATGTCAAATTAGCCGCACGTGTTGGAGTTAGAGTTAGGTTATGGGGTACTTTTTTTTTTCCCCAACAATAACTCTATTTCACCCTTTAACTTAATTCTAACTCCAACACATTGACTTGTCACTAGGCGTGTAATACCCAAACCCAGACTCATTATGATAGCTATTACCATGACATAGACACAATATTTTTCATTAGGCCCAGATCTAGATCCAGACTTTGATCCTACCCATTGAAATAAAAATTTTGGTTATAGGTAGGGCCTAGACTCTAAAATACTCGCGGGTATGAGTGATGTATGGAAAAGAATTATAGAATTTTTTGTTAAATCAATCAATTAGATTTACTTGATATCTTAAAATTCTTAAATCTTGTACATATTTTATTAATATTTTTTTACGTATTAATATTTTGAAAAAAATTGCTTGAGTTTTCATTTTTATTTTCGTAATGATAACTCCAAATTAAGTTTCAAATAAATTAATTTGAACATAAAGTGATAGTTTAAAAAATAAAAAGAAAATTAAATTTGCTAAACTCGAGTAATATACAAAATAGATATTTTTCGTTTGATTTTGAATCATAAAAAGTCATCAAATGAAAGTTGAACGCAAATTCAAATGGATAAAAAAATTATACCAAAGTTAAAATGCACGGTACCAACTATGCACAGAGCTCTACAGTATGGTGCCAAAAATGCGATTCTCTCGCATTTTCTAACGGCCACGTGCTCCTCACATGCCTTTTCCATTAAGAAGTTAACGGCGGTATGTACTTTGCAACTAAACTCCTTTATATGGTACCAAACTTGATCAACAGAAAAAGCATGGTACTGAACTTGCAAGACCCCATATACTGTGGTATCAAGCAAACTAGTGGAAGCTATTAAAATTTGTGATTTGATGGATTGAACATTTATATTAGGGATAATTACACTCCTCTCTCTCGAGGTTTGGTGTAATTACACATAAACTCCCTATGGTTTGAAAAATTACACTTAGTACCCTTACTTCTATTTTCATCCAACAAATAGATAATTCAATTAATAAAATTGACAAAATTTGATGATATCAACAGAAAAATTGAAAAAAAATCCATTTTTGCCCTTGGTTGACTTATTGGAGTCAAATATATATATATATATATATATATATTTATCAAACTATCCTTATATATTTCACACAATTATGCTTCTGAGTTGTCTTTATAATTAAATTAAATCATAAGGTAAATAGTGTAATATATTTAATATATTTAAATTATTATTATATAGAATAATTATTAATTAACAAATAAATTAGATCGGTCAAAATAAATTTAGCTCTTAACATATATATACACTATCTTTTTTTTTTTAATTTGAATATATTTATACACTACAAAGCTATATATATACCCTATATTATGTAGTTTAACTAAATATTCTAGAAGACATACATTCTGATAACTCAATAGTACAAACACATCACTATGATAACATCTATCTATTAATCTATATATTTGAAGGAAGTCTTTGACTTCAATAGTTCAATTTTGACCAAAATTCTAATTTTTTAGAATTTTGAGTTTTTTTAATTGTAAAGATATTATATTTGGTAGGTAGGCATTAATAGTATATGTTATAATTTTCAATGTATTTGGCCTCTTTAAATTACATCCCTTATTAATTTATTGTTATATTTTTTTGATTTTGAGAATATTGATTCTAACATATATATACATATATATCATCCACCGCACATATATATTTGTAGTATGCACTGTATATATCGATTTTTTTAAAGAGTTTAAATAATTTTAAAATGTTTTTTTTTCTTAAATGCATGATGAGCTTAGCATCAAAATATTATTTACCTTTAATTTATACTTTTGAATATGATCTCCTTGATTTTAGTTCATCACTTAAATTTTCAAAATTTAATTAGTTTTTTCCTATTTATCAATAAAGCATTAATAGAAATATAACTTCCTCATAGAATTAGTGTAGTTTTAGAGTTGGATTTAAAAATAGAGTATTTTGACTTTATATACATATATCAATTTTATCTATTTGAAATTCATAATTTTGGATATGATCATCTTTATCTTAGCTCAACACTTATTTTCAAAAGTGGGTTAAGTTTTTTATTGACATTTTTGCAAATGCTAATTTGTGAAAATTTTGAATTTTTTAATTATAATAATATTCCTATTGGTACATACGAATTTCCATATATATAAATTTTCTAAAATCTAGTCATCTACTTATTAAATGCCATTTATATCTGTTTAATTATTAAATTCTAAATATTATAATTTGTGATATAATTTTTATTATAATATAATATTTTGTTTAGAAATTGTTTTCTTTCTATGGTTCCTAATTATAATATGATACCCTTTTTGTTTTATATAATAATTTATTGATTGTTAATTTTGTCTTTTGTTTATTCAATCCACATATAAAATATGAAGGGATTTGTTGAGATTATAACTTTTATTTTATATATAATACTAAAATATTATATTAGGTAGCATATTTAATTTTGGAATAATTGAATTCAACCACTAAAATCAATTTCTAATTGTGCTAAACAAATATTTCGATGTATTTAACCATTTATGTATATGTCATATTGGATAACATAATTAATTTTGGAATCATTGACTTCAACCATAAAAATAATTTCTAATTATGCTAAAATAATCTTTCTATATATTAAAAAATTTATGTTTTAAATCAATTATTTCTCCATAAATTCTTTTCAAATTTTCTTTTGTAATATTTTGGCTATCTTATATAGAAATTAAATAAATTAATTGCTAAAATTGCGACATCATTGTGTAACTAATAAATAATCACTAAAAATTTGCCTAATACCATGCAATTAATCAAGGGTCCTAGCAGGGATGTATTAACACCTAATAAGGAGGCTCCTGTACAATTAAGAAGGTCTAGTAGGCCAAAGGCCTGGATGGCTGAAGGATTTTGAATGCTCCCTCTCTCAAGAGGATAATGTGTTAGATAAAGTATCTTTTTCACTTGAATACAGCTGCTTCGTAGACTCTATTTCTGAATTGCAGGAACCAAAGAACTATGATGAGGCAGTGAAGAAAGAAGAGTGGAGGGATGCCATGAGAGCAGAAATCCACGCACTTGAGAAGAATGGAACTTGGCAACTCACTTCACTTCCAGCTAACAAAAGGGCCATTGGCTGCAGATGGATCTACAAGGTGAAACACAATGTCGATGGATCGGTGGAGAGATGCAAGGCAAGACTTGTAGCAAAGGGCTACAGTCAAGTTGAAGGGGTGGACTACAATGACTGCTTTGCTCCAGTAGCTAAGGCAGTGACAATTAGGGTGTTGTTGTCAATTGAGGCTTCGAATGGATGGCCTTTGCATCAGATTGATATAAACAAGCATTCCTGCATAGGACACTCGAGGAGGACATTTACATGGAGGTACCAGAGGGGTACAAGGTGCCTCAGGGGAAAGTTTGCAAACTCAAGAAATCTTTGTATGGGCTGAAGTACGCTTCAAGGCAGTGGAACCAAGTGTTTACAGAGAAGATGGAGAATTTTGGATTCAAGTAGTCAAGGAATGATCACTGCCTATTCATCAAAGGATCAGGTTTGAATTTGGTGATTTTATTAGTGTATGTTGATGATATCTTGATCATGGCTGCCAAGGAGGAAAGAATCAAAGAAGTAAAAGACTACGTTCATGGGATTTTTACCATCTGGGATTTAGGGCCAACAAGATACTTCCTAGGAATAGAATTGGCTAGGTCGGCAGCAGGATTAGTTGCTAGACAATGAAAACCCACTGGCAGACCCTTCGAGGTATAGAAGGTTGGTTGGAAGGCTGCTTTACCTAAGCTTCACAAGACCTGACATATCTCATGCAACACAACAACTAAGCCAGTTCCTACAGTCACCTTGCAAATCACATTGGGATGCAGCTACCCATGTGGTGAAGTATCTCAAAGGGTCATCAGATACATGTTTGTTTTTTTCGGTTAACAATGATTTAGCACTAACTGCGTACTCTGATGCAGATTGGGCTGCATGCTTGGACTCAAGAAGGTCACTAACAGGATTTTGCATATTTTTGGGAAAAACGCCAATTTCTTGGAAAACGAATAAACAGGGCACAATTTCAAAATCCACAGCTGAAGCGGAATATAGGAGCATGGCATCCACAGTATGTGAGCTTACATGGATCACATTTCTGCTGGAGGACTTGGGGATTGAAGTCAGGAAGCCTATACCATTTTACTGTGACAACAAGGCTGCGCTTCACATAACAGCCAATCCCGTATTCCATGAAGGCACAAAGCATCTAGAAATTGATTGTCATATTGTGAGGGACAAGTATAAAGAAGGACTTATTTCGCCTATGCATGTTAATTCAAGCATGCATGTGGCGGATGTGCTCACCATAGGCTTGTCAAGCTCCAATTTTAGGAACATGTTGTCCAAGTTGAACTTGGTGAACTTCAACCCAAGTTCATCTTGTGGGGGGCTGCTAAAACCCCTCACAATTGTGACTTTCCAAAGTTTGAGCTAAGTTGCTACTTACTCAAGCACGTTTCTTCAAGCCTAGCAACTTAGCAGTTGTATTTAACGCATTAGTTTATTTTCTATTGATAGTCTGTTTTAGTAGGTTAATTAATGCAGTTAAGTTGTTAGGGTTAGTTTATAGTAGTCTTACTCCTATAAATAACACGCAAGCACTGTACATTCATTATTCGATTTTCTGCTTTACTAAAAGGAGTACCTTCAAGAATATTTCAAGCTCTCTTCTAATGGCTTCTCAATATATTTTCATGATGGCTATCTTTTATGCTTCCTTCGTTTCTCAGCATGGTATCAGAGCCATCAATGGATGGTCTCTGATCCTGCTTCCTTGATTTCTTGAAGTTTTTTTTTACCCTAGAAATTTTCTGTTCGTTTCGCTCTCATTCTTCTTGCATCTGTGAGAAGTATTTGATAATGGCCGATAAGAATGTTTTGGGAAACCCACCTGGTGCAGCTGCAGAAAATAAGCCTCAAGACTTTCCAGAGGCACTGCAGTTACATACATGAGACAACCCAGGAATCAACCTGGTTTCTGCCCTTCTTGATGGCTCCAACTTCCTTTCTTGAAGTCGCTCCGTTCGATTGGCACTTAGGGCCAAATCTAAGCTTGGTTTTATTGATGGGACCTGCGAAAAACCACAGATGTAGAAGCATTTGAGCAGTGGGAGAAGGTTGACTGTATGGTAGTCTCGTGGCTTCTAAATTCAATTGGGAAGGATATCACTGAGGGTTTCCTATACACAACCTCAGCTCGTGAGTTGTGGCTTGAATTAGAGTCACGCTATGGTGAAAGTAACGGGCCTCTGCTGTATCAATTACAGAGGCAAATATTGTTTATTGCCCAATGGGATCTGGGAATTGCCACATATTTCAACAAACTAAAGAGGTTATGGGATGAACTGGGGTGTTTGAATCCATTGCCATCCTGCACCTGTGGAGCTGCCAAAGCTCTTGCTGACCAGAATGCCTCCAGTCAATTGTTACAATTCTTGATGTGTCTCAATGACTCCTATGATCACGTCAAGAATCAGGTACTCTTGATGGATCCTTTACCGACTATAGCTAAAGCATATTCTATGTTCCTCTGGGTAGAGAAACAAAGGGAAGTGTCCTCAGTCACTACACTCCATGATGGAGCCATGAATGTGAGGAATCTTGATGATCTTGGACGTGGTGTGGCCAATGGTGGCAAAGACGGAGCAATGAATGCAAGAAACTACAATGGTCCCAGACAAGGAACAAGATCGAGGGACAACCAAGAAAGAAATTCACAGTTCTGTAATCATTGCAATCGAACTGGGCATACCAGGGAAACTTGCTTCCGCTTGAACGGATACCCTGAGTGGTATCGAAACTTGATGGAACAAAAAAGAAGGAGGGCAAGTAACACACCAGGGAGGGCCCTCAGCTCCACTTATGAGAATGGAGAGACTAGTTCCCAGACTTCTAACAACACCAATCAACCTACTGGTAATTTGGCAAAGGTTGTGAGGACTGAATTGAGGAGAATAATGTAAGAACAGGGCAACATGACAGACAACAACACTCATTTGGCAGAATATGAGGACTTTGCAGATGCATTTCTCAACTTAACTCCTACCTATTTGATTCCTGAAAAATATTGAATAATTGACAGTGGGGCTTCGGCCCATATGTGTACCGATATCTCTCTATTTACCAATCTAAGACCTCTTAAGAGACCTGCGTATGTGACATTACCTGATGGAACTAAGAAATCTGTAGTGCAAGAAGGAGATGTTCAATTTACAAGAGATTTTAAACTTGAACATGTGTTACATATCCCTACTTTTAAGCACAACCTTATTTCTGTTAATAAATTGTGTGATGATGCTAATATGTGTGTCAAGTTTACAAAGCAATGCTGTGCCTTGCAGGACCCTCTGACTAAGAGGACTATAGCTATAGGAGAGCAGGTAGGAAAGCTTTACCTGCTGGATAAAGACTCATTTTCTAAAGCTGCAAATGGACAGACTCATATAGATAGGGCTTTGCATACTTCTGTAATCGATGTTAATAGCAATTTTACTGTCTGGCATAAAAGGTTGGGGAATGCATCCCCTGATATATTGAAACATTTACAATTCTTGAGGAATAAAAGATGTGATTTGTCCATTTGTGAAATTTATCCACTGGCTAAAAAGCACAGATTACCTTTTCCTTTGAGTACTTCTAAAACTGATGTTGTCTTTGATCTCATTCACTTGGATATTTGGGGTCCTTGTAGGGAAGCCTCTTGGTCTAATACGCCTTATATGTTGACTATAGTGGATGATCACAGTAGATAGAGCAACTTGGGTTTTCTTGTTACAACACAAGTCCCAAGCCTTACAGAAACTTAAGTATTTCTTTAACATGATTGACAGGCAGTTTTATGCAAAAATTAAGAAAGTTAGATCAGATAATAGCACAGAATTTACTAACAATGAATGCCAAGAATTTTTCCTGGGACAAGGTGTTATACACCAAAGAACTTGTGTGTACTCCTCACAACAAAATGGTGTTGTGGAGCGAAAGCACCAACACATTTTACAAGTGGCTAGAGCTTTATTATTCCAAGCTAATCTACCCAAGAAATTTTGGGGTGAGGCCCTTTTAACAACCACAAATATCATAAATAGACTACCTACTCCTATACTAAACTGGAAAACACCCTATAAAGTTCTACGTAATAAAGGTGTTGTTTATGATCAATTCAAGGTTTTTGGATGCCTTGCTTTTGCAACCAATGTTTGGCCTCACAAAGGAAAGTTTGATGTACGTGCTCACATATGTGTATTTTTAGGGTATGCATATGGGTAAAAGGGATATAAATTGATGGATTTGGACTCGAAAAACATGCTTATTTCAAGGGATGTTACTTTCTGTGAAGGGGTGTTTCCTTACAAGGAAAGCAAACCCACTGAACTTTGCTTACCTCTACCTACCCTTGACTGTGACACTTCTAATATCAAGGGTCCTAGCAGGGATGTATCAACACCTAATAAGGAGGCTCCTGTACAATTAAGAAGGTCTAGTAGGCAGACACAAAGGCTTGGATGGCTGAAGGATTTTGAATGCTCCCTCTCTCAAGAGGATAATGTGTTAGATAAAGTATCTTTTTCACTTGAATACAGCTGCTTCGTAGACTCTATTTCTGAATTGCAGGAACCAAAGAACTATGGTGAGGCAGTGAAGAAAGAAGAGTGGAGGGATGCCATGAGAGCAGAAATCCACGCACTTGAGAAGAATGGAACTTGGCAACTCACTTCACTTCCAGCTAACAAAAGGGCCATTGGTTGCAGATGGATCTACAAGGTGAAACACAATGCCGATGGATCGGTGGAGAGATGCAAGGCAAGACTTGTAGCAAAGGGCTACAGTCAAGTTGAAGGGGTGGACTACAATGACTGCTTTGCTCCAGTGGCTAAAGCAATGACAATTAGGGTGTTGTTGTCAATTGTGGCTTCGAATGGATGGCCTTTGCATCAGATTGATATAAACAATGCATTCCTGCATTGGACACTCGAGGAGGACATTTACATGGAGGTACTAGAGAGGTACAAGGTGCCTCAGGGGAAAGTTTGCAAACTCAAGAAATCTTTGTATGGGCTGAAGTACGCTTCGAGGCAGTGGAATCAAGTGTTTACAGAGAAGATGGAGAATTTTGGATTCAAGTAGTCAAGGAATGATCATTGCCTATTCATCAAAGGATCAGGTTTGAATTTGGTGATTTTATTAGTGTCTGTTGATGATATCTTGATCATGGCTGCCAAGGAGGAAAGAATCAAAGAAGTAAAAGACTACGTTCATGGGATTTTTACCATCAGGGATTTAGGGCCAGCAAGATACTTCCTAGGAATAGAATTGGCTAGGTCCGCAGCAGGATTAGTTGCTACTCAAAGAAAATACACTCTAGACATAATCAAGGATGCAGGACTGAGCCATTGCAAATCAGTGGTAACTCCTACGCCTGTAGGTCTTAAGCTGGTGACAGACAATGAAAACCCACTGCCAGACCTTTCGAGGTATAGAAGGTTGGTTGGAAGGCTGCTTTACCTGAGCTTCACAAGACCTGACATATCTCATGCAACACAACAACTAAGCCAGTTCCTACAGTCACCTTGCAAATGACATTGGGATGCAGCCATCCATGTGGTGAAGTATCTTTAAGGGTCATCAGATACATGTTTGTTTTTTTCGGTTAACAATGATTTAGCACTAACTGCGTACTCTGATGCAGATTGGGCTGCCTTCTTGGACTCAAGAAGGTCACTAACAGGATTTTGCAAAACGAAGAAACAGGCCACATTTTCAAAATCCACAGCTGAAGCGGAATATAAGAGCATGGCATCCACAGTGTGTGAGCTTACATGGATCACATTTCTGCTGGAGGACTTGGGGATTGAAGTCAGGAAGCCTATACCATTTTACTGTGACAACAAGGCTGCGCTTCACATAACGGCCAATCCTGTATTCTATGAAGGCACAAAGCATCTAGAAATTGACTGTCATATTGTGAGGGACAAGTATAAAGAAGGACTTATTTCGCCTATGCATGTTGGTTCAAGCATGCATGTGGCGATGTGCTCACTAAAGGCTTGTCAGGCTCCAATTTTAGGAGCATGTTGTCCAAGTTGAACTTGGTGAACTTCAACCCAAGTTCATCTTGTGGGGGGCTGCTAAAACCCCTCACAATTGTGACTTGACCAAAGTTTGAGCTAAGTTGCTACTTACTCAAGCACGTTTCTTCAAGCTTAGCAACTTGGCAGTTGTATGTAACGCATTAGTTTATTTTTCTGTTGATAGTCTGTTTTAGTAGGTTAATTAATGCAGTTAAGTTGTTAGGGTTAGTTTATAGCAGTCTTACTCCTATAAATAGCACACAAGCACTGTACATTCATTATTCGATTTTCTGCTTTACTAAAAGGAGTACCTTCAAGAATATTTCAAGCTCTCTTCTAATGGCTTCTCAATATATTTTCATGATGGCTATCTTTTATGCTTCTTTCGTTTCTCAGCAAAGCCTTTTGAGTTTGAAATTAGATGATGTCCACATTTTCTCATCTCATTTAACTATATGTAGTGGGATTTTTTTTTTTTAAAAAAAAAATTTGTTCAAGTTTTTGTCATAGTTTAATTCTAATTCTAATTTCTTTTTTAATTTTCTCGATAAATTTAACTTCTATTTGAATTTTTATTTGTTGCTTAATGTATTTTCTACATTTCATGCTTAAGTTTTTAGCATGTTATTCCAAGCAACTTACGACAAATTCATTTATTTTATTTTATGCGTTCACAAGTTTCAAGAAGTCTTTTGAGTTTGAGATTACGAACTAATATTTTAGTCTATGGGTGAAACAATAGCATACGGGGTAATAAAGATTTGGACCAAAAGTAGCAAAGAGTGAACACCGATAGAGATTTTACTATATAATTTTGATTAGAAAAAAATACAAATATTATATTAAATAGTTGAACAAAAGAAGCACAATTAATATTGAAAAGTCTTAACAAAATGAATAAAATAATTGATATATATATATATATATATATATATTTCTACATAATAATTTAATAATTACTTGTATGCACAAGTAAGATATATATATTTGATTCATTTTTTATAGTGATAACTTTGTAAATTTGTCAGCAGACTTTCAGATATTAATTTGAAGAATTACATTAATTTTGTATTTGTGATCAATTGTTATTTTTCTTATGATTTAGTGGGCTTCCATGACACCTAAGTTATGGAAATAGGATAATACATAATATCGTTTAAGCAAAACTAACTCATTATGTTTGATATTTTATAATCTTTTCTTTTGCTAAAATTATTTTTTTATTAGTTTTATTATATTTATAATTAATAATAATGTTTTTTTTTATACGTTACTCCTTCAGTATTGATTAGTTACTTGAAGTTCTATAATATTCACATATTTTTTTCTCTTTTGGTAATAATTCTATAGAAGTAATGATACCATACTATTAGTTTTATGATAGAAAATTATGTTATATAGTGACATTATATAATAAGATGATGTAATATTGATATGCGATTTTGTTACATAGATATTAGTATAAAAACTAATTTTTTATTAAAATAATTTATGTTCCATCCAACAATTATATTAGAAGAGTCAATAAAACTAAATAATTAATGAAAATTTAAGTTTATTAGATGTATATCTCTTCATTCTTATTTTGATAATTGTAAATTTTTGTAATTTGATTGATATTGATTAATTGTGATTTTGAGAAAAAAAAATTATATTATTGATCTTATTCAAACTAAAAAAAAAATGAACTTTTACATATTTTTTTTGGTAAGACATAACTATAGGCATAATTAAATTAAACCCGTGCATAACACGGGACACACGCTAGTAACTATAGTATTTACATCCTTTGTGATATTTTAATAATAGAAAAAAATATTCCCTGCAATTGTCTTTTTAGTCTAAATTGTATGTTCATTTCTACACATATAGGGCACCAATTTTATCTTTTTAGTCTCTCAAATTTTCATGTTCTTTTTTAGTTTTTTTTAGCCACATATTATGGGTAGAAAGGTAAATTGATTACTTTTGTTAGAGGTCTTGACATCTTTTATAACCAGGATACTAAATGTAATTTTTCAAACCACAAAAAATTTATGTATAATTACATCAGACCTCAGGAAAGGGAACTGTAATTATCCCTTTATAATTATCAAATGCTATTAAGATAACATAATTAGATCGATCCCACCATTTGGACTAACTAACAAACAATGACAAGCATAGCACCTCATAGTCAATGATTATAAATTACTAACTATTCATACATTTAAATGTTTATTTTTAAACTTATCAATTATCTAGAAAAGTCATTTAAGAAGTGTAGGTATGTCCAAATATAGTTTGTATTATATGTCTAAATTAGTCATACTTGTCACAACACTATAAATTGGGATCATTTAAACTATATTACTTTAAATTGTTACAACATTGTAAATTGATGTTATAAACATGGGTGTATTGTATGTGTATTTACTTTTAAATTTATATTTTTTAATTTAAAAAAAAAATTCGCAGCAAACACTCATTGACGTAAAACCAACGTGCGATAGATACAAAATTGTAATAGAAGATGCAAACATATATTGCAAGGTCGACTCTTCTCGTGGTAAACCCGTGCCAAATTTGATTTAGAGGGTGTTTGGCGAGCTCATCGAATTTTTAAAACATCTTATAAGATATTTGAGGGTTTGAATATGCTACAAGATGTTAGAAAAATATCTTATAATAAACTCTAAAACATCTTAAATAAATTTCTAGAAAAATATCTTATAAGTTCTAAAAATAAGATGTTAGAAATCTTACAAGCTCTTTAAAAAAAAATGTAAGGAGTTGTCAACTTATTTCTAATATCTTAACAAATTCTTTTAGATTAATTACAAATTTGTCATTATTAACATCTTATAAGCTCCATAATTTTCTTTTATCCAAACAGTTCACGAACTTATTTTGAAAATAAAATCTAACATTTTATTAACTCTAAAAACAACTTATAAGATGTACGAACTTATAAGATGTAAGCCAAATACCCTTTTACTCTTACTCTTGAGCCTAATGTAGAAACTAGTAGAATGATTCCCCATGCATGAAACTAGCACAGAAAGACAAGATTTGCAGTGTGTTGAGAACTATCATCTTCAATGAATTCTTGACAATAATGACATCATTGTGCTATTTTTGGCCCACAAGATCCCAATAATTCAGTCTATTTCTTCTTACTTTCAACACCAACTGTAAATAGACAAAAGCATTAATGAATGTGTTGATGAGGATTTCAATGAGTATTTCTCTATATATACAGATTTTAGAGTCATGCAGTGACAAAACCTGAAATTTTGTGAGTTTACAACCATGGAGAGACCTTGCTTTCACATTGCTGTAATATTACTCAACTGTTTATCAGTTTGCTGCTATGGCCAAGCACATCTCAATTTAACCACAGATGAAGAAGCCCTTCTTGCATTCAAATCAAGAATCACTTCTGATCCTTTGAACATATTGGCAACCAACTGGTCTACCACCGGCCCGACTTCCGTTTGCAGCTGGATTGGCGTTTCGTGTGGCGCCAGAGGGAGAATCGTAGCGTTGAACGTGTCCCATTTGAGTCTTGGAGGCACCATCGATCCACGTCTTGGAAACTTGACGTTTCTCAGCTCTCTGGACCTTAGCCTCAACAGGTTCACGGGGCACGTGCCTGATGAATTGGCACGTTTGCGTAGATTGAAAGAGATCAACTTGGGATACAACAATTTCACAGGCGATGTGCCTTCGTGCCTTGGTTCCATGACAAGGCTCGAGAACGTTTTCCTGAGAAACAATAGTTTTACGGGTGCTATACCGAATCTGTTAAACCTTTCGAAGCTGGTGATATTGGAGTTATCATACAATTCTATCCATGGAAATATTCCGAAAGAGATAGGTAATATTTCCACCCTGGAAGCCTTGGATTTGAAGTATAACCGGCTGACAGGATCAATACCATCTTCCATCTTCAACCTTTCATCCCTGGAAAGATTTGATCTCACAAATAATAGCCTGTCAGGCCCGATTCCAATGGACATGTGTGATAATCTTCCTAGGCTCAGAGGAGTCTCTTTCTCTGTGAATCAACTTTCTGGGCCGATCCCATCGAGCATATCCAAGTGCAGGGCTCTCCAGCATTTATCGCTGTCGTTTAATCAATTCAGCAGTAGCATACCAAGAGGGATTGGCGAGCTGACGATGCTCAAGAACTTATACTTAGGATCAAACAAATTTCAAGGTATGATTTCTCATTGAATTAGTAGGAGGCAGGATATTCGTCGTATGTAATTCCTGCTTTCGGGGCTACGTTTGCAGGAGCAGTTCCACAGGAGATAGGTAATCTCTCCAATTTAGAGATATTCAGCATGCGGGAAAGCTCACTGACAGGGAACATTCCTTCGTTTATCTTCAACATGTCGTCTCTCAAACAGATTGATCTTGCGAACAATCTCCTGTCAGGAAGCCTTCCACTGGACATTCATCACAATCTCCCGAATCTTGAGCAGCTTTTTCTTCACTCGAATCGACTTACTGGCCATATCTTGTCCAGCTTAGTCGACTGCAAGAAGCTTTGGCTTGTGCAACTGATTGAAAATCAGTTCACCGGTACCATACCAAAACAAGTTGGGAACATGACACAGCTCAAAATTTTATATTTACGGGAAAACAACATGACCGGTACGTCTTAGGCCTTTGCAGCTAGCTGCATTATAGGTTAATACAGAATAGCTTCTTTTTCTGTCTGAATCTGTTACATGTGATGGCCTTAACGACATACGAACGTTGCACTTGTAATAAACCAAATTTCTACTGCAGGTGAAATCCCCTCTGAGCTTGGTAACCTTAATCTTGAGAGACTTGCAGTGGCTTTTAATAAATTCTTTGGCACCATCCCTTATTCCATTTTCAATATCTCAACGCTGATCGAGCTGGATCTTGGTTTCAATCGCTTTACGGGCCAACTTCCAGCAAACATGGGCTATTCACTTCCCAACCTTGAGTTTCTGTATCTATCTGCGAACAGCTTCAGCGGACTTATACCACGTTTGATCAGCAATGCTTCTAAATTGTCTATCATAGGCATGGGCATCAACTCATTTACAGGCCCTCTACCGGATTTCAGCAATCTAAGGCTTCTTCAGCGGCTCGTTCTCCCTGGAAACAACTTAACAGGGGAATCACCTAATCAGGAGTTGAGATTTTTCTCTTCATTACAGAACTGCCGATATTTGCACATGTTGGAGCTATCATCAAACCAATTAAACGGTATCCTTCCACGTTCAGTTGGGAATTTGTCCACTTCCCTTTATATTTTCAGAGCATTCGAATGCAAAATCAAGGGCTCTATTCCTGCTGAGATTGGAAATTTGAGCAGCCTCAAGTCTCTATATCTAGATCACAATGAGTTAACAGGTTCCATCCCTCAAGAACTAGGGAAGCTAAAGCAGGCTGAACTTGTAATTCTGGACCACAACACATTGGAAGGCCAAATCCCGACCGATCTTTGCCAACTAAGAAGATTGGGAGAATTGCAGCTGAGTAGTAATGTGCTCAATGGGACAATTCCTGCATGCTTGGGTGAGCTAAAATCCCTCAGAAGAATCTTGTTAGACTCTAATAGATTGACTTCCTCAGTGCCAAACTTATGGAACCTTACTGATCTTTGGGCTCTGAACTTGTCCAATAATTTGTTAAGTGGGCAGATTTCATCAGAGATTGAGAACTTGAAGGCCCTTATAAATCTTGACATGTCCGAAAATAGGTTTTCAGGGGACATTCCAAGCTCCATTGGCAGCATAGATTCATTGGTCACTCTATCTTTTGCTCACAATAACCTTCAAGGAACCATTCCTCCGTCTCTGGGAGGCTTAAGAGGCTTAGAATCATTAGACCTTTCCAATAATAATCTGTCGGGATCGATCCCAAGGTCATTAGAAGCACTCACTAGTCTCCAATATTTTGATGTGTCCCATAACAGACTAGCAGGAGAAATCCCAAATGGAGGTCTTTTCGCAAACTTCACAGCACGATCGTTCAACCAGAACTATGCACTTTGTGGTCCGTCTCGATTCCAAGTGCCACAATGCAAGGTCCAAACTGTTAGAAGATTGAGCTCAAAACACGTTTCTTTGATCAAATACATCGTGGCACCCATCATGTTAGCTATATCTGCATTGGCTCTTACTCTCTGGTTGTTAAGAAGGCGAAAGTTGAGCAAAAAACAACCCCATGTTGAGATTTCACCACTTCTAGCCTGGAGAAGGGTTTCTTATCAAGAACTTCAGCAAGCAACCGAAGACTTCAGCGAAAGCAACTCTCTTGGGAGTGGAAGCTTTGGCTCAGTATTCAAAGGGACCCTCTCCGATGGCTTAAATGTTGCTGTCAAAGTCTTTAACATACGGTTGGAACACGCAGTCAAGAGCTTTGATGTCGAGTGTGAGGTATTAAGCACCGTCCGTCATAGGAATCTGGTTGGAGTCATCAGCTGCTGCAGCAATCCAGATTTCAAAGCATTAGTCCTTGAGCATATGCCTAATGGGAGCCTGGAGAAATGGCTATATTCCCACAACTACTGTTTGGATTTGCTGCAAAGATTAAACATAGCAATCGATATTGCAGTAGCCCTCGAGTATCTGCATCATGGCAATGCATTCCCCATTGTTCATCGCGACCTGAAGCCCAGCAACGTGCTGCTCGATGCAGACATGACTGCACATGTAGGTGATTTTGGAATCGCCAAACTCTTTGGAGAAGGGGAGATTTTCATTCAAACCATCACCTTGGCAACAATTGGCTACATGGCACCAGGTGATCAGAATTTTCCAACCTCCTTTTGGTACTTCTTGTTATATTTTTCGACAAACTGAATCCTTCAAACTCATCAAAATAGTGAATGTCTCAACAGAATATGGATCAGAAGGGCGAGTGTCGACAAGCGGAGACGTTTATAGCTACGGCATAGTGCTGCTGGAGATGTTTACGAGGAAGAAGCCGACAGACAATATGTTCAATGAGGAACTGAGCTTGAAGCATTGGGTGGCAAGAGGATTGCAAGAAAATGCAGTGACTGAAGTTGTGGCTCCTGGCTTGCTATCAAGACAAGATCAGCATTTCTCTGCAAAGGAGCAATGTGTTCTGTCCATTTTCGGACAGGCAATGGAGTGTTTAGCTTTGTCACCTAAGGAGAGAACTAACATGATAGAAATGGTGGCTGCTCTCAAAAAGGTCAGAGCCACATTCATAGCAAGCTCCAGAAGGGGTCAACAATAATATGCATGCATTGCCCGGTAACGCTTAAATGCATTTTTTGTCCCGTAATTTTGACCTATTGGCATTTCGGTCCTATAACTTATAAGAGAAAAATTATGCTTTTAGGCCCATAGGATACAGGGGTTCAACATATTTAGTCCCCTGCTTTTTACGGGATTTTTAGAATGATTTTGGGAAAAGTCGACACGTTTTGTCGTCTGTTTTACAGGATTTTCAAAATAGTCCTAAAATTGAGAAAGTTCAACACATTCAGTCCTCTAATGTGTAGAGTTTTTTCAATTTTGGGACCACGTTGGAAATTTCGTATATCATAGACTAAATGTGTTGAGTTTTCTCAATTTTGGGACTGTTTTAATAATTATGTAAAGCAGAGGACTAAATGTTTTCAACCACATATCCTATGGGATTAAAGGGTGTAATTTCGCCAACTTATAAGGGTAGTAATTTAACCCTATACGTTTTTTATTTTTGCGATTTCAGGACAAATTTGGCTGAAAGTGACATCACTTTTCGGCCAATTTTGTCCTAAAATCGCGAAAAGAAAAAAATATAAAATTATATTGTTGCCCTAAAAGTTATCGGACCAAATTGACAAATGATTATAATTACATGATTAAAAATACAACTAAACCTTTCCAGTAATATGTTTTCTTGAAGTTTTATTAATATAGCTACGATTCCACAATATGTATGACTATAACAATAATTATGTTGAGTATAATTTTATATTATTAATAACTTAGATGTTAATTTTATGATAAATTCTTAATATATAATGAAGTATCAGCTTTGTAAATTTAAAGTTTTAAATAATTTATGGGTATTTCGAACACATGTATAGAGTATGTTGAACATTCACTATAATGCACTTATTGTGTTTCTTCAAAATAAAATTTTGAACAACATCGAATTATTAGTTAAAAAAACAATAAATCGATAAAAAATAATTAAATGATAAAAATATCAAAATAAAACAGAATAAAAACTATTCAAGTTCACCTATAACCTCAAAAAATAATCACTCAATATGGGGGTGTACAATGGATTATGTATGATTAAATTGAACTAATAAATAATAAGAAAATATTTTTAAAAGTGAAAACAATATTTATGATTAAATTGAACTAATAATTTCATTTTGACCCTCTTGTATTATCTTCAATAAAAAAGCATAGCGTCACCACATATTGATCTTTTCTTTTTCTCAAAATTTTATTGATCTTACCAATTTGATAGTAGTTGTTTTTTTTACTTTAATGGTAGTTATTGGTTAGATATAGTTATTTGATATTGATGATTAGTATATAACTATTATGATTGTCGATAGTCGTTAGATATTAATGATTGCAATTGATTTACTCAGGAAAAAAAAAAAGGAAAATACTCAACTAATGAAGTAGATATGATAATGAGAAATTATTTTGGAAAAATTGTGGAATTGAACAAAAAATTATTCATGCAAACACAAAATTCATGTTTAGAGAGCTATGATATTTTCAACATATGTTTTATGTTCTTTTTTTTTTCTTTTTTTTTTAAAGAAGATCGAAAATCCTTGCCTAGTATATTATTAAAGTATCAAATAATTATGTTAAAATAATTTCTAAAATACACTTAATTAAAGTATTCACTATTTAACACTCCAAAAAAATTGGATTAGAAAGAGAATAAAACATAAGGAAAATAATAATTAAAGTTGTAAATTCTATTTTTTTACATTAAAGAAAAGAAAAAACATAATAAATTGTGCAATTTAATGGAGGAATAAATAATTGTTCTACGATGCTCACTGCTTTCATTTTTGTTATTAATTTTTTAAAATTCTCATTTAAAAACCAATTTATGTTATGTGTATTTTTTACAATTTATTTTATAATTTAATTTTGAGAATAACTTAAAGTTAGAATTAATAAACTTGATTACTAGTTATTGCATCATTATTATTATATTGATTTGGAGTAGACAAAAATGAAAACTTCTTTTGCGTATTATAATCCTCAATGTTATATATTATCTTATAGCAATGATGGCAAAATAGCAACGTAATTTTTCAAAACACAAAGCGAATTTTTATAAAAGATAAACAATAGTCATGATCTTGTTACAGTGAATAATTAATTTTATATCCAAGATAATGATAATAAATCTCATCTGCCTCTCTTACACTATGTAGACACTACACAAAAATTAATTTATTGCATCGGATTTTGAAACGGTCAAATTTAACATTGAAACGGCTTCTTAAATTTTGTACCCGTTTTGTAATGGCCACTCCTTCCGCGCCAAAAATATGAGTTATAAAATAATTGTTACAACTAACCCAAAAGTCGTTACAATTTTTATCGAGCTTTGTAACGGTCACATAAACTGTACACACGTTGACCTGAAGCAGAAAATGATTTTGTATCTCCGTTTGGAACGACCAGGGTATATTAATTAAATAGTTAATTGATACGGCTTTTGTTACAAAGAATGTGATAGTAGTGTATCACTATTGGACCGGCCTTTTCAACGGTATTTGTAACGGTTCAACTTTTCGTTGTAACGGTGTTTGTATTTTTATTGTAATGTACATGTAACTGATATTGTAACGGTTGTTGTGACACCTCCTGCGTGTGTTTGTTATGGGTCTGTAGCAGTTTTTTAAACGGTTTTTGTACCTCGCTTTGGAGCGGTTTTTTAAATAGTATTGTATCATTTCTTGTAACTGCTTTACATGCGGTTTTTGTAACGGTGATATATGTGTCTTTTGTAACTGTCATAGGAACATCCCAGTTTGTGTGTTGGTGTATTACTGGAATCCATGCTAAAGCCGTTACAAAATTATATTTTTATTTTTTTAATTTTTATATAATATTAATGTAATTTTTGTTTATATCATAATATTAATTTTTATAATTTATTGTTTAATTTGTTGAATATAAAAATGTATCGTATTTTGGTAGCAAGAAGAAATAACAATATAAATAACAAAATTAAAATTGTCTTTACAAAATTATTTTTAAAATATAAATACAATTTTGAAAAGAAAAAAAACAAAGATAGAAACCACAAAACCCCACCCTAATCTATATCCGGATAGAGTTTCCCGTTTTCTGCCTCATCGTCGTGCTTCGGGGGATCGATTGGATCTTGGGACGGTGGCACCGATGGAGGCCTGGACCTGTCAGTCGTCAGACACAACACAATCGCCTCGAGCTTGCTGACCCGATCATCGAGGTCCGGTCATTGCTCTTGTGGTGGCCGGGGCGGTAGAGCAGATGACGAGCTCGGCTGCGAGGGTCCAGCGATCGAGTGGTGGGCTATTCACACACCGTCATTTTGTAACGGTCGTAATAACGGTGCTTCCTAGGACCACAATACAAATTCCTTTCATCTAAAATTATGAAGTCATTAAACTAATTCGGTTCCACGTTTGTTACAAAGACTATGATATCGGAACAGCCTTGTGGCCGTTACAAAAGAACTGTTTCAAATTCCACATTTTTTTGTAGTGAGATTGATCTGTGTTTTTCAATTTTAAACTCCTTAAAGTAATCGAATATTTAAATATATTTTCAGTTCTCTAGAAAAAGAAAAAAACAAGAATGGCTTGTTTTAAAGGGATCTACAAAAGGTATAATTTAAAATTCATTCCAACAAAATGTACTTATTTCAAAATTCATCATACATTAAAATTAGGTAAAATTATTTAAAAAATACAAAAAAAAAGAAAATTTTCAAAAATAGGGTATTTCTAAAATTTTTACAGAAGTAGGTAAAGACGGGACTTAAAATCACATCTTTACTTTAAAATTAAAAAAAAAAAAGTTATTGAAGACGGGACATGAAATCCCGTCTTCAATAAATACTTAACAAACAGGCAAATTTTGGGCTTTGGTCGCGATCCCAGCTCGCGACCAAGCCCCATTTTTTATTTTTTATTTTTATTTATTTTTTTATTTTTAAATTAATTACGTATGAATTATTAATTAAAATAATATATATAATTGTTTAATTATATATAATTAATATTAATATTAATCAATTATTATTATAAAATTATATATATAATTATATAATTAAACTTAACAATAATTAAGTTTAATTATATATAATTAATATTAATATTAATTAATTTTTATTTTAAAATTTTAAATTATTATTTATAATATATTAATTATTTTTACTAAATAAATGCAATTAAGTTTTTAATAATTAATAAATATATTTATTAATTAAATATGACCTATAATATTACATTGTATAAAAAAAATAAAAAATATTATAAAATTAGTGATAATTATAAATTATAATAGTGACTACCAATCTCATATGTATGTCGTTGGTATTGATGTTGAGGTCTTTTTTTTTTCATCAATCGGTTCTGTTGGCTCATTTTATTTTTAAACTGTGATGAATTATTAACAATAACTTATATTTTAGTTTTAGATGACATTAAAGTATTGTATTTTGGTTTATCTATACTAATTATAAAAAGAAATATTCTTTTGTGTCTAATGTGAAAGTTATTTATAGGTTTAATTTTACAACAATTGCCCTTTGTTTCTTCTAAAATACATTTGCTAATTTCTTTCTATAAGAACAATTAATTATTTCTAGAGGACAAAAAAGAAAATTTACCATCTTATTGGTAGTTCTCATACCAAATTTACAAACAACCAAATATGCCCTCTTGCCATAACCACCCATGTTTTCACACCAACCTTTTCTTTTCTTTTTTTCCTCTCTACAAAAACCCAATTAAAAGTATAAAACATCCCTCACAAACTAATATGTTAATATATTTTCAAGAATTTGGTCTTAATAAGAAACATGTAACTAATATGTTCTTTATTTTTTTCCTTTTATACAATTATATATATATATATATTTTCTCATACGCCATTGATTTTCGTTTTTATACATAAAGATCAAACACGCAAAGCACAAAAGCTAAACATATTTAATATTACTACAAATATGTAATTGAATTTTCCTACATATTGCAAATTTGCTTTTTTTAATTGTTAACATTTCTATCAAATAGTAAGTGAATTTACTAATTTAAATTTGTATTTATTTCATCCAACTTATGAAACATGAACTCTCATTTTGAATAATCATGTGTTTCTAACACGTTAAAATAAATATTAATAATCTCAAGAGGCATCTAATATAATTATATATATATATATATATTTATATACTATTATAAA